>CM046447.1:13584139-14184139 GCA_025506515.1 Flaveria trinervia | reverse complement strand
TTGGTCAATGTCTACAGGCATTGAGCCTTTGGTGGGGGTATCCCTAGTTGGCTGCTCAGAAAGTGGAAATACTCATCCTGAGGGCTGCTGGTTTAGGTGTCGGGCTCCTGGGTTTGAGACTGAGGAGACTCAAAGCCCATATTAAGGTCAAAAGAGAAGGATGGAGAGACCTCAGACTGAGTAGGAGCCCATGTTTCCACTCTAGTATTTTTAGATTGAACAGGAGGGCTTTTTCAATCAGAGTATAGTGAACAAGGGTTCGTTTGGGGCATATTTGGTATGTGATGGTGATGGGTGGAGAAGGCAGTGTTGGCATTGCGGTGGAGGTTACTGGTGTGGGTTCATCACCTGTGGGGTGAACAGGGATGTCACCAGGAGCTATGCGCTCAATCATCCCTGGAAGTAGAGTAGTGTTTCTTCCAGTGAAGTTGGTGGACACCTTCTTCAACGTTTTGAAGATGGTGGGCCTCATCTGAGGGACAGTCAGAGCAGCTGCACAGACAAGCATACTCTGGTCCAACTCACAGTTGATTATGTGTTGAATGAATCTGGGATACATAAAGAATGTTTCCCGTTGTAGATTCCCAATCAAATTGGTGAACACAAATCTTGAATAATTGAATCACAGGCCTCTCACCAATCCATGAACTAAGCATCCTAGTTCATATAGGATTTGATCCCATCCCCAGACTTCTTTGACAGGTAGTGGAGAACAACTGCAGGAGGAACTTCTAGTTGTAAGAGAAGTTGAACTTGTAGATTGTCTACATGCTTATGTCTCCACCATATCCCATTAGGATGTAAGTGCTGTCCAAATAAGCCTTAGGGAATTCAGTAGGAGCTCATTCATCATGAAGCTCTAGATGCTCCCAGATGAGTTGTTTAGTGATGATAAACTCCTGTCCACAAATGCTGGACCTCAGTACACGAATCCCATTTAGGGTTTTGGCTTGACCATTTCCCAAAATTCAGCCATTTGGTTCGAGTAAACAATGGGGTTAATGGTAAGGGCTGTGTAGTAAGATGATTGGGTGAGAAAGGAGATGATTTTTGAGAAGTCAGCATCTCTTGATGAATCAAGAAGTGTGACTTGGTTGTGCTGAGGGTTAAGTGCCTTTGGAGAAATGTGAATGTAGATGATTTCGAGCTTGGGTAAAGTTGGAGAGGATAAAATTTTTAGGGCAGTAAAAATTGCAAGTAAGAAGATGAAATTGAGTAGTCAAGATTATTTAAAAGAGGGTGGGAAGGCAGTAATGGGGTAAGGATAAGGTGATGTGATGGTTTAGTGGATGAATTGACAGTGGCGGTAAGGTTAAAATCAATTAAATAATCCGACATCATTAACAAAATCTTTGCTTTTTACAGTGTGGGGCCCAAGAGATTTACGTTACACAATAGAATCTTCTTTTTGAATGTAAAACATTTCTGAAGGTAATTTGTCTTGCCGAAGGCAATTCTTACTTCCGATGCAAAAACTTTGCTACCGAAGGTTAGGATTGCTTTCCGAATGGAGAGTATGTTAGCCACGGAAGTAGATCTTATACGCAATCAATCGCTTACTCTGAGACCAAAGACTCTTCCGAGAAGAAAATTATCCTTTGAGAAATTATGCGTCGGAAGATATAAAAGATAACTTCCGAGGGTTAATTTCTCTACAGAAGAAATTTACACTTTGAAATTTTTAGAAAGACCTTTTGTAACATGGCTTAAATTGTATTGACATAAAACATTACATATTAAAAGCTTTTCAAAAGAGGTGATCTAATTAATGTTTATCATCCCAATAGCTGTGATGAGATACTTAAATCTTTGCTCATCAAAAGCTTGGTGAACAAATCAACATATTGTTCATTTGAGTCAACTTTGATTAGTTTAATTAGATTTTTCTCATGAATATCTCTAATGAAATGGTACCTGATGTCAATATGCTTTGTCTTGGAGTGCTTCATCAGATTTTCAAGAAAGGAGATATCACTGTTGTTGTCAATATGGATAGGAGTACTCATAAAGTTGAATCCATAGTCTAACATCTGATTCTGAATCCATAGCAGTTGAGCATAGCAGCTAGCAGCAGCAACGTATTCAGTTTCAGCAGTTGATGTAGAGACACAAGATTGTTTCTTACATTGCCAAGAGAAGATCCTTCCACCAAGAAATTGACATCCTCCTGATGTTGATTTTTTGTCAATATTGCAGCCACCATAGTCAGTGCCAGAGCAGATATAGAGATTAAAGTCCTTGTTTCTGGGTACCAGAGACCTAGTTTAGGTGCTCCTTTGAGGTATCTAAGGATTCTCTTAATAGCAGCTAGGTGAGACACCTTTGGAGCGGCCTGATATCTTGCACAGATGCAAGTAGCAAACATGATATCAGGTCTACTGGAAATAAGATACATCAGAGAACCAATAATTTCCCTATACTGATGTTGATCAGTATCATCTCCCTCAAGGTCAGGGCAAAGATTATGGTTTCGGGTATGGGTTTCTTGGCAGGCTTACAATCCTTTATTTCAATTCTCTCTAAGATGTCAGAGACATACTTAGATTGATTAATGAAAAACTCTTCCTTTGTTTGCTTTACCTGATTCCCAAGGAAAACTTCCATTTTTCCCATGGAACTCATCTCAAACCTTTTCTTCATAATGCTCTCAAAGTCCTTACACATTTGATCATTTGAAGAGCCAAATATGATGTTATCGACATAGACTTGAATGAGCAAGATGTCCTTTCTAGACTTTCTGATGAAGAGAGTCTTCTCAATGGTACTTCTAGTATAGCCATTCTTCAGAAGAAACTAAGACAGAGTCTCATACCACAGCCTAGGTTCTTGGTGCAACCCATATGGAGCTTTATCCAATTTACACACATAGTTGGGGTGTTGTGGGTCTTCAAAACCTGGAGGTTGGCATACATATACTTCCCTATCTATATCCCCATATAGAAAGGCACACTTGACATCAAGTTGATAGACAGTGAAGTCCTTGGATGTAGCATAAGCAAGGAAGATCCTAACTGCCTCAAGTCTTGCAACTGGTGCAAAGACATCAGTATAATCAATTCCTTCCTCTTATGTGTATCTTTAAACTACAAGTCTTTCTTTGTTCTTGATGATCAAGCCTCTATCATCTCTCTTGTTTCTGAAAACCCATTTAGTGCCTATTGGTACTTGACTAGATGGTAGCGGACATAGGTTCCATACCGTCTGTCTCTTGAATTGAGCAGCTCCTCTTGCATTGATTCAAGCCAGCTACTATCTTTCAAGGCATCTTCTACCTTCTTGGGTTCTATTAGGGATAAAAGCATGAGTACAAGCAGGCATTCCCATGATGAGTCTGTCCTCTAGTTCTCACTCCCGCAGTGACATCCCCTATGATGTTCTCAGCAGGATGAGTGTTATGAATCCTAAGGCGAGGAATCACTTTCAGTTGTAGTGATAGGTCTAGGTTGGACATTTTCTGCTTAGGAACTGGAACACTCTGTCCAGCTGCTGTTTCAAAATCATTCAATGAGGACTGATTGAATAAGTGAGAAACATCATCAATGGTTGGCTGTGAAGTAGTGTTAACAGTTTCCTGTTCCTTCAAAACACTACTTCCTTCTGCCTGGTGTTATGGTGGATCATCTGATGAGTTTTGAGGCTCAGTAAGTGATTCACTTGTTGAAACTTCACTATTCCTTGATATAGTCAGACTATCAGATCTGTGAATCGTTGAAGCTTGGTGTATTACAGCACTTGGAGAACTTGGACTAGGCCTGGGTAGCTCAAACAGTTGATTATCAGCAGTAGCATCAACATCATTTTGAGCACCTGTTCTAACTAAAACATTCTCACAAGATGGTTTAGAATAGTTTGGAAACAATTCTAAATCAAAGATATGATCAGGGCCATCCCCCTAACACAAGGAGTGTGCTCATTAACAACTATGTTGGATAACTCCTCAAATTGTTGATTCTTAATGTTGTATACTCTATAAGCTTTGGAGCTGGAAGAGTATCCGACAAAGATAGCATCATCCAACTTTTCAGAAAATTTTGCTAAATTGTCTTTTGTGTTAAGTATGGTACACCTGCTGCCAAAGGACCTTCGAAAGCCAATGAATGGTGGCCTCTTGTTCCATAGCTCATAAAAGGTTTTTCCATGGGGCATAACTACAAGAACTCTATTCTACACATAGCATGTAGTGCTGACTGCCTCTGCCCAGAATGTTAGAGGTAGTTTTGAATCAGCTAACATAGTTCGAGCAGCCTCAATAAGTGTCATGTTCCTCCTCTCAGCAGCACCGTTTTTTTGAGGAATTCTGGGAGCACTATATTGTCTGGCAATCCCTTCTAAGTTATAGAATGAGTCAAGAACGAAGTTCTTAAAATCATTCCCTTGATCACTTCTAATAATTTTATGTCACACCCCCGCTGAGAGCAGAAACACGGGGATGTAACGGGACGGGATCGTCATAACACATGGTAAGCGATAGAGATGCAATATAATAATGATGACAAGCGTGTCATGACGACACCTGACAACAAGGGGACTTGTGTCATGTTTAGTCAATATTCACGACAACATAGCCATAAGCATAAACATGTTAAATGATTCACATAACAAAGATGATAACATTGTATGCAATTCCCACAACCCAGGAACAAGTTACAAAAGTATAATGTTGTTCGAAACAGATTACAACAAATGTTTTCAAAAGACAATGTTTAGCCTTAAAATGCATCCTAGGGTCTCCACTAAGGCAGAACACCTAGATTTTCAATTAGCATGATCACTTGAAAAGATATGCTCAAAATGGTCAACAAAATTGTGGGTGAGCTCGCAGGTTTAAAAGTAAATAAGTAATTGATGTTGTATAATAGTTTGTTACGGAATACCGTCCATACACTTATAAATAAGCAAAATCACATGACCTGAGCTTTACAACCAAACCTAACAACGTACACAAAGAATCTTGTCGGAATATATTCACCCAAGGCCCGTTCCTGGCGACTGTTGGTACTAACTAGTATACCAACAACGAGGGTGGGGGTGTCAACCCAAGTAGTACTACCAATACCTATCCGTCGGTTCCCACACTGGAATTAAATGGTTGTATGAAAGAACCACACAGCAGACTCAAGCATGTATCAGATAAGTACTCACAAAACAGTAGCACGTTGATTCCAAGTATGTAAATTGTATGTAAGTTGTACAGCATAGAAAACGGGTGAGCATACTTTCCCCCATGTTTGTAAATGATTCAAAAGTTGTATAAGCATAAAAAGGGGCCACGAAACTCACTTGTTAAGTGGTAAGTATGAATGATCAATGTTTCCCAAGTGTTGTATGCAAAGAACGGTCAAACACCTATTGATAGTTATTGTTAAGCATTAATGATATGTATAGAGTACACAGTAATGTTCAGTCGGTTCGGGTTGTATTGGGTTGGTCGTGGGTAACACACACACAAACAGACACACGTGTTAGATCTTATGTAGATCCAAGTACCAGAAGGAGTCGTCATTTCCAATGACATTTGGGTATAGATCCCTTTGTTATAAGAGAAAGTACTTGTTAAACATTTGTAGTCCCAAATGGGTTGTTGATAATTGTAAAATGTTAGGTTGATTTAAATTGTAATAGTATCTGCATGTTGATAACGTTGACTTTAATCTTTGTGGTCAAGCAATGACACTTGTATTGATGTTACCTTATCATCATACGACATTCAAGAAGAGAATTCACACACACAGCATCATCAGTTACATAATAGGATCTGACACCTGACTCAACACTCCATTCGTACGAATCAACCTTAAATCGTACGAATCAGCTTCATTCGCACGATTGAACCTTCATTCGCATGACTAGCATTCAGTCGTACCACACAACACCCAATCGCACGACTTAACCTCCATACGCATGAATCAACCTTCATTCGTATGAATCAGCTTCATTCGTACGACTGAACCTTCATTTGTACGATTGGCCTTCAGTCGTGCGACGCACGCACCATCGCATACATCTATTCGGTCGCATGACTCAATCGCACACAACATTTATCCGCATTGATTCAATCGCACCCATTATTCATCCGCATTGACTCAATCACTCAAATTCATTCGATCGCACGACTCAGTCGCATTACATCCCCAGTCGCACGACTCAGTCGCCAAATGACTCAGTCGCATGACTCAGTCGCATGACTCAGTCGCACGACTCACCCAGTCGCTCCGCTCAGTCGCATGACAGACCTAGTCGCCTGAACTGTTGGTTCGCGACTGCTGAAGGCAGAGCAGCCTTCGGCCACCCCGAGCACGAGTGTTACACAACAAGAACTTCCAGAAACACACTACAAACATAGACAAACAAGAAGCACACACAGAAAGACATCACACGCACCCACACGACCTCTTTTGTTCGGGTTGACCCAAACACCTGAAACCCTAGAAATGGACAACAGTAAAACGGGCAAGAAAGGGACAACAAAGGTCATTTACCTGCAAGGATGGAGTAGACTAGGTTGTAGATTAAGTCTAGACGACGAAAACGAGACGAAACAGGGCGGTTTTGGTGTAAAGATGAAGAAGACATGAAGTGGAGAAGAATGAAGAAGAAGATGATGAAGTGAGGAAAAATGGCTGGGAATGGGGTTTTTATACCCATCTCAAGTTTGCAAAATGTCAATTTTAGTTCTTGCACTTCGCCCCGAGTTACCAAAGTTTGTTTCAGTTGAAAATGAGCTTAAAAGTGTTTGTTATATTAATGTTAGAAATATATTTAATGTTAATTGGCACTTAAAAATGCTTTTATTAATGACAATAATTTTATATAATAAAGATATTTTTAGTAATAACGACGATGGAAGTTTGTAAAAGTTTTAAGCATAGCACACGTTCACGAAAGAAACACAAGCACAAAGATAAGAAAACAAGTATGATATCCACACAAGGAGTTAATAAAGGTGAGGAATGAATGATGAAAGAAAATTTAATGGATAATCACGTTAATTGACGGACCTTGTGGTGACGGATGTCACATTTTAACCTTATGATCAATTTGATTTTCTATTTTAAGAATAAAATATTTTAACGTTTCAGCAGTTTCATATTTAGTTCTTAAAAACAATACCCATATGAATCTTGTAAAATCATCAACTATCACAAGGCAATATGATTTCCTTCCAATGCTCATTATACTTGTGGGACCAAAAAGATCCATGTGCAATAAGTGTAATGGAGTAGTGATAGAGTTAACACATTTGGATTTGTGAGATGTCCTATGTTGTTTCCCTTTCAGGCATGCAACACAGTTATCTTTGCAGAAAAACTCCTTTTTTGGCAAACCATGTACCAAGTTATTTTTAGCCAATTTATTCATTGTCTTAAAATTTACATGACACATACGTTTATGCCATAGTGTAGACTCATCACTATCAGCTTTGGAAAGAAAGCATGATACTTCACCCATTGGGGAAGCATCGTTCATATCCAGCTTGTACATATCCCTTTTCCTTGGAGATCAAAGAAGCACTATATCTGGAGGAATGGTCATCCCTGGTTTGAGGATAATGCACTCATGTTCTATGAAAAGCATTTGGTGCTTTTGATCACAGAATTAAGAAACACTTAACAGATTGTGTTCAAGCTGTTTGACAAAGTGAACTTTGTCAACTTTTAATTTACCATAGGATATAGTGTGTCTACCAGAAATATATCCTCCGAACTCACCTCCAAATTGGACAGGACCTCCATCATAGTTCTAAAACTGTTGAAGGAGAGATCTATTCCCTGTTATGTTCCTGGAGCATCAACTGTCTACTATCCAGACATTGTTGTTCTTGTCATATGGATGTCCCTGCACACAAGATGAGATTGTTAGTTTTGTTTGGAAGCCCAAGCCTTGATGGTCTTAGGTTCTTCCAAAGATAATGACATAATTGAACCAAAAGATATGCATGGGGGTTCAATAGAGGTCTTTGAAGAAGAGGTTTAGGCTGCAACATCTTCCTTGATCTTCCAGTCCACCCTTTGGTTGATCTTGGAGGATGAGCTTGTTGAAGCTTTTGCAGCATGGCCATCTTCCGAATATTCTTTCTTTTCAGAAGAAGCCTTCAGCACCTTTTCTTCCGAAGCAGTCTTCTTCTAAGATGGTTTCAAGGGAGCTTTCTTGTTCTTCCGAACCTTAGTAGCTTTTGCTTCCGAAGCCATTTTCCCTTCGGAAGAAAGAGTTTCTTTCGAAAGCAACCTTGCTTCCGAAACTAGCTTTCCCTTCTTCATCACTTAAACCATTTAAAAAGGTCCAAATGTGAAACCTTCCCTGACTCCTTCTTTTCTAACATTATTTGCATAATGTGTGCTTGCAGGATCGTAGTAACAATCTTTTGCCATGTGGTTTTGCAAACCACACATTATGCATGCAATGTTAGTCTTTTGGGAATGAGAGGGTTGCAGTTTCTTGGGCTTCTTTTCTTCATTAACAACTTTTCCCTTCAACTTCTGATCCTTTGACAGGATAGGAGTGCTAGTATTTCACTCCTTTCCTGAATCAGAAGTACCTAACACTTGGAATCCAGCTGAGATAAAGACACCTTTCTGCTTTGGGTCAATCTTCAGCTTGGACTCAGCCACCTTCTTGGCAGTTCTTCTAGCAGCTTTAGCTCTGCTTCTTTTGGCCTTAGTGGATAGGATTTGATCTTCACAAGAGGAGATGGGTACATTTACCTGTTCCTTCCCTGTGGTGGCCACTATTGTTGTTTCATCCTTCAACTCTAGTGAGGAAGGGTTAGCAGTTGGAACCTCTTGCTCCTGAGTACCATATCTAGGTAGTCTAATAGACTCATAGAAGTGTGGTGGAGCAATTTCATTGGTCCCAACCCTCCTTTGTTCTGATAACAGAGTTTGGAATGGGATGATGATGCAAGAATAGCTTGGAAGTTTTGCTCAGAAATAGCATGCTTCGTGGCCTAAGCCTCAGCAGTGACAAGCTGAGTTTGAGCCTCAGACAATTTGGATATCAGATCCTTAATTTGAGTCTTGTAGTTGGTGTGTTCATGTTTTAAAAGAGACACAGGTTTCTCTAATTCCTCAATTTTCTTTTGATAGTCAGATTCAGCTCTTTTAAAATCAGATTTTAAGATGTTTAAAGACTCAATATCAGATCTGATTTCCATATTGTAATCCTGGTAAAGTTTAACTTTAGCTATACAGGCTGGATTACAGAGATGTTCATATACCTAAGTATCGTATGTTCCAGCCATGAGAGCTTGAGCAGGAGTCACATCCTGTACCATGAAGCTCAAGTCAACTTCTTGAGCCATGAGAGCTTGAGCAGGAGTCACATCCTGTACCTAAGTATCTATGATTGAAACAAGCATCAAAAGGTTGTGTATAAATGAAAGTTAGTAGGAGCATAATTGTACTCTCAGTGTTGTATGCTGATGACACACTACTATTTGAAAATGATATTCCAACCTTGGAAGGTGTTAAAACCTAGCTTGGAAGATGTTTTTCATAAGAAGATCTCGTTTAAACCACCCATATTTTGGAATAAGGATCTATAAGGATAGGTCGAGGTGGTTGATAGGGTTAAACCAAAGTGCATATATTTATAAAATCTTGAAAAGGTTCGAGATAGAAAACTCTTAGAAAGGAATGGTACCTATTCAAAGAGAGATAATGATAGACTACGTCTCAATGTCCAAGCTCATAGGATGAGCAAAATCAAATGAAGGATATCCCATACGCATCTGCTATAGGATCCATCATTTGACTGATGATATGCACTAGACCGGACGAGTCATGCTTATTAGGTATGACAAAGTAGATACCAATAGAAATAACCATTGGATGGCTGTTAAAAGTATGATGAAATAACTTAGTTAAACTAAGGATATGTTTCTAATATACGGATCTATTGAAAAGGAAGTCCGTGTAAAGGGTTACACAGATGCGGGCTCCAAAACTGATCGATATGACTCTCGATCACAATCGGGTGTACTTCCATTATAAATGGAGAAGAGGTATCCTTGAAATGTTCAAAGTAGGACTTGGTAGCATTATTCACTATAAAATCCGAATACATAGCCACCTCATTGGCAGCTTTGGAAGCTGCATGGATAAGTTTGTCCATTGCTTATAGGGTGGTCTCTACCATTCAAGACCCCCTAGACATCTTTGGTAAATTACGTGGGTGGGATTGCTGAAATCAAGGAACCCCGTACTCATTAAAGACTAAGCACCTTGAGCGGAGATTCAACATCATAAGGGATGGTGTTGAAAAGGGTAAAGATATGTATTCGTAAATTTCATAAAGATCAAAAACGTTATGAATCCACTCACGAAGCTACTTGTGAGGGCAAAGTATGAGGGTCATACTTGTGCCTTAGAACTTCGATATTCTAGTGATTGGAATTGGTCTGTTTAGTATTTAATGTATGGAACAATTGTAACTTTAACTATTTTATATCTTTGAGTCATGTTCCTTTTTTAGCATGATTATATCCATGAATATGTTTATTATTCTAAATGTTCGTAGTCGGTCATATTTGTGGGAACAAATATGAATGTAAGACTATTATGAACATTGATTGGTAGATATTCATAAGGTATGAATATAGAGCAATTGGTTGCTACCAAGGTTCATAGATATTTGTGGGATACAAATATTGGACTGACCCGTGTCTCAATTTTACTACATGGAATCTTCTAGATTGATCATAAGTAAATTTGAGTAAAGGCGAATATCATTTGGTATCCTCTGACCTGAGATACATATTGGGTTTTGATATTCACCGAGTGTTATACCTTGAGCTAGTTCTTCGCTGCTCTGAAATAATGGTCAGTACATAAGGCTATGTTTAGGTATAACATAAGGTGATAGTGAGAAACGTATGTAGTCAAGATAGAATTTGTTCCTCTTATTCGTTGAGAGCAAGATGTCTAAGGCCTGATTAAGTTAAATCAACAAGGAATGATCATTCTGTGTCCTTGGATTTAACATGACATCTGAAACAAAAGGATAGATGATTGATTCACCTAAATCATTTCAAGTTGGATAATTGAAGGGGATGATGTTATTGAATGGCTTTAAGTCATGCGTATTAAGGGTAGTAAACCGTTGTTAGGCGGTATTTACTGCTTGCATCAATCTTCTATGTATCTTGTGCAAGTGGGAGACTGTTGGATTTTGTATGCCCAAGACACATAGAACATTGATGTGGTTAGTACGTTGTGATCCAAGTCGGGTCATACCCAATAACAAGCTTAGCAAACACCAATTACTATTTAATTGATGATATGATCATACAATTAAATATCACACCAATTTAGAAAATGGGTTTTCTAAATAAATTGTATGTGAGAAGGAACAAATTATGAGGATATTTTGTTCATGGATATTATTTGTATGTTGTTTAAATTAGTTAAGCAACATCAAATAATAAAAGTATGTGTACATATTATATATAATTAAAAGGTTAATTAGGTATAATATTTAAAACTTTTGTAAAATTTAAAAGGGAGATTTTAGTGAAAACCCTAAGGGTTTTAAGAGTTTTCGGCCGCCCCATGGCAGCCAACTCTCTCTTCCTTTTCTTTTGTGTTCTTGGAACAAAAGATCCTCTTGAACACACACATACTTCATCTAGCCCTTTCTCACATGCAAAATCAACACAAGAATTCGAGTTCCTCATCTGGAAGAGAAGTCTCACGGTTGGAACAAGGCTCCAGCAGCCTCTTGATGTCTCACGGCTGAAAGAAAGTTCCAGCAACTTTCTTGATATGATTTTGGTGTCAAATCCTAGCAAAGATGGTGTTTTCTTATAGGCTTGTGGGTATGATTGCTTGAGGACATCTATCTTGATGTTTTGGTCGTTCAAAAGCATCATCATCTTGATCAAATCCACAGTTTTGACAGCTTCTGGAAGGTAGTTCCATTGTGTTGTTTTGGTTGTTTGTTTTATCTTGATAACTAGTTCAAACACATATATTTGATCCTATGATTTTGGGTTTGTTGAAACAAAGTTATGAGCTTTAATTTTTCAGATTATAGAACATGATATTAAGTTCATATTCCGCTGCGTTTTCTTGTTAAATGGTTAAACAACATTGTTAAGGTCCAACAAACCCCAACAGATGTTGCATGGTTATGCATGATGTATGTTATGTATGTATGATGGCCTGCATGATGATGTATGAATGATGTGTTTATGTTCCTTGTCATGATGTATGTTTATCTTTCCTATGACTTTACGTGTTATGATAATGAATGAACGAAGTATTATGTAACGTAAAGTGAAAGATAATGAAAGAGGAACATGATGATAAATGCATGCATTAATGAATGAATGAATGTAAGAAAGGCTTGCAAGCAAATGTATGGAGGTACACACCCATTGTAGGTTTTAGCTCAACGGTGTGCCGGTTAGCTACCCAAAGGATGCACATTAGGGTTTTTTGTGATTTACCATATGGATGAACCATTGTTGCGTGTCTTAGGTACTGTGACCACTTGGTGCTGGGCACCATCGATGAAGGTCTTTTATAGGCTTAGGTCTAGTATCATGAGCATGAAGGGCATAGCATATGATAATGGTATACCTGAAATTTACCTTAGGTACTATGACCACTTGGTTCTTGGCACCACCGATGAACGTCTTTTATAGGCTTAGGCACAGTATCATGAGCATGAAGGGTAAAGTTCACAGTGATGATGAAAGAAATGAATGAAATGATGAATGAATGAAAGTATGAACGAATGAATGATGAAGATAATAATGATGTTATCTATATGTACGTATGATGTATGATCATGAACGAATGTAAAGTATAATGTAATTTTAAGAGAAAGGATGGTTTTATGAATGATAATATGTTTTGCTATAATACTAGAACTCACTCAACAACACTGACTTTTATGCATTTTCCAGTTGGCAGGTGAGCATTGCTGAGGATGGCACGAGGCAGTTGCTCAGCTCTTTTGGATGGCACGAGGCAGTTGCTCAGCTCTTTTGGATGGCATCCAATTATTTAAAGCTTTTGTGATGTAATACAACAATGTAATTTTGTAACTCACGAATGATGCATTATTTTGCAAAAGTTTTTATGATGAAATGAAATGCCATTTGTTCTATGTTTCCGCTGTAATGTTTTAATGATTAAATGCAAAGTATATGTTTTATGTGCGATGATTTACCAGCTGTGAGCGTCCCGGGAACGGGGCCTTACAAGTTGGTATAGAGCCAAAGTTTAAGTGAAATGGGTAAATTTTCAAAATAAACCTTAACTTAAACTGAGAATAGGACGAAAAGGAATAGGATGCCAATCTGAGTAGCTGCGTGCCATCAGGTATTTTCGTAGAGTTAACCGGTATTATGTGCACATGGTATGTGGTTATGTGTTGTATGAAGATTTAAATACTGATGTAGTCAGGACAGCTAATGCTTGGGGTATGAAGAGTAAAGTAAGTGGCTAATCACAACTGGCCACTATAATTAGGGACTTACTATACTTGCCATAAACTGAGTCGTTTCCTTGAATGACCGTATTAGTGTTTAAATCTTTCAGTGTGAGTTAGAGGATGGCCGGTGGAAGATCATCTAAAGCTTCACGTGGTGGCGGACGTGGTGCTGAACAACGGGTACGAGAGGAAGGCCTAGGGCTGAAAAGGTGGTTCATGAAGAACTAGAAACCCCTTATCCGGAGGGCGGAGATGAGAGTGCTAACCTGAGAGCCTCAGTGAAGGAGGCAGTTGTGGAGGAAGTGCATCAAATCATGAAGACGATCCTACCGTCTGTGGTGACCGAAGTGATAAAGGCAGTTAGAAAAGGGGAGAGAAGGGAAAGGGTAGACCTACGGGCGAAAGAAGACAGCCAGAGACTGAGATGGTTCCGTCTGATGACGAAGAAGAAGAGGAAGAAGTAGAGCCTATGCAGGAGACCGTACGAGGCTGTAACTACGGGGTCTTTATGAGATGCAAGCCCCTTACTTTTGAAGGTAACGACACTGCTGCTACTACTCACCGGTGGGTGAGGGAAATGGAGGTTGTACTTGATATCAGCGAGTGCCGAGAGGACCAGAAAGTTAAGTTCGCTACCACACTCTTTTGTTGACTCGGCTCTGTGCTGGTGGGACAATATAGTCCAAGCCGAGGGTAGTCGAAAGATCGGGAGAATGAGGTGGTCGGAGTTGAAGAAGTTGGTGATCAAGGAGTTTTGTCCTCACCGGGAAATGGACGAGGTCGAGAGGGAGTTTCTGCAACTGGAAGCGGGAACGATGACACACAAATAGTACACCACCAAATTTAATGAAATGGCACGTCTGGTGCCGGATCAGGTGACACCTTTGTCTTGAAAGATCAAGAGGTACATTCAAGGACTGCTAGCATATATTCGCACGCACATGATTGCCGCCTGACCAAGCACGTTTAGGTCGGTGGTGGATTTGGCAGGAAGGTTATATGACAAAACGGGTGTGGTGGTGGTGGCTGAATGTAGTCGGAATGATGGAGGTGATAGAAACTGGAATGGGAAGAGGTTTGGTCGGGGTGATGCCTCGACGGGTAAAAAGAAGGCAAGGGTAGACGACCACCGTGTGGTCACGTCGGGTGCGAGTACGAAGAAGTGTGGTAGATGTGGGAGAGAGCATGGTGGGGAATGTAGGTTTGGGTCAAACTTGTGCTTTAAATGTGGGAAGGTGGGGCACATTGCCAGGGACTGTCGTATGGCCGGGTGTTTAACTGTGGTGAAGAGGGTCATATAAATAGGGATTGTAAGAAGCCAAGGGGGGGGTTCCGGGGCGAAGAAAACTAGAGGTGAAGGACCAAGGGCGAGCGCTAGAGCATTCATAATAACACAGGAGGAAGCTAGGATGGACCCTGATGTTATGTCCGGTACGTTTCTAGTGAACCAAACTTTAGCTTCTGTGTTATTTGATTCGGGTGCCACTAAAAGTTTTATTTCTGCTGCTTTCTGTGCTAAGCTGCCTGTTAGTAGTAGACGTGTTGATGTGCCCATTGATGTAGAAACTGCCATAGGTAAGTCTACAAGGATTTCCGAGATGATAGAGAACTGTGACGTGGAGCTTGAGGGTCATAAGTTTCCTGTTAGACTGTTTGTAATGACCTTAGGTGGTTTTGATTTGGCTCTTTGGATGGATTGGTTGGTGGACTTCGAGGCGAACATTATGTGTCGTAAAAAGATGATTCGTTTGACAACGCCTGACGGTAGTTCGGTGACGGTCCATGGTGATCGGGTGACTATGATTCCGAAGGTAATTTCAATGGCGGTGGCGGGAAAGTGTATGAGGCGCGGATGTAGTGCCTACTTGGCCTATGAAAAGGGTGTGGATACGCCAACACCATAACTATCCTATGTACCCGTTGTGTGTGACTTTCCAGACGTATTCCCAGAAGACTTATCACGAGTGCCACCTGACCGTGAGATCGAGTTCCAGATTGACTTGATACTGGGAGCCCAACCTGTTGCCAAGACACTGTATCGTTTTGGCTCCGACAGAGATGAAAGAATTGATAGAGCAGTTGCAAGAGCTGCTGGATAAGGGATTCATCAGACCGAGTATCTCTCCTTGGGGTGCTCTGATCTTGTTTGTGAAGAAGAAAGACGGTAGTATGAGGATGTGCATTGACTACCGTGAGCTAAATAAGTTGACAGTGAAGAACCGCTACCCCTTACCGAGAATAGATGATTTGTTCAATCAGCTTCAGGGTGCCAGTTGGTTTTCAAGGATAGATCTTCGATCTGGCTACCATCAGTTGAAGGTGAAGGAGCAAGATATCCCTAAAACAGCTTTTCGCACGCGCTATGGTCACTACGAGTTTCTTGTCATCTCTTTTGGTTTGACCAATGCACCGGCTGCTTTTATGGATCTGATCAATCGTGTGTGTCGGCCGATGCTGGATAAATGAGTGATTGTGTTCATTTATAATATTCAGATTTATTCAAAGAGCGAGATGGAGCATGCCGGTCACATTCGGGAGGTTCTGGAGACGTTTAGGAGGGAGAAGTTGTATGCAAAATTCTCCAAGTGCGCATTCTGGTTGGCGAAGTTCAGTTCTTGGGTCATGTAGTGAATCCCGATGGGATTATGGTGGACCCGGCGAAAGTGGAGGCGGTTATGCAATGGAAATCTCCAAAGATGCCATCCGAGATTCGCAGTTTCTTGGGTTTGGCGGGTTACTACAGGAGATTCATTCAAGACTTCTCCAAGATCGCTTCTCCACTAACCAAGTTGACCCAAAAAGATGTGAAGTTCGTATGGGGTCAAGCTCAAGCGAAGGCATTTGAAGAATTGAGGGAGAGGTTGACTCAAGCTCCTGTTCTGTCATTACCCGATGGGAGCGAAGATCTAGTGGTTTATTCTAATGCTTCCTACTCGGGTTTGGGGTGCGTGTTAATGCAGAGAGGGAGGTTATAGCCTATGCATCCCGACAGTTGAAGGTTCATGAGGTCAACTACCCTACTCATGACTTGGAGCTAGCAGCCGTGGTCTTTGCACTAAAGATTTTGAGGCACTATCTTTACGATACGAAGTGCACCATTTTCATTGACCAGAAGAGCTTGAAGTACTTCTTCGAGCAGAAGGATCTGAACATGAGGCAGAGACGGTGGTTAGAAATTATAAAGGATTATGATTATGAGATCCACTACCATCCGGCAAGGCCAATATGGTGGCGGATGCCCTTAGCCGAAAAGACAGGCCCGAGTCGATTGGGGTGAAAGCATATCAGCTGATCATGACCTCTGATGTGATGAAGCAAGTCAAAGAATTTCAAGATGAGGCACTAAAAGAAGATCATCTTAACTCTGAAAGAATGAGAGGTCTGGTTGGGGAATTGGGTGAAAACACACTCGGTGTTAGAACCGATTCGGTCGTGTGTGGATTCCTCGTTTTGGGGATCTACTGGTGAAGATCATGGATGAAACTCACAGGAATCGATACTCCATTCATCCTGGTGCCACAAAGATGTATCAAGACATGGAGAAGAATTATTGGTGGCCGGGTATGAAGGGCGACGTGGTGGAGTATGTGAGTAAGTGCCTTACTTGCTTGCAAGTGAAGGCGAGCATCAAAAGCCATATGGGAAGATCCAACCATTGGATATACCGGAATGGAAGTGGGAGCACATCACCATGGATTTCATTACGAAGCTGTCACGTACTCCAAAAGGGTACGATGCCATATGGGTGATTGTGGACCGTTTGACGAAGAGTGCTCACTTCCTGCCGATCTGCGAGGCATGTTCATCTGAGAGGTTGGTTGACCTGTTCATCAAGGAGATTGTAACTTGTCATGGCGTGCCGTGTCCATTGTGTCTGATTGTGACACCCGGTTTACGTCTAAATTCTGGAAGAAATTTCACGATCCTATGGGGATGAGGTACATATTAGCACGGCTTATCATCCCCAAACTGATGGTCAGTCAGAGAGGACAATTCAGACGTTGGAGGAATGCTTCGGGCATGTGTGATTGATTTTGGTGGAAGTTGGGATGACTACCTACCGTTGGCCGAATTCTCATACAACAACAACTATCATGCCAACATTGGTATGCCACCATATGAGATGCTATACGGTAGGAGATGCAGAACACCCGTTTGTTGGGGTAATATTGGGCAGAAGGAATTAGGAAGCATCGAGGTAATCGAGGCTACGACTGAGAAGCTTGAGAAGATCAAGGTCTTCATGAAGGCAGCCAAAGATAGACAGAAGTCGTACGCCGATAAACGACGTAGACCGATTGAGTTCCAGGTGGGTGACCGGGTTATGTTGAAGGTCTCACCTTGGAAGGGTATCATTCATTTCCGAAAGCGGGGCAAGTTGAGCCCGAGATACATAGGCCCTTCCGAATCATTGCTCGAGTAGGAGAGGTAGCCTATATATTAGAGTTACCCGACGAGTTAAGTGGAATTCAACCGACATTCCATGTATCTCATTTGACAAAGAGTTTAATTGATGAAGACATGATTGTTCCATTGGAGGATATCGAAGTAGACGATCGGCTCAATTATGTGGAGCAACTAGTGGCAATCATTGATCGAAAGGAAAAGTGGTTGAGGAATAAATTGGTTCCCCTTGTGCGTGTACAGTGGAAGCACAAGAAGGGATCCTAGTCTACGTGGGAGACTAAATAAGAGATGAGACTGCATTACCCATAATTCTTTGAGGTATAACATGTTTCGAGGACGAGACCTATTTAAGGGGGGTGAACTTGTAACACCCGGTAATTTTAAAGTCATGGAAAGAGTGAATAAAGTGAATGAAAATAAGGAAAAGAAATAAAACCCAAGTCTAGGGGTAAAAAGTGTCCAAAATGACAAAATGTTTGAAAAGTGGGTGTAAAAGGGTGGCATGGCTGCCCATCACCCTTTCTACATCCAAATCTTTTGGATTTTTAGAGAGAGAAAGGAAGAGAGCAGAAACGTTCTCGGCTATGAAGGAAGAACAAGAAAGAATTTGAATTCAAGGCAAGAATTCATGCTTTTATAGTGTTCTTGACTGGTCATATCTTCGGGTTTATGCTTATGTGTGTTTGTATGTGTTCGGGTATGTTTTTAGTGGTTTCTAGGTGGTTGAATTCAATATGTAAACGAGTTTGGAAGAAGCCATACTCAAAAGCTGCAAACGTGAGTTCTAGAACCCCTCTTTTACTAGTTTTTAACTGATTTTGGGGCTGGATATGCATGAATGTATGTTTTTATTTAACTGGGTTTCGGACCCGTATGCTTGAATGTGTGTATGATGATGTTATGATGTGATGTGTGACTATATTCATGCTTGATTATGTATGATTGTGTTTCTAAGGCTTCGAGGGTAAGATTTAAGCTTAGAACATGATGAATGGTGCATGAGAATTGAGTATGATGTTTTAGACCCATTTGATAAGTTTTTAAATCTGCCTAATTGTTTGGAAGTAAATGCGGATGAAAAAGGGTTAATGCGGATGAACATTAACCAATGGGTAAGTCAATGCGGATGAAGTGAGTCAATGCGGATGATCATTGACTAAGTGCAGGAAATGTGGAGGAACATTTGACTAAGTATGGAAATGCGGATGAGCAAAGTAAGTCAATACAGATGAGCAAAGTAAGTCAATGCGGATGAAGTAAGTCAATGCGGATGAAATGAGTTAATGCGGATGAAGGAAACCAAATGCGAATGAGTTAGGCAAATGCAGATGACAAATGCGGATGAGCTATATTCAATGCGGATGAACTGTAGGAAATGCGGATGGCTATAGGAAATGTGGATGAACACTTAGAAAAATTCTGACTTTTTGGGGAAACAGAGGTAATGTAGGCTTTGACCTAGGAGATTCTCGGGGGATATGTAAGTTGACTTTTTAGGTCATAAATGGTATGATGGGCATGTAATGTTATCTGCTTGATGTTTATGCATGATGATGATGATGATGTTGCATGGTTATGCATGATGTATGCTATGTATGTATGATGCCCTGCATGATGATGTATGAATGATATGTTTATGTTCCTTGTGATGATGTATGTTTATCTTTCCTATGACTTTACGTGTTATGATAATGAATGAACGAAGTATTATGTAACGTAAAGTGAAAGATAACGAAAGAGGAACATGATGATGAATGCGTGCATTAATGAATGAATGAATGTAAGAAAGGCTTGCAAGCAAATGTATGGAGGTGCACACCCATTGTAGGTGTTAGGTCAACGGTGTGCGGGTTAGCTACCCTAAAGGATGCACATTGGGTTCCTTCTTTGTGATTGACCATATGGATGAACCATTGTTGCGTGTCTTAGGTATTGTGACCAATTGGTGCTAGGCACCACTGATGAAGGTCTTTTATAGGCTTAGGTCCAGTATCATGAGCATGAAGGGCATAGCATATGATAATGGTATACCTAAACTTTACCTTAGGTACTGTGACCACTTGGTGCTTGGCACCACCGATGAAGGTCTTTTATAGGCTTAGGCACAGTATCACAAGCATGAAGGGTAAAGTTCATGGTGACGATGAAAGAAATGAATGAAATGATGAATGAATGAAAGTATGAACGAATGAATGAAGAAGATAATAATGATATTATCTATATGTACGTACGATGTATGATAAAGTATAATGTGATTTTAAGAGAAAGGATGGTTTATGAATGAAAGTATGCTTTGCTATAAAACTAGAACTCACTCAGCAACGCTGACTTTTATGCCTTTTCCAGTTGGCAGGTGAGCATTGCTGAGGATGGCACGAGGCAGCTGCTTAGCTCTTTTGGATGGCATCCGTTTATTTAAAGCTTTTGTGATGTAATACAATAATGTAATTTTATAACTGACGAATGATGCATTATTTTGCAAAAGTTTTTATGATGAAATGATATGCCATTTGTTCTATGTTTCCGCTGCAATGTTTTAATGATTAAATGCAAAGTATATGTTTTATGTGCGATGATTTACCAGCTGTGAGCGTCCCGGGAACGGGGTCTTACATCATGTAATCTGAATATTCAAAAAAAGTCAAATGAAGGAATTAGGACTTGAGCACTAACTTAGCTGTAGGATACATGAAGTTTTTCAAGTTATAGTTTTTTGTGCACCAATTGTCATGTAAACAAAGTCTACAATATCTAATATAAATAAATAAATCTAACAAATTGATAGAATCATACAAACAAATAAGTTTCAGCATAAGCTACAGTGCAAAATGATCACTTTAGTAGAAGCTACAGTGCATTTTCTTAATCAGCATATGCTACAGTGTGAAACTTAATCCAGAAATATGACAACCCGTAGACTGGTAAGCTACGGATGTGGTGATATTTTAAAAGTATATTCAAGGATTGATAACCTATGGAAAATCAAATTAAGCCTCATCAAAATTCAATTCTGTAAAGTTAGAGATTCACAAATATGAAGGGATTTGTTGGACCATTTACAACTTGTTTAACCATTTAAACATATGAAACGCAGCGGAATATACTACTTTAAACATGTTAAAGTTTCTGAAAATTACCATTATCATGTGAAAACCAACAAACCCATAGACAAAAGGATCTTTATTATGTGAAAAGCAAGCATACAATATGAACAAGAACACCCAAAAACATGACATTATCATACCATAATACTACCTTTCTAGATGTTGTCAAACACGACCAAAGAGAAGGCAGAAATGAGTTTGAAAAGAGTCAAGACTTCAAGGGTAGAAGTCCTCAGGTGTCCATACCCACAAGCCTCTAAGCAAACATCTTGGTTGCTAGGATTTCAAGCACCAAAAATGCCCAAAGGCCTGCTGAAAACCATTTTCAGCCGTTAGAATTTTGGAGAAGAGAGGAAATCCTTTTTCCTTTCTTGCACAAATGAAGAAGCATAACTTGAGTCATGAGAGGACCCAAGAAATGACCAAAAGGAGTTCTACAACACCTTCTTCAGCTGTGAAAATAGAGAGCATATGGAGTTTTCTCTAAAAGTTCATTTGTGCAAATGAGAGAGAGATAGGATGTTGAGACTTGCACTCAACCACTATCATAATGAGTGTACCTTTTTCAAGACAAATGGGGAAGGCCATACAACCTAAAGGGGCCGAAAATCTGGATTCAAAACCACATTCCCTCCCATTTGAATTACTTTGTAACACATTAGAAGTGGTGAGGTCATGTTACATATTTAAAAAGGTGTGTACAAGTTATATAACTAAGCCTTTTAGTTAAATAACATAAGTATACATTATAATGTGATTAGTTAATTGATAAGATATATAATTAACTTTTAATTATCTAACTCATACAATCTAAAATAATTAAAACAACTAACATATTAAGATGTTAACATGTTATATAATAAAACCTTTTAATTATATAACATAAGTACACATATTATTTGTTGTTATTTAACCATTTAAATAACAATATAAATAATAATAATTCATGAGTAAGTTGTCCATATAATTTGTTCTATCTCTCATTTCTTTAAATTAGAAAACCCATTTTCTAATTAGGTGCATATATTTAATTGCATGATCATATGATCAATCAAATATTTATTGGTGTTTGCTAAGCTTGTTATTGGGTATGACCCGACTTGGATCATGACGTACTAACCACATCAATGTTCTATGTGTCTTGGGCATACAGGATCCAACAATCTCCCACTTGCACAAGATTCATAGAGGATTGATGCAAGCAGTAAATACCGCCTAACAATGGTTTACTACCCTTAATACGCATGACTTAAAAGCCATTCAATAACATCATCCCTTTCAAGTTCCAAACTTGAAATGATTTAAGTGAATCGATCATCTATCCTTTTGTTACAGATGTCCTGTTAAATCCATGGACACAGAATGATCATTCCTTGTTGATTTAACTTAATCAGGCCCTAGACATCTTGCTCTCAACGAATAAGAGGAACAAATCCCATCTTTACTACATACGTTTCTCACAATCACCTTGTGTCATACCTGAACATAGCCTTATGTACTGTCCATTATTTCAGAACAGTGAAGAACTAACTCAAGGTATAACATTTGGTGAATATCAAAACCCAATATGCATCTTAGGTCTAAGGATACTAAATGATATTCTCCTTTACTCAAATTACTTATGATCAATCAAAGAGATTCTATGTAGTAAAATTTGAGGCGCGGGTCAGTCCAATATTTGCATCCCACAAATATCTATGAACCTTGGTAGCAACCAATTGCTCTATATTCATACCTTATGAATATCTACCAATCCATGTTCATAATAGTCTTAAATTCATATTTGTTCCCACAAATATGACCGACTACGGACATTTAGAATAATAAACATATTCATGGATGTAAACATGCTAAAAAGGAACATAACTCAAATATATAAAAGAGTTAAATATTACAATTGTTCCATATTTTATATGCTAAACAGATCAATTCCAATCACTAGAATATCAAAGTCCTAAGGCACAAGTATGACCCTCATACTTTGCCCTCGCAAGGAGCTTCGTGAGTGGATCCGTAATGTTTTGATATTTACGAACTTTATGAATACATATCTTTACCCTTTTCAACTCCATCCCTTATGATGTTGAATCTCCGCTCAAGGTGTTTAGTCTTTGGATGAGTACGGGGTTCCTTGATTTGAGCAATCGCACCCACGTAATTACCAAAGATTTCTAGGGGTCTTGAATGGTAGAGACCACCCCTAGATAAGCAATGGACAAACTTATCCATGCAGCTTCCCAAGCTGCCAATGAAGCGGCTATGTATTCGGATTTTGTAGTGAACAATGCTACCGTGTCCTGCTTTGAACCTTTCAAGGACACTTCTCCTTCATTCATAATGGAAGTATACCCCGATTGTGATCAAGAATCATCTCGATCAGTTTTGGAAGCCTGCATCCGTGTAACCCTTTACAACGACTTCCTCTTCAACAGATCCGTATATTAGAAACATATCCTTAGCCTACTAAGGTATTTCAATATACTTTTAACAGCCATCCAATGGTTATTTCTATTGGTATCTACTTTGTCATACTTAATAAGCATGACTCGTCCGGTCTAGTGCATATCATCACACAAATGATGGATCCTATAGCAGATGTGTATGGGATATCCTTCATTTGATTTTGCTCATCCTATGAGCTTGGACATTGAGACGTAGTCAACATTGTCCCTCTTTGAATAGGTACTATACCTTTCTAAGAGTTTTCCATCTTGAACCTTTTCAAGATTTTATCAATATATGCACTTTGGTTTAACCCTATCAACCACCTCGATCTATCCTTATAGATCCTTATTCCAAAATATAGGTGGCTTAAACGAGATCTTATATGAAAAACATCTTCCAAGCTAGGTTTTAACACCTTCCAAGGTTGGAATATTATTTCCAAATAGTAGTATGTCATCAACATACAATTCCAAAAAATGTAACTATGCTCCACTGGCATTCTTATATACACAACCTTCTCGATGCTCATTTCAATCCACAGTTTGATCACTTTAACTTATATACTTTATTAGGATGTCATGGATCGACAAAACCATCATGCTGAACTATATGGACAGTCTCTTCGAGATGTTCATTAAGAAAAGCGGTTGTGACATTCATTTGCCAAAACTCATATTCAGAATATGCAGTTATGGCACATAATATCCTAATCGACTTTAGCATCGCCACGGGCGTAAGAGTTTCATCATAATCAACCAATTGAGTTTGATGGAAACCTTATGCTATAAGTCTTGACTTATAAGTATTCAAGTCTCCATGTATATCTGTTTTCATCTTGAAAACCCACTTGTATCCAACCGGTTTGGAGTTAAGTGGAGGGTCAACCAATTCCCAAACTTGGTTGTTATACATGGATTGCATCCTTACGTTCATGGCTTCTAGCCATTTGTCCCAATCCAAATTGGACATAGCATCTTGGTATATGGTTAGCCTATAGGGGTCAACCACATAGCATCCATTCTTGGAATATCCATATCTCTTAGATGGAATACTAACTCTACCAGATTTGTGAACATTTTGTGTGTATTGATCAACCTCTTGATTATCATCAACAACCTCTTGTTGATAGCTAGTGTCAACCATAAGTGTATCGGCTTGTGGATCTTGATCCTTATCAAGTTCCATAGTTCTATATATCATTCCTTCGATAAGGAACTCGGTTTCCAAGAACTTAGCTTTTCGAGCAATAAATACTTTTGCTCTGTTGAGTCGAAGAAACAGTATCCTATACAACCCTAGGATATTCAACTAATCTACACTTTCTTGGTCCGGGTCATATTCATAATATGAACCTTAAAGAGCAATGCGAAAACCCAAAATGATAAAGATGGTAAGCTCATAGCCATAATAAATTGAACCATATCCAAATAGGGTTCAGTTCTCCTTTATCAGAATGAAGAACATAGATAGTTATGTAGAGTTGATTTTCTACTTCATTATTGAAGATTTTGAACATTTTAAAAGCTTCATACTTATGTGTCATCAAGTGCACACAATAATAGCGACTATAATCGTCGGTAAAAGTAATGAAGTATCTTTCACCAATCTTTGTCATTGTCTTAAAAGGACCACATACATCCAAATGTATCATTCCTAATAAGTCTTTTGGTTCACACTTATCAAATGAAACATTTTCATTTGTTTCCAAAAGACCATTCTTTTGAAGTGTTTGAATCCAATTCTTGTTTATGTGACCAAGATGACAATGTCAAAGATAATAATAACTTAAACCCATTTTAAGTTTCTTGGTGTTTAATGTGTATAATGAGTTATTATGGGACGAATGATCATGAACCAATTCATGGATATCATTAAAAAGGCATATCCTTAAAATGAAATACATCATCCATAAAACTTAATACCATTATTTACAAACTTTAAATCATGATCATATTGTTTTAATAGGAAACATTAATTAAGTTCCTAGTCAGACTAGGTGCATACAAAATGTTTTGAGAACAACTTCCAAACCATTTGAAAGTCTCAAAATAGAGTTTCCCTCCTTGAAGCGCACATTTCTTTTGAGCCCCTTTGCAACAATTGCAAGTATGAGTCTCACATCCGGTATCCAATACCCATGTGTTTGAAGAAATGACATTTAATACAATGTGTGAATCATGGAAATTGTATTTGATGTTTGCCCAACATCCCTCTTGTCTTTCAACTCCTTGAGATAGGATGGACAATTCCTTTTCATTGTCCTATCTCTCCATACTCAAAGCATGGATTGTTCTCCGTTACCTTAGGCTTCATAAGCTTAGGTTTTTTGAGGTTTCGCTTTAACCTTTGCTTTGATGTATTCCTTTCCTTTGGCAATAATTGCCTTAGGATCGGGATTGGCCATTTCTTATAGCCTCCCTCATTGATCGAGAGAATAGGTAGAACCTCTCTACCCATCCCTGCCTCGGTTGCTTCGAGCATTGCGTGAAGTTCACTGATGCTCTTGTCCCACCCGTTCATATTACAGTTTATTATGAATGTCTCAAACCTTTAGTTAGGCAATCAAGGATCAAATCCTTGGCCAAATACTTTGAGAGAGGATAGTTAAGCATCTTGAGGCTATCAATGTGGCTTTTCATCTTAAGAATATATAAGATGATATCGATTGGGTTTCTTCCATGTGACATGCATAAAGTCCTCGAATCGTTTCGAAGCAATCTACTAAAGTTTGTTGAAGGAACATTTCCTACAAATAGATTATCATGTCATATGCCCCATGATGCTCCAAACCCTTTTGGAGTTCGGGAATCATATTCCCAACATGAGGTAGGATACTTGCACAGAATCCTTAGTGTGCCTAAGCCAATCGCCAAAAAGCCTTAACATCAACAACGTTGGTTGGTGAGGTATGGGATCGTCAAGGACATAGGCCTTTACTCATTCTTGAGAATGATTCTCAAGTTTCAAAATTGAGTCCATAAGGTAATTATGGTTAGGACGATCCCTCTCGGGAATAGATCTCAGTGATAGGGAAGGGAGGATCGGGGTGGTAGCGTTATAGTTAGCGGTCATCACTACAATAATTGACAAAGTTCATTTTAGTATTTCTGATAAATTTATTTTAATCGTTAATACCCTTAAATGTCTCATAGACAATTAATAATTAAAATCTAGAATCCAACATTACATTTAAATGATGGTTAGGTGACCTTTATCCCATTATTTAAATTAACAAGGTACTCAACAGTTGACAATTGCAACCTATTGCAACTTCTAGTCTTATGGGATCGGTTAAACATCATATGTTTAGTCGGCATGTTTAATCCCATCAACACCATTGTACGCCATGCTTCGGTGACCCTAATCACATGGTTTCCAATTCAAGTCGTCCTACTTACACACACGTGTGAGTTTTCACATACAAGCGGTTAGGTGACCTTTATCCCACAAGTACGTTAGACTCACCTCAAAGATACAAGTTCCCTACAAGTGGTTAGGTGACCTTTATCCCACAAATAGTTCCCAAGTGATTCGAGTGTCGTGTAAAAGGATGGTGATAGACTTGTTACCAAAGGGATTTAAGTTTCCATTAATTCAAGACTTTGAAAACTCTATGTACCTTGTAATTGCATGCTTACAAATACTTGGTACCCTATGGTTCTTTTAATAAAACCCATTTTATTATGAAATCATTAATCCTTTTAATAACCATAATGATTAAGATCCATTTTTATATTAGCTTGTTAAGATCATTTTTATTAAGATTGTTTATCATATCCAAATATCACACAATCATTCACAAAATCACAATCAAACAAACATAATATAAACAACCACATGTGCATAACCATAGATACTATTATGACCACACTTGTTTGCCATCACAAGTGTGGTCATTAGGTCTTTCCTAAGGGTTATCAACAACACAAAATTGAGATCACAATGGATCTCCCACTTGATGTCGCATTCGTATGCTTCAAGTCCACTTTGTGTCTTCCTTTTGTGCTTCCTTCCCGAGCATCTTCTTTTACATAATATATCCTAATACATATTTTCTAGTAAAAGAGAAATACTCCTAATCTATTATTACATCCCAATGAATAAATAGATAAATTACAAGCACAAAACGTACAACCCAATTGAACAAAAAAACCAAAAAAAACATGCAACCAAACCAAAACAACACAGGGTCTAAGCTAGGTTATGCACCATCAAATGAACAATCACAAACATCATTCAACAAACAAAATAAACCCCAAACCCCAAATTTTCAGCTAACATAAACTAAAATTTAAGGTTTGTTTGTCCAAACAAACAATAACCAAAACATATCAACCAATTGACATTCGTATCTTTCAAAGTTTAATTATAGGCATGAAGATATATGATAGGATCAAATGACTCAATCTGTGATGATTTGTAAACACAATTCAATGAAATTCACACAAAGTAATCAAATCAAAACAAGATATCAATAAAATTCAAGTTTTTCATTAATATCAAGCTAAGACAATTACAAGTATGAAAGCAGATTCGAATATCTTATGTATTCGTTACTATCTACCTGCAAATCTAAGCTAATTATGTTGAGACAAAAAGTAAAGGAACTAACAAATTACACAAATAGTCCCTATACTATTACAAACTATCAAAAGAAAAATAAAGACAACATGTTAATCTTTCTTAGAGCACTTAACAATACTCCCCCTAAGATTGACATGGTCTTCAGTCTTCAAACTCTTCAAGCTTTGACTGCTGACTTTATCTTTAATTCTATCTTCAGCCTTGACTTCATCATTCAAAATAATCTGGTGGTTCTTCTTTGACTTTGAACATTGGCTTCTGTTTGTACATATCTAACTCTTTCAAAGCTTTTGATATTGCAGACTTGAATTTACTTGCAAGAATGCCTTGTTCGGTTTTAGCTTCATTTGTTTTAATCTCCATCTTGTCCATTCTCACCAATGTGTCTTTTGAAAGACATGAAATATCAATATTAGCATATAACTCAATAGGCTTGTTACTTTCCTTTGAGTACACTTCTAATACCCCATTCCTTGATATTCTCATGAATTCAATATCTTTAATATCTTTCTTGACAATGTTGGCATACGCAAGAGCTTTTCTCAAAGATATTCTTTCCATGGCAGCATTCATCACATTGATAATAGAAATGAAATATTTCTTATCTTGCTCAGCCACTTCAGGAGATACTTTCTCAAATTTTTGTACTGACAAAAATGAAATATAACTTGGATGTAACAGCTTTAGTTCAAAAACTCCAAATAAAGTAATCGTGTCCTCATCCCATCTTTCTAGATTTCAGACTAACTTCAGCTCAAATGTCTCAGTGTTATAAAACCATCTGAGAATTGGCTTTGAGTTTTGATTACCATCAATCACTTTTAGTCCAGGAGTTGTAACTTTTTCAAAATATTTATCACAAAATTCTATCAAAGAATGTTCTTCTTCTAAATGAACTCCCTTAAGCTTCTTGTTTTTCTTCATAGTAGCAAAGTACTCTTTGTCCTCTTGATCACATCTTGTGTTAAGAAAATTACTCGATCTATCCAATCCTCTTCTTAATAATTCTACAAACATCTTCCCATGCTTTGAATCAGAAGGATTGATTAGAGGTAATCTATTCAGCTCTTTTAAATCTTGCAAAAGAAGTTTTATGATACTCGAGTAAAAATGATAAACATCACATACAACATTTACTCTCTTTATCAAAAATGCATCAAACACGTCATCATACTTCCATGCAATGATCTTTACTTGGTTGGTAAAATCTGGAGCAATCATAGCATTCACAGTTCAGCAACTGATTGTCCTTTTTGCAATATGTTTCTTACCAAGTCTCCGGTTGTTCTTGAACTATCAAGAATATGCCTTTGTTCAGTTGATACTTTATAAGTCTGTCTTTCTAGATCAGCAAACATTTCTATCAATTCTTTTCTATGAGCATGAGCATCATCAAATCTTGACATTTGTTTTATCTCCTGAGGCTTTAACATTCTTGTTCTTTTTGTTATTTCAAGATATTGAGGGTTATTTGTATCAAGCACTATCATTTTCTTCATTTGTTTCTCAGTTTCTTGAAAGCTTCTAACAAGATTTCTCAAAGATATAGATTGTAATCTCTTCAGCTTCCTCCAAGGGTAATTTCTAGCTTGCAACCATGATCTAAGAGCGGGAATACTCATATCATCTGGATCAGGATGGTGCAACTCAGAACTAGACAATTCTTCTACATTTATTACCTCTTTTGCTCTTAACCATTCACCATGTTCAACAACAGTTTCATTTGGATCTATTGAAGCAACTGACTCTGCATAGATACATTTCTCGTATTCATCATTAATCTGAGAAACAGTCAGTCCATCCAAATATACTTGATTGTATTTCATGTTCACAAGATAATTATATTTTTCTTCAAAGTCTTATGGAACTTCATCTTGTTCTTGAATATGTTCTTGTGAAGAGAAATGTGACACAAATTCAGCTTCATCAATATCTTCATTATCTAGAACTTCATCATACCAATCATCAATGTATATTTCTTCAATATCATCTAAAGCATCAATCTGTTCTTGAACATTTTGCTCTTCAGTGAATTCTTCATTTCTTTGAAGCTTAGAAGAGGATTCAGTTTGACCAATATCTTCTAATTCATTCACTTTCCTTTTGCCTTTTCTTTGCTCAAGATTTTCTTCAACCTGCATCTCAGTACTGATCACATGTACTGGTGATATAGATTTCTAGCTTCTCTTTCCTTTAGCAATTCAGCTTTGAGATTTTCATTTTCTTCAGATAATTTCTTGAATTTCTCCTCAAGACTATCATAATCTTTAATCATTACTTCAAAGTTCTTTATCATGTTTTCTTTATCTTTGGCAAAACTAACAATCTTTTCATCTTTTAAGACACATTCTTCAGACAACTTTAAATTTCATCTTTTAGCTTTTGAATTTCCTTTTCACAAGATCTGATTATCTCTTTCATTCTTTCATTTTCCACTTTCAACTCTTTAATCTCTTTTTCTTTGCTTAGATTTTCTTCTTTCAATTTTTCAATCTCATCAATGTCAACTATTTCCTCTGTTTGTATAGACACATTGTGTAACATACTAACAGGGATTTCTTCTGCTCCTTCATTTGTACCAATTTCAAATACTGGATTGAATAAAATTTCATTTATAAAGTCAGACTCAAATGTTTCATTTTAAGAATTTCTTTCTTGTACATCTTCCTCAACATTTTCTTCAATCAAAGGTTGTGTCTCATTTACAGTATCTTCTTATTTCTTTCTTCATTCCTTCTTGATTTGCCTCAGTGGCATCATCATTTCCATCATCATCATCATCATCACTTTCTTCACTTGATGAAATTCAGACACATCATCATCACTTTCTTCATCAACTTCTACATCTTCAATCAGATCATTTGGATCTATTGGTTCTTCTTCAGTTAGATGGAAGTGTGGCTGAGTAATATCAACTTCATCCATTGATACATTCCTGATATAATCAAAAACTGGAATGTTTTGAGCACCAGTGATCATTGCCAGTCTTTTGTAACAATCTCTGACATGTGCTCTAACTGAATCTTTTCACCATAACTTCTTCAGCATACAGATCTGGGTTTGCATCATTAATAAGAAGTTGAAGAAATCTTGATACATCAATACTTATGCCTTACTCCTCTTTCTAGATTAAAATGAATCCATTCATTATCCACTTAGCCATATTAAATCTTCTGTTTGTGGATAAGGCTATAATTGGAGATGCAATGTCTACAGGGAAATCCCAACCCGCACTTCTTTTTGACATGCAATGTTGAAAGATATAGCATAAAAGCTCCAATGCTTAAATACACGAGCTCTGAAAAATTGCTTGTTAGGGAAATGATCTGGATGACCCATCTATAGAAAAACTTCTCTACATTAATTAAATGTATATTCTGATAATCTTCAGATCATTATCACCCATTCTTAGAGCTTGTCTAATTGCTTCTTCAGAAACTCAAGCATTCTTTCTGATGTGATGAAGGCTCTTAAAACTTTGTTTCCTTGATCATCTCTTTCATTTGAGCAGTTCTCCAGAATTTTTTAATCATTCTTCCATTTATCGGGCCTTGCACACATAGCATAAATATATTTTGTTCTGAGTAAAAATCTGATAATATCTTCATATCCAATAGCTTCTCTGTTTTCATCATCTAAAAAGCAGCTACATTATGTTTGGCTCTATTTTTAATTCTGCCATCTGCAAAACACAACAAAAGTATTATGAGAACATTGAAGATTGATTAATGAATTTATTTCTACATATGACTTTTGATTTTGACTTTTAAATTTTATTTTTACTTTTGAATTACGATTTCAATTGTAAAACATTTATCTTTATTCATTTTGAATTTATTATTTAACATTTCAATTTTGATTTAATTTTAATTTTATTTATTTCTGATCAAAGAATAAATGTCTGTTCATCTTCTTCTTCTTCGACTATGTATAATCGACGAGTTCTCATCAACAAAAAAATTTTCACTTTAAGATCAACAATAGATCAACAGACTCGCAATCGTTCTTATTAATAATCCAGCTTTAATTTTTGATATGATACTCATTTGATCAGATTAAACTTGGATTATATTGTTTCGAACGCCCAAATAGCATTCAACCGTCTATGACAAAGCACTGATTTAACCCAAAATTTATATATTTGAATCACAAACTTACGTTTATATATTCAAATACAATGTATACTCAAAGGATTTGATTCGATTTCAGATGAAATACAGATGTAATGAAGCTCGACAGTCGCAGTTCGAGGGTTTTTTCTGATATTTTGAAGTGAAATGTGAAATACGCATAAGTGTTCAATTTATATAGTGAATTTTAGGTGTATGAGCCCTGTTCGGACGTATGGTCCGTGTTTGCGTTTTGAAAACCTAGAATTCACTTATTTTGTTAGACGCATGAGCACTGTTGTGCTTTTTATGTCAGACGCATGGGAACTGTTCAGACGCATAAGCACTGTTTAGGCGCTTTTTGCACTGTTCAGTCGCATGGACTTTGTGAAACGTCTAACACTTGAAATTTTGGAACTATTTAGACGCATGAGACATGACAAACGTCTAACACAGAACCACTATTTAGACGCATGGGATTATCACAAACGCCCAGCACTTGTCTTTATTTTCATAGATGTAGTATAACTGTTAGACGCATGGGAATGAATCAACGTCCAACACTTGTATATTCGTGAAAATTTCATCATGCTCCTATTGAGACGCATGTGCACTGTTTAGGTGCATGAGTTGACTTTCATGATACTTTCAATTTCACTTACACTTCACTTTTTACCATTTAGATCCCCAAATTTTGAACTTTTTGCATATTGCACTTTCAATTTATAAAATTTATTTTCTATTTCTTTTTAAATTTCTTTTGTCCCTTCATTTTAGTCTCAACATAAAATCAAATATCATCTGATTTTCAACTTAAAAATAATTTATTTGCAAAGATTATGTAGATTCGTATTGTAATTTTCAAGCACATTCTATTTTCAGTTTACACAAATACTTTAAACATAAAGCATCATCCTTTCAATTCAACATTTCAAATTTGATTATGATTATTGAATATTTTCTGAGAACAACTCTTTCATTTATTACTACCCCTCTAACTTTTAAGTGAAAAACTTAAAGTTTCTTATGAAAGAGAAAGATATCACAGCACATTGAGACATTGCCTTCACACACAAAGACATGCATAAAAGAAAAATGAAAATAGAATCAAAATCTAATATTAAGCATAGAATAAATGTCTGCAGAGAGATCATATTAATGAAGATCAGCACATTAAAATAAAATAAATGTGGAGAGTCATAGACAATGAATATATCCTGATCAAGTGTGTTCCAGTCAATGATATCCACAGCAAAGGAGACCACAGATCTAAGGACAGACAACGAGTGTGTTTTTGACACAATTATCAACTCACTTACTTTTCAATTCTTGGATTGATTAGTGTTGATTTAGATATGACATGATGTAAAGCATACAGAGACTAAGAGAGCCCAACTATCATCATGAATGTAAGAAAGAACACATGCTCAACTTATTACCTGAACATAGATATCACCAGAGTTCATGTTACTTAGTTAATAGAGGATGTTCATGGATAACCATTTGATCAGCTCTGACTATTCATTTGAATAGGTTGTGCACATTGGCATCTTTTTGCATCAAAAAGATAATCCAGGTCTGTAATGACTTATAATACAGGATATCTCAGTACTTCAGGTCTATGATGACTCATAACAGAGAAGTGAAATGATGCTTTGTAACAGATCTCATGATTTCACATAGTTTCAACAGGTGTGAGAGATGTATCTTAACAAACATTCATTCTGATAAGCTAAAACAACTCAAAATTACTCAGATGATACACACAAGCATGTATGTTTAGTTTGATCACAAGAATTTACTTTTTCAGCATAATAGTCAGATATTGTCTACACATCATATCTGATCATGTCTAGACTTTATTAATAGTGAAGTATGCAACTGATCTCACTAATGTACTATCATTTCTCACATGTTGCAAAACATAATCCTTTCTAAAAAACTCTATTTTTGTATTTTTGATATATATTTTTGTATTTGATTTTTCTATGAAAACATAAAATCACACACACACAAAAATATAAACAGGCAATTAACAATGAGAGTATCACTTATTATGATCTTTTGATTTAGGGAGATCACATATGATTTATAAGACCAATTGATTCTACTAAATACTCAAACCGTCCTGGTAGGAAGGCTTTAGTAAATAGATCTGCCAATTGTTTTTCTGTTGCAATTTGAATCAATATGATTAATCTTTTTTCAGAGTTATCTCTAAGAAAATGATATCGAATTTCGATATGTTTTGTTTTTGAGTGTTGAACAGGATTAACTGTTATGAACATAGCAGCTGTGTTATCAGTGTAAATTGGTGTTTTAAGAAAGTTGAATCCATAATCTAGTAATTGATTTTGCAACCAAAGGATTTGAGAACATCCTGTTGATGCAGCAATGTACTCAGCTCCTGTAGTTGAAACAGAGACATTTGTTTGTTTCTTACATTGCCATTGAAACAATCTGGGACCATAATCACTATCTGTATATCCATATAGTTCAAAGTTACCCTTGTAAGGATACCAAAGCCCTAAGGCTGGTTTACCTTTGAGATACCTGAATATCCTTTTGACAACAATTAAGTGAGATTCTTTCGGGTCAGATTGATACCTGGCACATACACAAACATCATACATAATGTATGGTCTAGATGCATAAGATACATCAAGATCCAATCATTGATCTGTATAACATGTTTGTCAATAGATTTTCCTTTTGGATCAGGTTCAATCTTGGTGTTAACATCTGTTGGAGTTCGTATGGACTGACAGTCTTGCAACTTAAATTTCTTTAAGAGCTTGTCAATAAACTTTTCTTGATTGATGAAGATTCCATCTGTAGTTTGCTTGACTTGAAGTCCAAGAAAGAAGTTAATCTCTCCCATAGAACTCATTTGGAATCGAGATTTCATGATTTCTTCAAATTCATTGCACAATTTTGGACAGGTAGAACCAAATATGATGTCATCAACATACACTTGTACACATAAAAGATCATTATTATCCTTCTTTATGAATAAAGTTGGATCAATTTTCCCTCGTGTGTATCCATGTTGTATTAGTGTTGTGATAACGTCTCATACCAAATTCTAGGGGCTTGATGAAGTCCATATAAAGCTTTACTCAGTTTATATACTCGATGTGAAATTGTGCATCCTCAAAGCCTGGAGGTTGCTTCACAAACACATCGTCAGTGATTGGACCATATAGAAATGCACCCTTTACATCCATTTGATACACCTTGAATTGATTCAAGTCTTGCAACTGGTGCAAACACTTCATCATAATCTATACCTTCTTCCTTTGTGTATCCTTGTGCAACAAGTCTCGCTTTATTCCTTATTACAATACCACGATCATCAGTCTTATTTCTAAATAACCATTTCGTGCCAATTGCATTTTCTCCTTCAGGTAGATCCCCCAAATTCCACACTTCTTGTTTGCGGAATTGAAGTAATTCTTCTTGCATGGTTCTATCCAACCATTGTCCTTTAATGCTTCGTAACATTTTTAGGAACAATTTGAGAAAGAAAACAAGAGTATAAGCATACGTTTGCTTGTTTGATTTACTCCTTGTTGTTCTCTCATTCAATGAACCAATAATCTGAGAAATTGGATGATTCTTGTGAATACGAGATGTAGTAATCTCATCACATTGAACATTAACATCCAGATTTGTTTGATTCAAGTTGGAAAACTCATGTATCAAAGTAGAAGAATGTGGATTGAAGTTTGGAACTTGAGTAGTGAATTGACAAAGTAATCAAAGTTACCTGTATCAACTACATCACCTGAAATGGATGATGTTCCAGACTCAGGTATCACAAACTCATTACCATCATTAGGAATATTTTGTGATTCTTCCTGATTAATTGACTCTGAATGATCTAAAACTGTATTTTCATGGTTTTGTATTGTTGAATCCTTGACAAATGACAAAAATGGGTAGTCTGAGCTTGAATCATCTGGGTCATCAGAATCTGAATCTTCACTGAAAGATCCAAGATCTCCTCTTGAGTTCTTATCTATAGAATTAAGACAATTTGGTTGATCAAACAAATTAGATTGAAAAGAGTTTGATAATGAATTAAGTCAAATAACCATGCAGGACCATTTGAAACTGATGGAAAAGAACTTTCCAGAAATTTAACGTTGAATGTTTCAAGGATTACATTTGTCCTAGAGTTGTAGACTCGATAGGCTTTTGAAACTGATGAATATCCACGAAAAATCCATTATCAGATTTTGCTTCAATTTTCCTAATTGATCACTTGAATTAAGAATCATAACAGGACAACCAAATGATTTTAAAAAGTTTATGTTCGGTTTTCTGCCAAACATTAACTCATATGGAGTTTTCAGTTTATCTTTGACAATTAAAATTCGAATCTGAATGAAACACGCAATTGATATTGCTTCATCCCAAAAAGTGATAGGGATTTTTGCATCAGCTAACATAGAACGAGCAGCTTCAATCAGTGTTCTATTCTTCCTTTCAGCAACTCTATTTTGTTGAGAAGTTCTAGGAACACTGAACTGATGAGCTATCCCTTTCTTTGCACAAAACATTTCAATGTTAGCATTTTTGAATTCCGTTCCATTATCACTTCTTATTATTTTCACTTTGTTGTCTAATTGATTTTCAACTTTAATAATAAATTCTTTTAGTAATTCAGCTGTTTTAGATTTGGCATAAAGAAAGAAAACCCATAAAAATCTTGTGAAGTCATCAATGATAACTAAACAATATGATTTTCGTCTAATACTCTTAACGTTGTTGGTCCAAAAAGGTCCATATGTAACATCTGAAGAGGTTTGGATGTTGTTTTATAGGCTTGGACTTATAAGACGCTCTGTGTTGCTTTCCCTTCAAACATGCTGAGCAGTGATCATTTGTTGCAAACTTCTTGGATGGAAGTCCAATGACATGATTTCCTGCTACAAGCTTGTTGATGTTCTTGAAGTTTGAATGACCGAGACGTCTATGCCAAAGCTGACTTTCATCATTTGATGCCTTTGCAATTAGGCATGTTGTTTCAGTTGAAGGATCAACTTGAGACATATCCAATTTGTATACATCTCTGTCTCTCTCAGCTATAACAATCACCCAATCTTTGCTTATCTTGAACCTGGCTTCAAAACATAACAGAATGAATCATCAAACAGAACAGAATAAGATTTGTCACATATTTGAGATACGCTTAAAGATAAAGTTCAACTATGAACAAAAGTTGACTTTATCAAAGCTTATTATCCCATTGGATACTGTTCCTTCACCGGTTATTTTTCCTCCAGCATCACCACCAAAGCGACGTGAGTTCCATCTTTTGACTTAAAGTCTTGTAACAAGGCAGTATTGCCTGTCATGTGCCGACTACACCCACTATCCACATACCATGTATGATTGGTCTTTTTGGGCGTACCTGAACTACAAGAAGTTAAGTTGAAATATCTACCCAAGCCGAAATGGTCTTGGGCTTTCCAAATTATCAACAATTGTGAATTGTTTATAATGGAGATTAGTCAAATCAGTTTATTTTTGATGAATTTACCAATTTTGTTCTGAAAATTGTTTGATTTATTTTTATGAACATTCATACCATTTGATTGATCATCTTTTGAAATGTATTGATGTCTAACATTTTTATTATTAATCCTTACAGATCTTGGTATAAAGCGTTCTTGCATGTTATGTTTTGAGCTCACAGTATTGTTCTTAGGAAAAGATCTCAAACCTACTTAGTTTGATTAATGTCTCTTTGAAATCCATTAGTTTGATTTCTCAAATACTGTGGATTAGCAAATCATTTGCTCATGTTTGATTTTGCAAAGTTTCTAGTGGGAGATCTATTTCTAAAGTAACAATTTGCAGTGTTATGAGTCTTTTCATCACAATAAGTACAATATTTGTTATAATAACAACTGATGTCGAATGATTTCTCATGTCACATATGTGACAGTACTTGTTAAAGTGCACTCAGCAGTATTGTGATTTTCATATCACAAATTTCGCAGTACTTTTGTGAGTTAAAAATAACTTTTTGTTAACTTTTGACAATGACATAATGTTTGATTTTGGTGTCAAATAGTTAAACTGTTGTCTTTCATTTTTCACAGTTTGATTTTGTGTCAGATTATTGTTCATTTGTTTAACATGAACTTCCTTCTTGAATGTATAGAAACAAATCTTTTTGCTACAGCGGAAGTCTTTGAATCTGAACTAGATTTCAGATCAGAGTTTGATTTGTTCATATATTTGCTTTATTATTTGGAAGAGAATTCATATTTAACATACTTGCTGACACAAATTTAATTGGTTTTAGTTTTGATGTTTGATTTGTTGCTTTAATCAAATTTTCTGAACTTTTGTTTTGTTCAGATGTTGCTTTTGCAGATTTCTTTCTTCTTCTTTGATTTAGAAGAACTTGTTTATGTTCAGATTGAACATCATGAGAAGAAGATTCCTTTTCTGATGTAATTGTTTCATATTGATGGTTTTGAATCTTCTGATGTTCCTATCTGTTGTTTATCCTTGTTTTGAACTCTGCTTCTTCTATTACATTTGAATTTGATTAGAAGAATATTTTTTGTTTTGGTTGTTTTGGTTCATGATTTTATCTTGATTGGATGACCATTTTTGATTTTTTCTTGATCTTTTTGAACAAACACTTGAACATTTTCTTTTTCTTCTTCTTCTGCATTCTTGTTTTTGATCTGGAAGGCTTTAAGCTTTGCTTTATTTTCAGGTGAATGATCATGAGTATTGAAATTCTCTGGTAGTGTGTTTGTGATAGATTCAGGCATAGGTTCATGAGTGAAACCTAACCCTGCCTTTTGTTTATCTTTCTTTCACTGATTAGTTTTTCTACTATCATTTTTGAACTCTTACTTTTGCCAGATCAACTTGAGTAGCAGCATGTGCTATTTTCTCTTGTTCAAGATTCTTGGTCATCTCTTCTAATTGTTTTGTAACAATTTCAAATCTTTGAGTGTTTGTGTCCATGAATTTTGAAGAGAGATAATCTTTTGATCTGCAGTTATATGATCAGATTTAAGTTGGTATGCATAGATTCCTCTTGTTTTAGCTTTTCGTAGATTTTGAATGAATAGTTTCTGTAGTGTTCAACATGTTCATAGCATGATTTGGTGCAAAGCTTTTCTCTTACTTCTCATGCTATTTCAGGAAATTTTGGAACTGTGGTTTCAATGTTGAAGTAAAAGAGTTAACCTTTGGTTGATCAGACTGAACCATTAGAGCTACTTCCTCTGTATCCTCTTTAGGATCAGACTTGTCACTCCAATCATAGTCATCTTCCTCTTCATCACTTTCCACTTTTGGGTCATTGTTTCTGACCAATTCTTCTTGAATTTCTGCAATAAGAGATAAACTTGATGTTAATTCATTTGTAAATTGATCTGCATATGCACTCCAATCATATCCATCTTTTATGCTGACTACTAGTGCTTTCTTTGTTTCATCAGATGATTTGGTTTCATCTTTAAGCTCTAGCATAGGAAGACTTTGATAAGGCTTTTGAAAAGTCTTCTGAGCTTGTTGAAACCTTTGATATATGAGCTTGATGAGCACTTCCTCCATTATTCCTTGGAGCTTTGCATTCTTTGAGAAATGTCCATAACTGTTGCAGTTGAAACATCTAGCTTTGACTTGTCAAATCCAATAGTCTTGTTTGCACTAGGCTTGTATTTCTTGTTGACATAAGAATGTTTTTGAGTCCTGTAGGCAATCATCACCATCTGCCAGTTCAGGTCCATCTCTTCAACATCTTCAGGATCCATCTCAAAAATCATGCAAAACAAAATCTAGTTGAGTTAAATGGCTACCTTGATATGCTTGAAAGCTGGCCATAAAAGCAGTAATGCAGTTTTGGACTCTTCATCCTCTAATAGGATGTTAATCACATCTTTAACTTTGCTAGATTTAGCAGAGTTAGATAGATGATGAAGAAGTCTCTGTCTTAATATTTGATGATTGGGACTATGGTTTAGGAGGAGATTGAGAATGAGACTGATTGAATATGCAGGTGCACTGGTAATGATGAGTCAGTGAAAAATCCTGCTCCAACAAACAGATCTCCTTCTTCTTCACGACTTTTCTCACTCTTTGCCATGAATGCATTCTCTATAGTGGTTGCAGGAGAAGCAACAAACTGATATTGAGATATTGATGCTGCTCTATCATTGTTCCTTGAGCTTTCATCAATCTCCACTCATTCTATTTTTGCAATAAGAAGATCTAGATCCATTGGAAACTTCTCAATATGCTTTAGTAGAGTTACAGTTTGTTTCCATGATGATGGTAAAGCATTGAGTAGTCTGAGATTTAAATCTTCAAGATCAAGTTTGATACCAGCTGTTGACATCTTAGTTATGAGTTGAACAAATCTGTTCATCATCTGATTTATTGTCTATCCAGAAAATGTTGAAACAATTCTAATTGTCTTTTCAGTTTTTGTTTCTTTAGATTTTGAATCTCCTTGCCTCCTTCACAAATGATCTTCAATGCTTTATATAGTGTATATCCAGTTTGATATGCATCAAGCCTTGTAAGAACTTCCAAAGGTAGTCCTTTACACATCAATGAATAGGCTTTATATCATTCTTAACTCTTTTTAGATGATCTCTTGAAGATCATCTTCTGGATAAGGTTCTGGAGAATCTTTAGTATACACAAATCCTCTGTCTAGTCATCAGTTGTTATAGGAATGTATGGTCCTTTTTCTATAGATTTCCAGAGATCAGTGTCAATGGAATTAAAGTGCCGTTTTAGTCTAAGAGACCAATTTTTGAAATCAACTCTATTTTTAAGCCAGAAAACTCTATTTTCAGAATCTTTTGATTTTACCATTCTTATATTTTTGTTGTTTTCTTATAGTTTGAAAAAATTTTCAAAGAATTTTCTAAAAAAAATTATAAGTATCAAGGTTAAAACGTCTGAACAGTATTCAAACGCCTCAATAGTTGATGCGTCTAAGTTGAGAAACGTCTAAGGGAATGCCTTAGAAAATTTTCCAAAACGTCTAAGTATTAATGTGTCTGAATAGTTGTCAAACGCCTAAACAGTTGTCAAGCATCTAAACAGTAGTCAAACGTCTAAACAGTTGTCAAACGCCTGAATAGTTGTCAAGCGTCTAACAATAATCAACTCAACAAAGGTGATACGTCTGAGATTCTTCTCTTCAACAGTACTCAAACGACTGACTAAGAACATCTACACAGTGTTAATGCGTCTAACACTTAGACAAATTCAGTCAATCTCAGCTCATGCGACACATTCATCATCTTCAAATGAATGTAACAAACTCAAATCTTCTGAATTCTTCAAATGTTGATGAATTTGATTCAAAACTTTTCAATTAGACGAGTTTTATGCCGATAACATTCTTCTTAATATCAATTTCTTCAATTTCAACAACAAATTCCTCAATTTTGAGAATTTTAGTTTGAAACTTCAAACCTTTTCGAACAACAAATTCAACAAATTGACTTGAATTTGATGAATTGATCTGCTAATTGTGATTCAAATCATATTTCTGATGATGAAACACAACTGAAATTCACAAATTTTCAATTGAATTGTATCTCAATCTCAGATTCAGTGAGATTTTTAGGTTTTCAATTTCGATGAACTTAAATAGAAAATCAATCACTTACAGCTTACCAACAGCTCTGATACCATTTGATAGGATCAAATGACTGAATTTGTGATGATTTGTAAACACAATTCAATGAAATTCACACAAAGTAATCAAATCAAAACAAGATATCAATAAAATTCAAGTTTCAATAATATCAAGCTAAGACAATTACAAGTATGAAAGCAAATTCGAATATCTTGTGTATTCGTTACTATCTACCTGCAAATCTAAGCTATTTATGTTGAGACTAAAAAGTAAAGGAACTAACAAATTACACAAATAGTCCCTGTACTATTACAAACTATCAAAAGACAAATAAAGACAACATGTTAATCTTTCTTAGAGCACTTAACAATAAACTTTGAAAGACATGGGGTTATTAAAACAACCAAAATCAGCCTAAATGATGTGATAAACATCCTTAAAACCGATTTTATAAGGATAATGATGCTAGTTTCCACATAACCGGCTCTAGATGCCATTGAAGGGATTTGTTGGACCAATTACAACTTGTTTAACCATTTAAACATATGAAACGCAGCGGAATATACTACTTTAAACATGCTAAAGTTTCTGAAAATTACCATTATCATGTGAAAACCAACAAACCCATGGACAAAAGGATCTTTATTATGTGAAAAGCAAGAATACAATATGAACAAGAACACCCAAAAACATGACATTATCATACCATAATACTACCTTTCTGGATGCTGTCAAACACGACCAAAGAGAAGGCAGAAATGAGTCTAAAAAGGGCCAAGACTTCAAGGGTAGAAGTCCTCAAGTGGCCATACCCACAAGCCTCTAAGAAAACATCATGGTTGCTAGGATTTCAAGCACCAAAAACGCCCAAATGCCTGCTGAAAACCGTTTTCAGCCGTGAGAATTTGGGAGAAGAGAGGAAATCCTTTCCTTTCTTGCACAAATGAAGGAGCATAACTTGAGTCATGAGAGGACCCAGAAACAACCAAAAGGAGTTCTAAAACACCTTCTTCAGCTGTGAAAATAGAGAGCATATGGAGTTTTCTCTAGAAGTTCATTTGTGCAAATAAGAGAGAGATAGGATGTTGAGACTTGCACTCAACCACTATCATAATGAGTGTACCTTTTTCAAGACAAATGGGGAAGCCCATACAACCTAAAGGGGCCGAAAATCTAGATTCAAAACCACATTCCCTTCCATTTGAATTACTTTGTAACACATTAGAAGTGGTGAGGTCATGTTACATATTTAAAAAGGTGTGTACAAGTTATATAACTTAGCCTTTTAGTTAAATACATAAGTATACATTATAATGTGATTAGTTAATTGATAAGATATATAATTAACCTTTTAATTATATAACTCATACATCTCTAAAATAATTAAAACAACTAACACATTAAGATGTTAACATGTTATATAATAAACCCTTTTGATTATATAACATAAGTACACATATTATTTGTTGTTATTTAACCATCTAAATAACAATGTAAATAATAATAATTCATGATTAAATTATCCATATAATTTGTTCTATCTCTCATTTCTTTAAATTAGAAAACCCATTTTCTAATTAGATGCATATATTTAACTGCATGATCATATCATCAATCAATTATTTATTGGTGTTTGCTAAGCTTGTTATTGGGTATGACCCGACTTGGATCATGACGTACTAACCACATCAATGTTCTATGTGTCTTGGGCATACATGATCCAACAAAATGTTCTACAGGAGAATTAGATTATGTGAAAAAATAATTTTCACGGTAGGGCAATATGGAAAGAAGGTCCCACTTCATTAAATAAATAAAATTAATAAGTCTGAGGAGTATAAATGTTTTTTTTGACTTAAGCATTCAGTATTCACTTTTACATAACACTTTTTAATCCTAGAAAAGGGCTCACAAAATACCCCTTCCCTCTTTCCATAAAGATTCAAAATATCAAACTGTTGATACATATGTACCTAGTTTAGGAGCTTAATGTAAAATTTCTATCATGTGTTACGTATATGTATGGGATGAGTTGAATGAATACAATATGTGATTGATGCTTATAATATTTATTGTTTCATTGTTTATTGTGTAATAAAGTATATTGAACTAACTATATAGGTTTGTGGTTGTTTGTGTAGTTCTTAGTCAATAATGATTGAGAAACATGTTCAAACTTAATCGTATGAAGTCTTCATGCAAATGGACCATGCTAATGGACCATACACATGAATACTTCATGCTAATGGACAAGTCGCATGACTGAACCAGAGATTGGATCAGTCGCACGATTGAGAAATAAGATTGGCTCAGTCACACGACGGAACCTTCAGTCGCGCGTATAATCAATTGCATGACTCAGTCGCATGACTGAACCATGCTAGTGGTTCAGTCGTACGATTGACAAACCATAACCTATAAATACCACCTAATTCATGGAAAAACATAACACTTCAAGATTTTCGACTCATATTCATACCCTAGCCATCCAGAGACTCCAGAGAGCCTGTTCGAACTTCATAGTTCGCAGTTGATCTTTTTCTAATCGTTCTTAACGTTTCTTTAATCGTTAGATTGATCTGAGCTGCGTTCTCACTGATTGGATGGCCAATCAAATAGGATTCCGCACTATTTGATCCGGTTTCACACATTATTAGTTTCAAATAGGATTCCGTACATACACGGTCCTCATAAGTGGTATCAGAGCTTTCGCTCTTGATTTTGCATGTGATTCGATTAGTTTTGGTTTAAAAATCATGTTTTTCACTCACAAGTGACATCTCCAGGTCTAAAAGTTTATGTTTTTGATATACGGCAGATTAGGGTTCTTGAAAAATTGTGTTTTTGGTGTCAAAGTTGTTGGAGCATATAGTGTGTACGTCGCTTGTTGAATAGTCTAGGCTTAATGTAATACACCTGATATGTTGTAAACACATGAAACTGGGTCATTCGTAGGAGCATATGCGAATAAGACTCAGTCGTACGACTGAGCCATGCTAATGGACCAGCCGTGCGACTGAGAGATGTGATTGGGACATTCGTAGACTGAACCATAAGTATGGTCCAGTCGTACGATTAAACCATACGCATGGTTGAGTCATACGATTGAACCATACGCATGGTCCAATCGCACGAATGGGCCCAGTCGCATCTAGTATGGGCCGAGGCCTATATATACCAGTTTCATTATGTAGAGAGATAAGGATTTCTAAAGGTTTTTGAGAGGAAGTCTGCCCGGAGCCTAGGGGTTCCGGATGAGAGGGGAGATCATGCTCGATCTTCCCCTTGCCAAGAGTCTTGATTCTTATGTTGTAACGAGCTTGTAATCGTTAGGTTTTATCAATGAAACCATTCAATTATAGTTTGTATTATTGTTTGACTTTTTGGTTTGTGCTGTCGTTTATCCTTCCGTCAAGAACATGCTCAGATGTTTATCGATCCAAACCAACTTCACAATTGGTATCAAGAACACAGTCGCATGGTTCATTCGCATGAATGAATCAGAATGAATCTCATCAAGTTACTTAAAACTGGTATGTGTTATGTGAGAATCTAATGATTATGTATCTTGTGTTACAAATCGATGGTAGAGAGATGGTCTATCAATCCCAAGCACAATATATGTGCACATCTAGACCACACAACTCGAAATGGTGCCGAGTTTGCCGAGATCATCGCCTTCCTCAAGAGATCGAGGATATACAAAGCCATCTCTACCCCATGCACTCCCTATAGGTCCATACACCAGACCTTCTGGGAGAATGCATCTATGGATAGATCACGCAAGCCATACAGCATTAGGAGCTCCATCTTTGGTATGGACATAGAAATTACAGCTGAAGACATTCAGCGTGTACATGGGTTGGGAGATGATGCTGGACACCCCACCAAGCTATACCCGTTGATAGTGAGAGGCTGCGTTCTAAGGATTAAGTACGCTGGGGACATCAACTCAGGTGTGCTCAACAAGAGCAACCTGTGTCCCCAGTACAAGTACTTGGCACATGTCATACTGAAGTGCATTGCTTCCAGAAGGGGTGGGTTTGATGATCTTTCAGACCAGATCCAGAATGCCTATGTGGCACTGGTGCTGAACTACCCCTTCAGGTTCTCGAGCATTATCTTCTCTTACCTTGTGGAGAATCTGGAGGCAAAGGTTAAGGAGGGTTTTTGCATGTACCCCAGATTCTTGCAACTGATTTTCGATGAGAAGTTTCCATCACTTCCAAAGGACCCTGGGTCGTATGAGAGTCTACCGGGGTAAGCAAGTAAAGCCCCAAGTGAAGAGACTGATAGGCCATCTGGCCAATGAGAGTTATGTGGCGCCAGGCAGACGTAAGTGGCGTCACACAGACAGCAACTCCGATGATGAGCAACTACTGCTCCCAGAGCATGACTCTGATGACGATGATAGTAGGGATGCAGGAGATACATTGCCCAATCGACCAAGTGACCCCACTGCTGATATTGTATCTCCAGCATCTGCCCCCACTGGAGATATCACCGAGATTGCTGGATTCCACCAGGGTTTCATACCTGGTGAGGAAGAGGAGCAGTCAGATGAGGGGCCTCTGACTCGGACTGTGGGAAGTAAAGTCGTTCCCACAGAACGAGGGCTCCGGGTGGTTGGTGAACGCCCAGGCGGATTGGGAGAGACTACTGTTGATCCTACATATACTCTTGATCTGCTAGGCCGTGTTCTAGGGGGAGCATCCTCCTCGACTGGATCGAGGAAGAAGAGGATGGCTCAGCCCCATGGCTTGAAAAAGAAGAAGCGCAGAATCACCTTCATCACCACCACAGCCACCACCACAGCCACCACCACAGCTACCACCACTTCACCTACCACCACTCCACCTAACACCACTACCACCGTTACACCCACCACCACTACCACCTCATACACCACTTCCACACCTAATCCACCAGTTACCCACTTCCCATCCACCACCACTATAGCTCATCCACAGCTATCCACATCTATACCACCCCCAATCTTCTCTACATCCACTACCACCACCACCAGCCATGGAGTCGGGACCTCTTCGTAGGTCCCACTTGTTTTTGGATCCTCTTACCCATCTGTCGGGTTGGAGGAGTAGTTGGCTAACCTTAACCGGTTAGTGCTGAAGCTGCTGGCGACAGATGAACAACGAGCATCTCAGCTTAATCAGCTGATGGAGCTTAATGTATCCCAAGCCCAAAGGATAGAGGCTCAGAGCCAACAGATTGAGGAGCTGCATGAGACACATGCCTCATCCATTCAGAGGATTGAGGCTCAGAGTCAAGAGATCATAGAGCTGAGAGAGATGCATACATCCTCAGTACAAAGGATACAAGATTTAGAGGCACAGAACAAGAAGCTTATGTTGAGACTGAAGGGATCCAAAGATGAGCCTCTAAAGATCCGAGAAGGAGATGGAGATGATGGTGATAACGATGACAGTGATGATGATGATGACGATATGGTGATGATCAAAGGGATGAAATTGATGCAGGTGATGATGTCGATGATGATGATGATGAAGATGAAGAAGGATATGCAGTTGCACCTACATCAGCTCAAGGTCAAGAGAGGCGCACAAAGAAAAATCAAGACAAAGGAGCCCTATCATCTTCTACTGATCCTACTGACACACCAGCTATTCAAGACAAGAGTAATGCATAGTTAGTTATGTTATTTAAATCATGTGTATTTGAATATTGTATCAAATTAATGTAATTAACGTTTATGTTATTATTGATGTTTACTACTTTGATTGTTGACTAATGGTTGATGTGTTACATGTTTTAGATCAAGCAGATCCAAATTTTCAAGGAGATGAATATGATGTTGCTCCCCTCCAACAGATCAAGACTCAACTCATAATGATTCTTGATCTGCAGGGGATTGTCTGGAGATCGGTGAATTACACTCCTGAAGAAGGAGAGATAATTCATGATCTCACCGACGAGCAACTGGCTCAAATGTTCCGACTCAATCATGATGAGATCGTGAAAGATGCTCCAACAGTCTATGTTGAAAGTGATGACGAGCTTAAGGACATCGATGAAATAGAGATCGAGGATGTCACAGCAGCTCACTATCCAGAGTATGCTGACAAAGAGGGAAATGTGGTCCCCAATTTGGGTGATTCCCTAGTTAGTGATACATTTGATATACTGGATCAGATGGAGCAAGAGACTGAGAGGGTTGAAAAACAAGCCCAAGCCTCAAATGCCGATGTTGATATCAGAAAGGCTGAATGGGCTGCATGTTTTGAGGAGATCCGAGCACAACACTCTGCTCCTAAACCAAATGTATACACCAAGCTCTACAGAGTAAAGAAACATCAAAAAGTGTCAGGCAAGATTATCGCATGGGCTCATTTTGATGATCTTAATGTATACGCGATAAAGCGAGAGATGGGTATCGAGTACTTTAGATTCCCGCATGATCTAAAGTCTCTACCTGGTTTTGAGCTCAACTAGCTGGCTAAACTGAAGTTACTATATGCTGAACCGAGGAAGATGTCAAGCTGGTTTGAGGCTGCCCTGAAGAAAGAGCACCACACCAGGTGGGTCAACTTCAAAACTCAACAACCTACGAGGTATATCAGGTGTTCTGAAGTTGATCCCATAACTGGAAAGCCTAAGATAGTGCTAAAGTGGAGTCCCCCAAGAACAATGTCAAGAATCCCTCTCAGGGAAATGCCATAGGACTTCACACCACACTTTAAATGGTGGTACTATGATTGGAGAACAGAAGAGGCGGTCATAGTTCTGAACAAAGAAGGGAAATAAATACTATCAGGGTATTTGACCCAATGTGGCTTACAAACTTGTCTGCTGATGATGTATACACATTATACAAGTGGCCACTTTTCTATGACACGCAAGATATTATACAAGCCCTCTAATTCCAAAATGTGATACGACTCTGGTTTGTGTTTGAGATACACGCAGGAGTCACAAGAGAGGAGAAGTACAAGAAGTAAGATGAGGTTTTGAATAAGGTAAGACAATAGATGAATCTCGGTCCAAGGGGGAGTTTGTTAATACATGCGTCCCTAGTTTCTCATCTTAATGTAATATCTTTGTATTATCTCACGCTTATGTAAATGTAATAGTTGGGTACTTAATGAAATACAAGTGTTTGGTTGTGTTTATAATGTTTAATATTTCATTAATGAGTTGTTTAACGCATATTGACTTGATTATATAGGTTTGTGATTGTTTAAATTCTTATGCATAATGTTATATTATTGAATACATTCAAACTTGGTGAAGTGAAGTTCTCATGCGTCCGACTAGACCATGCGCCCCAACAGTGGTCATGCGTCCGAATGGCCATGCGACTGAGTGTCCATGCGCCTAAATAGTTCATACGCCTGAACAACTTCATGCGTCTGACTCAGTCGCACGACTGAACACTCAGTCGTGCGAATGGATCAACCGCATGGCTCAATCGCACGAATGAACCATGCTAATGGTTCAGTCGCCCGAATGAGCAACCCTAAGCTATAAACACCACCTAATTCATGGAAAAATGTAAGCATTGAATCCACTTCGACTCCAGACGTACCCTAGCCGTCCAGAAGCCTCTAAATTCGTACTTCAAGTTCATAGAACGCTGTAGATTGATTCCTAATCGATTCTTGACGTTAGATTCAATACGTTATTGTTTCTACGTGCCTTCTCACTGATTGGATCGCCAATCAAATAGGATTCCGCTCTATTTGGTTTGGTTTAACACATTAATCAGTTGGTGTTTCGTTCAAATACCAGATCCCAACAAAAGTGTCAAAAACCTTTGATTTTGCAAAAACAACAGCCTTCAGTCGCACGATTGGCGCAATCAGACGACTGAACTCAATCGCACGTCCTATTTGCACGATTAAACTCAGTCGCTCATCCATTCGTACGACTGAACATCTTCATTCGTTTGTCTCCAATCGCACACTCCATACGCATGACTGAATCCAATCGCACGATTGAATTCATTCGCATCTCTTATTCGCATGACTGAGTCATCCGCATTGGCCATCCGCATTTGTCTAATCACACGATTGACTCATCCATATTAGTCCAATTGCACGAGTGACTCATTTGCATCTACCCATTCGCACAAGTAAATCAGTTGAGTTCTAAAGTTCAAAGTTAAAGAGATGGAAGACCAATTCTCTGTGTTTACTGCTGGTAGGGATTCACGGATCCAGATGCTTTTACTTTTGGAAAATGAGATTGGGTATTATAATAAACCACCTAAACTTATAACGTTAGATGATTACCCATAATGGAAGCAGCGATTCAAGATCTATCTTAATGGAGTTGATAACAACCTTTGGGAATCTATTGAGACAGGTTATAGTATGCCAGTTGGTGCTGATGGTGTTAAATTAACATTGGGGGGCAGGATTGATAGCCAGAAGGCAATGTACAATGCTAAAAAGAAGGTGTATGCTGTTAGGACCATTTTTGGTACGGAGTACTAACTGATTTACATGTATACCAAGTCAAATAGTGCGGAATCCTATTTGATTGGCGATCCAATCAGGGAGAACGCACATAGAATCGATCTTAGAATAAATCTAAATGTTAAGAACAATTGCAATATGAATCTTTGCGATCTATGAACTTCGAACAAGGTCTCTAAGGTCTCTGGACGGCTAGGGTACGAGTTGGAGTCGAAATATTGAAAGTGTTACATTTTTCCATGAATTAAGTGGTATTTATAGGTTAGGGTTAGTCAATCATATAACTGGACCATTAGCATGGTTCGGTCGTGCGACTAAAGCATGCAACTGAGTCAATCACACGACTGAAGGTTCAGTCGTGCGACTGAGTCATCCGTATGTCTTAGTCGTGCGACTGATCCACTCTCCTAGTTTAGTCATGCGACTAGTCCATTAGCATGAAGTATTCATGCGTATGGTCCATTAGCAAGGTCCATTTGCATGAAAACTTCATACGATTAAGTTTGAATATGTTTCTCAATCATTACTTGACTAAGATCTATTCAAACAACCACAAACCTATATAGTTGGTTCAATATGCGTTAATAAATAATAAACATTGAAACATACACTGAAACATTTAACATTAAGATCATCAATAACATATTCTGTTTTATTCAACTCATACATTTCGTTTACATTTAGGACATGACAGACATATTCCATTAAGATCATAAACTAGGTACATATGTATCAACATATGCCATGTTGACTCAGTCAATACAAAAGGACATATTCCATTAGTTTTCTAAGAACAAACAGGCAAAGAAGTTATGGGAAGCTTTAGAGAAATGATACGATGGGAATGCAACATTGAAAGCTCTAAAGGCAAAGGCTCTGAAGAAGGAGTTTAATAACTTCTCTTCGATGGGGAAAGAAAGCTTGGATGATGTCATAGACATGTTCTACCATCTAATGAGTGAGCTGCACACTCATGGGGTCTCAACGTCAATGGAAGATAAGGTCTCAAGCTTTGTTGATAGTCTACCAGAGAAGTGGGACCCGTTTGTGTCTAACTTAAGACAGAACAATATACTGGCAAAATTAGACATAAACGACTTCATCCTGAAATTGAGGGATGAGGAACTAAGGATGAAGTATAGGTCACTAAAAGGATCCTATGACCAGAATCCTTCACTTTATAACTCCTCTTCCACTCTAACCAGTTCAGGAGCACCTCTTCAAACAACGTTTGTGTCTAGTTCAATCGCTCCTTCTCAAACCACAGCTTCAGGATCTGTCAGGGTCATCTAGTACCCAATATATTGCACCTGAAGCAAATGCTACTAAGTTGAAGACGAAGAATCTTGGAAATATTACTGTGGAGGTTGCAAAGGAGGATATGGACCTTCTAGCAGCAGTTGTTCATTCTTATGATGGTCTAGTTGTAGGGAAAATTGGTAATTGCCGTCTATCCGATGAAGACTACGAGCAGGTGAAGGAGAATGAACCAGAGAGAATGGATGTTATGTGGGCTTTGGCAAGTGCTGTCAGGAGAGCGAAAAAGTTTATGAAGAAGACGGGGACAAAACTTGATAGCCACAAAAGATACAACCTTTGGTTTTGACAAAACCAAAGTTACCTGCTTTAACTGTGGAGAAAAGGGGCATTTCAAACGTGAATGTGTAAAACCCAAGAAGACAGGTAACGGGAATCCATTTTCGTTTTTTAACCATCAAGACAAATCGACGAGTGGAGCTACCTCATCAAGCGAAGAGACAAACACCTTGACTGCTCAAGGTGATGAAGGATAGGATTGGACCTTCAGTTTTGTGTCTCCAGGTGAATTGAACATTACCAATGTTGAGGGTTTGGATGATGACACTGCAAGTGAAGGTGAAATCGCAGTTGAACCAGTGATGTCCGATAATGAAGATACTGCGAATATGGTCAATCACCTGATTGAAGAAGATCACAAAATAACATGTTCAAAATCTTGAGCATCCGAAGAGTCAAACTCTGTGTTAATGGCTGATTCAACCGAATCTTCACAGGTAAGTACCAAAGACCAACTCTTTGAAAATCATGCTTGCAATGAATGTAACAAATTTAGAGAAAGCATAGATTTAAAATTTTCTAGGTTATTAGACCATAATGATAGCTTAGTAAATGACTTTCAATTGTGCACAGAAGCTAATCAGATTTTAAATCAAAATGAGCATAGTTATAAAGAGAAAATAAAACTTTTAAATAAACAACGAAGGGAAACCGAATTTGTTGCTTTTAATCAAGCCAATGACATAAAGTTCTACTTAAACTCCCTGGAAGAAATTAAGAATGAAAAGGCAGTTTTAGAAGTCGAAGTCAACTCATTAAAACAAAAACTGCACAGTTGGACCAGTTCTTCTCACATAGTTCAACACTTATTGAAAGAACGAAATAACGAGGAGGGGTTGGGGTACAAAGTGGTTCCACCACCACATGAGATCTTGTTAAATGCTAAATGTAGACGAGTAAATAACAATCCAATTAAGGATCATGTGGCCTCCACTCCTCTAGTTAGTGATCTAGATTCCACAAGAAAATGGTGGAATCGGTCACTAAAGAGAAGGATGCTACTTTGAAATCTAAAGGTAAGATGCCTATTGTGATTTTGGATGAACAATTTGAAAAGGTTAGTGTAAAGTTAGGTTCACACATGTGTTGGAGCTGTACAAGATAGTCTATATTATCAACACAGTCAAAGTCAACAAAATCAACATCACGGTCAATGTCAACAAAAGTCAAACACAACACGTTCAAGATGAAGAACTGAGACGAGATGTGAAAATTAAGATGAATAGGAGTTTTATTGTAATAAATATATTTTGTGTGAACAAAATATATTTTATCTTGTTTTTAGTTATTTTTATGTTTTATATGTAATTTCCATTAATTAGCCTAAGTCTAGGGGGTTAAGGGAAATTAGTGAATATTATATTCACTATAAATAGCCTAATTGTAATTAGAATTAGGCTAATGGTTGTATGACCAATAGATTGAGGGATTACTTGTAAACATTTTTTTGCAATCTAATTGAAGATCAAAGGGGTTTTAATTGTGATTATCATATTTTGATTTATAATCTTCATGATTTGATTCAAGTGTGATTATCCTGGAGTTAGAATTTGGATCAAATGCATTGAAGATTTGAAGAATTTGTTGCTGGTTTTGGAAGATTATTGAAGCTATTCATTATATTTCTAGAGAGAGAAAGTGGTTTCTAGAGAGAGAAAGTGGGTTTCTAGAGAGAGAAAGTAGATCTAAGTTCAAATTTCTACAAATTCAACAACAACAACATCAGATTTATCATTATCTACAACATATATTGAATCTACATCATCATTTGTACAAAATCAATGAAAAACTTCAGATTTGAAAGTTTCTCTCACACACACTAGTGTGTGTTCTTGTGCTTCAACATCTTCATCCAACGAATTTAGCACAATTATAAATGAAAGTTCAAACTGTTCCGGCGAAATTACAGTTTCGTCCGGCAAAACTCCGACGAAACTTCGGTGAAATTCTGGCGAAACTGCAACTTTTTCGGCGAAATCTGATTTCTAGCAAAATTACACATGCAAAATTAAAGATAAAATTTCTGCGAAATTACAAAAACAAGCTTCGAAATTAAAAAAACATATGCGAAATTAAAAAAACATATGCGAAATAAAAAAATCTACAAAATTAATCAAAAATTTCTGCCGAAACCATTATACCTGCACAAATTTAATCAATTCTTTGAATTGACCCAAAACTTCTTCTTCAACCTCTTAACTTTCTTCATACAATTGACCGCACACTCCGTCGTAGCTCCGCCTGCGAACTCTGTAAACTGGTTCTTCGACGAACGATGTACTTCTAGCAACGGTTATGGCCGATCTACGATGTATTGATGAATCAAGATCCTTTGAATCGACATGATAAACCACCAATTGATGTAGTTCTAACAAGCGGTTCTTCCTCTCCCGATTCACCGATCAACCACCACCGCCACCACAACCATCACCGGAACCCTAGTTGCAACAATCTTCACTCCTCAATATGCCCTTTGTTTCTGACTTTCAAATAAAACAAAGTTCACCATTAGATACCCAAGGTTGAGTTTAGTGAAAGTAGTGGTTGTTCTTGCCATACCTCGCCGGACTTTTTTCCGACCGTCGGAACTCTCGCCGGAACCCTAACTATCAGCCGCATCTCTCTATTTTTCTTTGTGTGTGTGTTGTGTTTTGTGTTAGGGTTAAGGTTGGTGTTAGTGTTTTGAGTGGGTTAGGTTTTGTATTGACTAGTTAGGTTTTGGTTGTAAGTATTAGGCTAATTAAAATAAACAATTATGTGGGCTCATTAAAAGTCAAAGAAATTGAGCTAACAAATTGGGTAACAATTTTATGATTTTTAACAATTAGGCTAGTTACAAGATTAATAACAAATTGTTGAGTGGGCTTATTAAACATTGAAAATAACAAAGTTACGCTCATTAAAAATCAAAGAAAGAATCATCTTTTTAATCTCGATTAAGAAATATTCAATGATTTTGCAAGATTTATAAAAAAAACAAGTTGACCTAGCAGCTTGACCCTAGTTGCTAAGATTTTCTTGCGTGACATTTAAAAAAAATATTATTCCCGGGGGAGAATTATTTTATAGATTTTGGGAAAAATATTTTTGGAGGGGTTAATTGCAATAAAAAATAATAAAAATAAAAATGGTTGTTGTAGAACTGTTTAAATCCTTCAAATATGATAATCTAACAATTGCATAATGTTGGTTTGATAATTTTGCAGCTTTAAAGAATGAAAGGATGTCCAATTTTCTTGATCATTTTTTTTTGGTGCCAAACAATCTGAAGAAGTTTGTTGCCCAATTGGGAAATCATGAACAAGTTCTAAGATTGATTGATTCCCTCCCATCAGAATGGAGCTCACACGGCAAGTCGATTAAAAGAGATAGAGGTTTTCGGGATTACAAACTAATGGAGGTAATCAACAAAATGAAAGAAATGGAGTTGGATATCAAACGGCGTGAGTACTATGAAGCGACATATCTAACTCCAAACATCACTTCAAACTCCACAGAGAAACCAGAAGAGAGATCAGATTCTTGCATCAATTCTCATGGTTTACCGAAACCTAGAATTGAAGAGGTACAAGAGGAGCTTAAGCATACATCAATGGGTAAAGGTGGAGCTGAGTTGAACGATGCAGTTTGTAATACTGAGAAGGAAGAGGAATGGAAGTGAAATACCAAAGTTTGTAACTGCGAGAAGGCTCTTACTGCTGAAAGAGTCATCCTAGATCTTCCATACGAGACAGTTCAGGATATGTGTTCTTTTGCTTGCAAAATTAGACTATTTGGTGGGTATAAAGCTAATAGGTTGCTTTTAGATAACCAAAAGGAATTAACCACCATAAACACATAACTTAAAAAGAATGAAGCCAAGTATTTCATAAAATTAAATGAAGCTTTAAAAGAAAATGATTATTTAAAACAAACTCTTCTTGAAAGAAATGCTGAAATTAATCTTTTAAACGAAAGAGTCACCCTAGCTAAAAAAGGAAGAGTTACTATGTAAACAAAGGGGAGCTAGGATTAAAATGGGAGTGGGTTGTGGTGAAAATCCATACGTCTATCCTCCTCCTAGCACTTATTGTTTCTCTCTTATGCCTCAACCTCATCCATCTAATGATTTGATTGAAGCTGCAGAAACTAATCATTTAAATGCAAGTTTAAGCAGTGTTAATCTTAAAGTGGTTAGAGATGTGCAGGATTCTCCTGTAGGTTTGGGATTCCTCCGGCAAGGGTCTGATAAGAAGATTTGTGATGATTCCACTTCTGATGCTCTAACGCCAATATCAGTTGCTTCTTCAACATTCTTCAACAAATTCAAATCAGGTAACATTCCTTTGTTTGTTCCCATCAGGTTTGTCAAAGAAGGAACAGTTGTTGAATCATTAGGCAATGAAAATCCTATAACCGAAGCCAACACAATAAGAGGTGTCAAGCAAGATCCTTTGGAAGCAGAACTGTGTATACGAGACTGGATAAGCTCAGATGATGAATCAAACACAGAGGTGCGTGTTGGTTCCTCACAGATCAAGATATCTCCTCTAAAAGCTTCCAAAAGCTGAATTAAGACTAATAAGGATTTTGCAAAACAACCTAGTCAGTTAGTGAAGATCTCATTCCCTGTTCGGCACGGGAAAATTCAAAACAAGTAAGAATCTACTACAAGCTCAAAGCAATCCTCATCCCCACCTGCATCACACGGTTCAGTCAAGCATCAAAGTCTTTCAAGACTTGTTTTGAGTGTGAAAAAGAAGGTCATGTGGTAAAGAAGTGCCCTCAAAGACTTGCTTCGAATGGTAAAGGCAAAACAAATTTCTTCTCCAAATGTAAGTCTAAAAAGAATGTTCGAGACGGTAAAGGCAACACGGGTTGTTTCTCTGGAGCAAGAGGTAAAAAGCACACATATTTGAATGGTTGGAGAAAAAACCCTCCATCCAAACCTTTTCATGTGAAGCCGGTTTCACATGATTCAAAGATGAAAATGACCAAAGGTTTAAACCCAAACTCTTTTCCTTATGGTCTTAAACAGAAAAATGATTTCCAAATTTAAGTCATTCAAATCCAATTAATTAAACCAAAAAAATTTGGAAAATTAATAAAAAGGATACAGATATCCCCGATTGTTTAAATGGTTGTGTGCAGAAGCAGGTTTCTTATATTGATGAAAAAGGAACTCCTAGGATTACGATGGCATGGGTTCCCCTTTCAAACTAATCTGTTAATGAGTGCAGAAACAATTCAGGAGGACTGTTAGTAATCAGGTTTACTGACAGTTATTGCTCCTAATTCAAATTTGAGGCGGAACAAACAGGTTAAGGTCATTGTATTATATCCACAATCCGGATTTTTTTAATCTGCATAATCACAGTTCTCACTTCACAATCACTGCATATTTCTTGATAATTCATTTCTTATCTTGATAATCAGTGTAGTTTGGAAGACCTTCTTTGATAAATTTTTATTTTGTACAACTTTATATTAAAAATTTTAAAAAATAAAAAATAAAAAAAATAAAAATTATATATAAATAAAAATAAGTTTGCAAAATAAAAAAATTAGGGGGAGAGTATAAGTAATAAAAATGAAAAGATAATTGGGAACTTGTTTTGAAATGATTGTATATCTTCTTGAAATGTTTGTTTTTGCATGACTTGTGTTTTTAAAATGATAAATGATAGTAACTGATGCTGTTATCTGATTCACATCTTATTTTTAAGTGCAAATAATAGAAAAACAAACAGATTCTTTAATGATATGCTTGGTAGACTCAGCCTAAAGAATAAAGTAGACAACATCATCATGATTTAAATTAAAATATATGCTTAAGGACGTCTGGATTTACGAAATCATTTTGGCCTGCATGAAAACTGAGTCCCGACAAAAATTGGATTGAGAATTGATCTTTCACCCACCATGATACAAATCATATAAGCCATATCTTTGAGTCATGTTTGGTGTATTTAAGTGTCTTGTGTTTATGCTAATCTCCTCTATTGTACGGAAGTACTGACCTAGAGTGATGATCTCCTTTGCTATACGATAGTACTGACCTGGAGCTCTTATTGGCATATGATTAAATGGTCATCTCCTTTATTATACGTGAGTGTAGACCTGGAGCTCTCTCTACTTTGGTCTAAGTAGTGTCAAATAATCTAAACAATGAATTCATCATGGAATGAAACGTTCTATTGATAATCACTTGCACACTAATACACAATCCTTGCTCTATAAAGATCATAACAAAATTCAAGAAATCCTGAGATTGGGTGAGGGTTTTTGCCAAATGATTATGGGGTTGTAGCATTCTAAAGCATTTAATCAAACCTTAACGAATCATCTTCTGCTTATTGAATAAGATAGGGCATGGGTTTAAGTGGACAAACATATCAACAATTGTTATTGATATGTTTTAGAATTTCAAAATCATTCAAAAACTATGATTCGATTCACTTATCAGTGTGATCTCATTGCTTGTCGATGTTTAAATTCATCTTTGTGCTAAAGTATATCTTGAGGATGTGATCTCATCATCGATTCAGTTCTCGATTATAAATAAAAACTAATGATGGTAAAAAAAATGTTATATTAAATATATATAATAAAAAATATAACAAAATTTCATTTCAATTTCTTTTAGGTCTTCCATATTATGTTGTAACAATTTTATCATTTTTCATTCACTTCACAGAAATTGCGGACAAACGAACACGGTTTGCTTGTTTTTCAAAAACAAATAAACACGGGTTTATTTTGTTAAAATGAAATGATCTAATTAGAAATGTCAAGATTGTGTTTGTGAATGTGTTTTAGATATTTGCTTTAAGTGATGACCGATCATCAATTGAGAACTGTACCTCATCAGAGAACCTGTTCCTCAAGTTTGCAGAAGATACCGAGCTAGGAATCCTCCTCCTACATCTTCTGAAGCACTCAAGATTAGAGATTTAGGAAAGCTGTTCCAATATCCTTGTAAAGATTGCACTCGAAAAGGGGGAGTATATAAATAGGGGTAGCATATGAGATGAATAATCTTTCAAATCAGATTTAGAAAGATTCAAATTGAAGATCTTTCTACTGTTGACCTCTCGGTGTTAATTTCGTTTGAAGATGTTGATAATGATAGACTAAGGGGGAGTATTTTTAGAGCTATACAAGATAGTCTATACAAAAGTCAACGTCACGGTCAAAGTCAACAAAAGTCAAACACGACACGTTCGAGACAGAGAACCGAGACGAGACGTAAAGATTAAGATGTCTAGGATTTTTATTATAACATATATATTTTGTGTGAACAAAATATATTTTATCATGTTTTTAGTCATTTTTATGTTTTATATGTAATTTCTATTAATTAGCTTAAGTCTAGGGGGTTAAGTGCAATTAGTGAATATTATATTCACTATAAATAGCCTAATTGTAATTAGAATTAGGCTAATGGTTGTATGACCAATAGATTGAGGGATTACTTGTAAACATTTTTTGCAATCTAATTGAAGATCAAAGGCGTTTTAATTGTGATTATCATATTTTGATCTATAAACTTCATGATTTGATTCAAATGTGATTATCCTTGAGTTACAACGTGTCTATTTCTGAACCCAAAACGACCAAACTAGTTAACGAACCATGTGCTCCACATCATAGTCCAAATAAACAAAAGGCTAATGATGTTAAAAATGTTCAAACAATGAATTTTGTTAAAGAAGTAAAAACATCTAAACAAGAAGTGTCCAAACCCAACCAGACTAAAGTCACACTGGCATCACACACTTCCCCACGGAGACAGTTTTCCCAACATGTAGAAGGTAGATCATGCTACAGTTATGGAAAGAGAGGACATATCACTTCTTATTGTCCTTATTATCAGACACCAAGAAAGAAAATTGAAGTTTATGATACTAAACAAATTTCTTCAATAAGGAGTTCTATTACTCTGCCAAAAAGAAGTAATGAACCTAAAATTCAAATTGTAAGCTAGTCGTTTGTTTATCACAAACATGACTTACACAAAACTAGGTTACGGAAAGAAAAGTCAAGTCAAGTGTCTGATAATCGGAACAATCAGAAGATTGATATGCCCTCACCCTCAAATAGACAGTGGGTTGAGTTCATGATATGTGATTCCTCTGGGTCACCTAAGCCAGTTAAGGCTTGGCTCCCAAACCTAAACTAATAATTTCCTCTGAATGTGTAGGGTGTCCGTTACAGTGTTATCACAAACACCTGGATTGTTGATAGAGGGGCGTCTAGGCACATGAGCGGGAACCTGTCTCTCCTTTCAAATGTCAAACAAATTAAAGGGGGACATGTCTCATTTGCTAGAAATAAAGGTGGATACATTACCGCTCAAGGTGAAGTGGGAAACAAGAAAGTCAAGTTTGATAAGGTCAACTATGTTCAACAACTACAAAATAACTTGCTTTCTGTATCCCAGATCTGTGACAAAGGATTCAAGGTTGTTTTTGACAACAAAAAGTGCTATGTGTTGAAGAAGGATTACATTATCCCGGAGGACCAAATTCTAATGTTAGCATCAAGATATAATGACTTATATGTCTTGGATCTATCAAAGGTCTCCGTAACCGATCATCAAGTTCACTGCTTCTGGTCAAAGGAAACTGAGAGGGACAAGATCTCCTGGCATAGGAGAATGGGACACATAAATCCATGAAAGATGAATCATCTGATTCAAAATGATTTAGTAAATGGAGTTAATGTTATGAATTTTCAACTTCTGGATTTTGGTGTAGCGTGTAAGAAAGGCAAACAGACCAAGAAGTCTCACAAGGCAAAGAAAGTAAATTTTATTGAATTGCCTCTCGAACTTCTACACATGGATCTGTTTCGTCCTGTTAGCACCAAGAGCATTGCTGGTGACTTATACTGTTATGTAGTCACCGATGGCTACTCCAGATTCTCTTGGGTAATGTTTCTGAAATACAAATTAGAAACATTTGAATTGTTCAAACAGCTCGTGACCACATTGGAATCTCTCTACAAGCTGAAAGTACGTCAAATTCGCTCAGACAACAACATGGAATTCAAGAATCAGTGGATGGAGGCATTCTACAAAGAGAAAGGAATTGTACATCAGTAATGGAGTTGGTGAATGGAAGAACATGAGCTTGATAGAGACATCACGAATGATGCTAGCGGACTCGAAACTGCCCATCCATTTTTGGAATGAGGCAGTTGCCAATGCATGTTACACCATAAATCAAGTCCTGGTGGTCAAACATCCTGGTAAAACGGGTTACAAGTTACTCCAGTGACGTAAACCTAATCTAGAGTACCTCGAACCGTTTGGCGCACCATGTACGCCGCTAAAGAAAAATCAGTTAGGGAAATTTAGTAAAAAGGCTGAAGAAGGATTTTTCTAGGAAACACCATACCGAATAAGAGAGTTTACAACAACTTCATGGGTCAAGTAAAAGTGTGGCGCAATGTTGACGTTCAGAGATACACCACCCCCTTACTGGAAAAGGACCGCATTCTTCTTCTATTATGATGGATTCTTTAAATCCTTCAACATGCCTCTCTCCCTTCCTGATGAAGACTTCTCGACCAAAATGATGTATGATGTCTAAACACACCGTCATTAGATGCGACAACATTAGGTTTACAAGGTGAGTCTTCTAGCCATTCAGTGGGAGCACTGGATGTAAGTGACTCTTCCTTTGATGATGAAGAAGTGGACAATGTTAAGGTGGAATAGGAGGAACAGGTTCCTGCTACCAAAAGTACATAAGCATAAGATGTTGATGCCTCTGACACTTCAAAACCTCGCACTCCAACGGCTACAGATACTGAACCAGGGATTCAAAATCTGGATGAGGAAGTAGTCATTCCCACCACTCCCAAATCTCGACTTAATGTATATCAACCTCTAGACAACGTCATAGGGGATGTACAATCGGGAGTACACATAAAAAATCAGCTATACTCAGCTGATTATGCCTCAGTCATAGAAAAAGGCTATCTTCAAGATGGTGCTTATCTATGTTTTGTGTCTCAATTTGAGCCAAAATATGTTAGTCAGGCTTAAACGATGAGGCATGGGTGAGTGCCATGCAAGAAGAACTTCTTCAACTTAAGAAGTTAGGAGTATGGACACTGGTGGATAGACCAAAAGGTGCTAAGGTCATTGGCGCTAAATTGTTCTTGAAATGCAAGAAAGCTGACCAAGGGGTCATAATCAGAAACAAGGCTCAACTTGTAGTTCAAGGATTTCGACAAGTCGAAGGCATTGATTATAATGAAGTATTTGCACCTGTGGAGAGAATGGAAGCAATCCATATCTTCCTATCCTATGCATCTTATATGAATATTAAAGTTTATCAACTAGATGTGAAGAGTGCATTCCTTCATGGTGAAATCCGGGAGACAGTGTATGTCAGTCAACGGAAGGATTTGAGGATCCGTATAATCGGGATAAAGTTTACAAGCTGGATAAGGCTCTCTATGGGCACCACCAAGCCCCAAGACCATGGTATGAGAAGCTCTCGACTCATCTTGAGAAACACGGGTTTTGCAGGGGAGTGATTGATTGTACATTGTTCATCAAAGAAAACGATAGTGACGTACTACTAGTATAGATTTATGTTAATGACATAATCTCCGGTTCCAAAAAGAAGAATTATGTAAAGAATTTGAAGTAGTAATGAAAGCTGAATTTGAGATGAGTGCCATAGGAGAGATGAAGTTCTTTCTCGGGTTACAGGTGGATCAGACACCAAAGGGAATATTTCAACATCAGACCAAGTATGTAGACGATATCCTCAGTCGGTTTGATATGGAGAATGCTTTGGCAGCTGGGACTCCGCTTGCTACAAACCATGACGTGGCACCCAACAAAAATGGTGATCTGGTGGATGCCACCATGTACTGAGGAATGATAGGATCCCTCATGTACCTCACAGCCTCACGACCTGATATCATGTACGCAACATGTCTCTGCTCTAGATATTAGGCAAAACCGAATGTCAACCATCTCATAGGAGTTAAATGGATTTTCTGTATCTAAAAGGTACTCCAACACTCGGGTTGTGGTATCCTCATGAAGATGGTTTTGAGCTTACAGCATATAGTGACACGGATTAAGGCGGCTGCAAAATGAACTACAAGTCAACGTTGGCAGGATGTCAATTTTTTGGGAGAAGATTAGTCACCTGGCAGTGTAAGAAGCAGACATCGGTTGCTCTATCAACTTATGAAGCTGAATATGTTGCTGCTGCAAGTTGCTGTTCGCAGATCATTTGGATTCAACAGCAAATGTGGGACTACGGTTTGTGATTCTCTAACACTCCTATTTATGTTGATAATTCTGCTACTATAGCCGTAACAAAAAAAATCTAGTCCAACATCCTAAAACTAAACACATTGGCATTAAGCATCACTTTATATGTGATTTTTTTGAAAAGAATTTAATTGATGTCATTAAAATAAATACGGAATTTCAACGCACCTACCTCTACACAAAAGCATTTGATAAACTGAGATTTTTATATCTATTAGAGGTTAATGGCAGGAAAAAGAAAAGTGACGTGATCACAGAGGATGAAAAATGCTTAGTCCGACAATTTTTTTATTTTTATTTTATTGTATTTATTTTATTTTATTTTCCTGTTTCTATAAAATCCAAAAACTCAAAAAATATTTTCGGTTTTAAAATTTTAGGGGGTGAATAGGTTAGATTAGTATTAAATTAGTTGGTTTATTTAATTACTTAAGAAAACAAGGGAGGATGATAACTTAGCTAAAATTTAAAAAAACAAGAGAGGAGGATAACTTAGCTAAAAGGAAAGAAATTAAATCTGTGATACCGATTCAACGTATTTGGAAAATGATAGTACACAGGAAACAGATTATTTGGAACTTTAAAAAAGTTTAACCGATTAAGATGCAAAATACAAAGTTTAAGTCTGAAAAGTCTAAGCAAAATAAAAGAAAAGATGATAGTAAAACTAGTAGGGTACCAAGGTAACATAAAAAAAGTAGACCAAGAGGCTGCTAGTTCATTATATGATGTGTCAGCAGATTTAACACAATAGACAAGTAGACCTCATTGGTGGTTTCAATTGCAAACTAAGTTGTTCAACCTGCTGTGGGTTCCCATCTTATCCCTGATTAACACAATCAACGTTGTTCTAATAAGGGGTGAAGAGCAAAATAAACGCCACATATGTGTGCGGACGACCATAAAATATGAGCAAAGCACATGAAAAATGCAACACACAATGAAACTAATAACTTATGTTGTTGGTGTGATATGTGCAAAAAGAAAATAATTGCTCAAACAAGAATATAGGTTGTGTGCCTCTCTGCTGTGCGGTGGCACTAACCTGAGGATAAGCATAACCTAAATATTCTAGAATTCATTGTTGTTTGCGACTCTCTGCTGTGCGATGACACTGACATGAGGCTTGGCATCTCTTTGAAAGCTCTTAGAATAGTTTCTTCTTGAAAAATACCCATAAGCCGCTCAAAAATCTCCTAAGGAACGTTGATTACCATATAAGCGTGGGATCCACAAATGCTTGTTGAAATAATTAAACCTTAAATCATCACCAATATGTGTCAAAGATCTGTGTATGGATTTAATAGGACAAGTATACTGATAATCATCATGAGCTGTAGTTATTGAAAGTCAAAATCATTGTGTGCATCTTATGGCTCTAGTATGATTTTCTAAAATTGCTATTTACTATCAGTGAAAACAAAGATCTAGCATCAATATTGTAATTAAAATGTCCCAAGTGATTTTGATATACCTATATGATTCAGAAATGAATCATACCAGGGATGATAAACTAGAATTGAAGCTGTGCTGTTCAGGAAGTAAAATCGATTAGAATTACTCTAATAGGTTTAAAATCCATCTCAAATCAAAAATACAAAAATATGTCATAATTTTGTCTTTCAAATTTTCTAGTTGTTTTATTTATTAATTTTTAGTCATTTAGTAGGTAAAAGTCGGACTATGCATCGGAATTCAATCTATGAAACACTCACTTAAAAGTGGTCACGTTTGAGGTGACCAATCGGTTTTTTATGTTAAAAGGATCACGTCTGAGGTGATCAACAGTTTTTCCAAAGTTAAAAGGATCATGTCTGAGATGATCATTGGTCATATCGTTTATCTATAGTTAAAAAGGCTAAGTGTTTGAAAGGTCATAAGGTCAAACTCATAAGTATGAGCCATTTGCACGACTGGACCATAAGTATGGACCAGTCGCACGATTGGATCATACGTACGAGCCCAATCGCACCACTGAACCACACGTATGGACCAGATGTATGATTGGACTATAAGCATGGGTCAATCCATATGATTGGATCACCAGGATGAACCAATCACACGAATGGCGGTGTTCGCATGAGTCAATCGCACGACTGAAACCTAGTCGCATGACTGAATGTGACCGACTGAGCCAGTCGCACGTCTGATATTCAGTCGCACGAATCAAGAATGCGAATAGATTCAGTCGCATGACTAAAGGAAAACCTAGTATAAATAGAGGGGAGTCGGTCGTAGATACTCATCACCCCTAAATCGCACTTAAATCGCACGAAAGCAAGGCTCTGCCCAACTTTTGTATCCGTGACTTAGCTTCCTGTTTGTGACACTAAAGATTATGCTTTGTTTCTACAGGTAATACGAGACTAAAATCGACCTAAATGCTCAGTTTAATCAAGCCCTATTGACCTAATGGGTGAAAGCTAAACCAAGAGAAAACCTTCAAAATAAACCACTAACATGGACTTAATCGTCGATTTATTTAGTACTAAGTGTTATTTTGATTGATTGTGAGTCAAATGAGTCTAACCTAAAGTTTAACATCAAGTATAGACCAAGAACCGATTCTAAAGTACCGTATAGAGACATAAGCGAATGGACACACTGATGAACATCAATCGCATGATTGGAATGGGCAAATGACTCAATCGCACAAATGAAACATACGTATGAATTCAGTCGCATGACTGGTTCAATCGCATAGAACAACATACGACTTAGCTAAGTCGCATGCTCATTTGCATGTCTGAGCTCATTCGCATGACTAAGACTCAGGTGCACTGTCCATTCGCATGACAAAAGAGAATGATTCAAGTCCATTAAATTCAAATTTGATTCACTTACACAAACTCTTACGTTCATGTATCTTGTGTAATGGAAACATGGCGAGTAGATGGAGTATGAACACAAAGAATAACCTTTGTGCGCATCTTGACATCACCCCTCGGAATGCTTCTGATTTCGCTGGGAATATTGCCTTCCTGCAGAGATCGAGGATCTTCAAGCCATATCTACCCCGTGCACACCATATCGATCGATTCAACAGGCTTTCGGGGAAAGCGCTGTAGTAGACAGGTCTGCTGAACCGCATCGTATTCGGAGTTCCTTATTTGGTGAGGAGATTGAGATTAGCGAGGAAGATCTGAGGAGGGTGTTAGAGTTGGGAGAAGATGGTGAGTGCCCAACCAGGTTGCATCCACTGACGGTTCGAGGTTGTTTTCTCAGGGCCAAGTACGATGGGGACATTAATGCAGGTGTGCTCAACAAGAGTAACCATGCCCCCAGTTCAAATACTTGGCACATGTGTTGCTCAAGTGCATAGCCTCGAGGAAGGAAGGCTTTGATGAGATGTCTGATCAGATCCAGAACGCCTATGTGGCTCTAGTACTGAAGCATGCATTCAGTTTCTCACGGATGATCTTCACTTACTGGGTCGAGAACATAAAAGCCAAGGGAAAGGAGGGCTTCTGTATGTACTCATGTTTCCATCAGATGATTATTGACCAGAAGCTGCCCTTGCTGCCCAAGGAGAGTGTGGATGCAGTTACACTAGAGGTGATGGATGACACCACCCTCGGGAGGATGAAGGTATACCAGGGCAAGCAGGTGAAGCCCCCGGTAAGGAGACTGTTTAGGCATCTGGCCCGAGAGGATTATGTGGCGCTAGCTAGGAGGAAGTGGCATCATGATGACACCGACTCAAATTCTGAGCCTATTGCTCTACCATCCGATGACTCTGATGCTGTCGACCACGGTGATGGTCAAGGAGGTGATGGTTCGGGTGGATTCCAGCCGGCTCCAATCCACCCCGACTTCAAGCTGGATGAGGAGGAGGAGGAGGACGATGAGCCATTGGTATGGATGGTGGGAAGCCGGGTCGTCGCCACTGAGAGAGGGCTTAGGGTGGTTGGTGGACGCCAGGGTGAGTCTGGGGATGCTGTTACTATTGATACAGATCCTTCGTACACCTCGGACCAACCCAACAGCCAAGGGGAGCCTCTATCTCTAAGGGCTCCATGAAGAAGAGGATGGCTCACCCTTATGGAAAAAAGGGTAAGAGGTCTAGATTTACTTTGCCCCATCCACTACCATTGCCACTGCCACCACTACTGTCACAACCACCACTACATCTACCACATCCACCACAGCTACCACCAACACCACACTCCAAACCACCACTACTACTGCCACCCATTCACCATCCACTCCTGTACCACCACCCATATTCACCACATCCACTACTACCACCACCAGTCACCAAAAGGTCCATCAACCCACACTACTTTCACCACCGGACCCACTCTACCCTTCATTGGGGTAGAGGAACAGCTAGCAGCACTAAACCGGATGGTGCTAAAGCTATTAGCTGCTGATGAGCAAAGAGCAACACATCTAAGTCAGCTTATGGAGCTCAATGCTGCTCAAGCACAATAGATTTCCAAACTCCAGGTGCAAAATGATCAATCAGTTAAAAGGATTGAGGAGTTAGAGGCAAAGAAGAAATAGATCATGATCAGACTGAAATGATCAAAATATGAGCCTCTAAAGATCAAAGAAGGTGATGGAGAAGATGATGATGATGATGATGATGAAGATGATGAAGATGATGGTGATGATGATGATGAATCTGATGACAAAGATGACAGTGATGATGAAGAGTCAAGGGGAAAGAAGAGTGGAGATGATGATGAAGAAGGTGATGTAGCTGGATCAGCCTCAACTCAAGGTCAAGAAAGAAGGACATATAGAGCACAAGACCAAGGAGCATCATCCTCAGCCCCTTCTGTTGAAGAGTTGACTAATAATGACAAAAGCAATGACTAGATGTTTATGCATTTGAAAACTTTTGTACTTGAATCGTGTTATTACAACTTTGTAATTAATGTTTATATATATTTATCTAATGCTTAAATTTCTTGATTAATTACTAATGGTTGATGTGTCACATGTTTAAATCAAGCAGATCAAACATCTCAGCAAGATGGATATGATGTTGCTCCCCTATAGCATATCAAGTCTCAATTCACAATGATTCTTGATTTGCAAGGGATTGTCAGAAGGTCAGTGAGCTACACTCCCGATGAAGGAGAAATCACACACGACCTGATGAGCAACTTGCAGAGATGTTCAGGCTAAATCGAGACGAGATTGTCAAAGATGCACCAACTTTTGATGTGACAAGTGATGATAAGCTAAATGACATAGATGAAATAGAGATTGAGGATGTCATAGCGGAGCACTATCTAGAGTACACTGACGAGAGGGCAATGTGATCCCCAATTTGGGTTGCACTCTCAGCAGTGCTACATTTTATAAATTGGATGAGAATGAAAAAGAAATAAAGAAGGATGAAAGCCAAGCCCAAGCCTCGAACGCTGATGTTGATATAAAGAAGGCTGAATGGGCGGCTTGTTTTGCTGAGATACGAGCCCAACACACTGCTCAAAATCCAAATGCCTACACCAAGCTCTACAAGGTCAAGAAACATTTAAGGTGTCGGGCAAGATTATTGCGTGGGAGTATTTTGAAGATCTTAATGTTTATGCAGTTAAGAGGGAGAAGGGAATAGAGTACTTTAGATTCCCACATGATCTGAAGACTCTCCTTGGTTTTGAGCTCAACCAGCTAGCACGCTTAAACATGTTATATGCTGATCCTAGAAAAATGTCAGGCTGGGTTGAGGTTGCACTAAAGAAGGAACACCACACCAGATGGGTATACTTCAGACCGCAATAACCTAAGAGGTACATCCGAAGGTCTGAAGTGGATCCCATTTCTGGAAAGCCCAAGGTGGTGCTGAAGTGGAGTCCTCCGCGTACAATATCCAAGATTCCCTTACGGAAATGCCATAGGACTTCACTCCACACTTCAAATGGCGGTATTATGATTGTAGAACAGGCGAAACGGTCATAGTTCTACAGAGAGAGAGCAAAATGAAAACTATCCAGGTATTTGACCCTATGTGGTTAACAAACTTATGTGCAAAAGATGTATATACATTATACAAGTGGCCACTATTATATGTTGCACAAGATATAGTACAAGCCCTCTAGTTCCAGAACATTATACGACACTGTTTTGCATTTGAGATACATGCAGGAGTTACTAGATAGGAGAAGTACAAGAAATTTGAGGAGCTTATGAAGAATGTTAGACACTAATGTAAACTAGGTCCAAGGGGGAGTTTAGTGGTATATATGTACCTAATTTAGGAGCTTAATGTAAAATGTTTGTCATGTCATACATATATGTAATGCATGAGTTGAATGAAATACAATAGTGATTGATGCTTATAATGTTTAATGTGTCATTGTTTATTGTGTATTAAAGTATATTGAACTAACTATATACGTTTGTGATTGTTTGTATAGTTCTTAGTCAATAATGATTGGAAACATGTTCAAACATAATCGTATGAAGTCTTCAATGGACCATGCTAATGGACCATATGCATGAATACTTCATGTTAATGGACCAGTCGCACGACTGAACCAGGAGACCGGATCAGTCGCACGAAGTTGCACGATTGAGACATAAGATTGGCTCAGTCGCACGACTGAACCTTGAGTCGTGCGTATGAATCAATCGCATGATTCAGTCGCACGACTAAACCATGCTATGTAGGGGTTTTAACATGTTTATCAAGTCATATTCTCTTGAGTATATGAAAACACAGCGGATATAGATTTTAAAACATGTTAATAAGATGATTATTAAATCCATTTAATAAACAACCCCAAGCCATGGATCATTATACAAATGCATACAACAAACGACAATATGAAACTTAGAAGAAAATACAACCTTGTAGCTTCCTAAAAACCAAAGATGAGAGCTGTGAAAGATGACTTGTGGCTGAGTTTTCAACCAAGAAACACTCAAGGAGTGATACCCCAAGCTTGTACAAACACCTTCGTTTGCTAGGGCTTGCAACACCAACTTGAAAAGCTCTCCTCTTGTTGAATCTTTTCAGCTAAGAACACTTCTTTACTAAGCTGAAAATTCTGGATATCTTTGCTCAAAACCGAAATCCTTGAGTAAGAAAAGAGAGAGAAGTTTCTTGAGTGTGTGTGTGTGAATCTAGAGAATGCAAGAGAGAGCAAGCCAGGAGTTAATGCATGGCCTTGGAACCCAAAAAGGGGAAACCATCAAGGCAAAGGGCGGGCCGATTTTGGCTCCTTTGCACTCCTATTTGTTTTCAAAAGTTTTTAAAAAAACATACTCTTGCATCCTTATAATATAAAATTAAACCATTTTAATTTTATATGACTAACACACATACTATTATTGTCATGTTTAACTAATTTAAAATGAACAAATAATTCCATATGAACAAATATATATATATATATATATATATATATATATATATATATATATAAACTTGTTCATTTGCAAAAGCAATGATTCAGAAAACCCGGTCTTAAATTGGTGTTTACATTTATTTGTTTTGATCTAATCAACAAATAAATATTTGTCGGTGTTTGTTTGGCTTGTTATTGGGTATGACCCGACTTGGATCATATCACACTAGCCACATCAATCTAATATGTATCTTGGGCAGATCAATTCTTTCAATCTCCCACTTGCACAAGATTCATAAAAGATTGATGCAAGCAGCAAATAACGCCTAGCAACGGTTTGCTACCCCTAATGTGTATGACTAAGTGCCATTCAATAACATCATCCTTTTCAAGTACCTTACTTGAAAATGTTTTAGGTGAATTAATCATCTATCCTTTTGTTACAGATGTCATGTTAAATCCAAGAGACACAGAATTGTCATTCTCTGATGATTTAACTTTAACAGGCCTTAGACATCTAACTCTTAACGAATAAGAGGAACAAATTCCTTCTTGACTACATACGTCTCTCACAATCACCTTATGTCATACCTGAACTCAGCCTTATGTCTGCCTTTTCAGAACAGCAAAGGGCTAAGTCAAAGTACAATACTTGGTGAATATCAAGACCCAATATGTATCTCAGGTCTGAGGATTCAATGATATTCGCCTTTACTCAAAATCTCTTATGACTAATCAGAAAGATTCCATGCAGAAATAATTGAGAGCGAGTCAGTCCAATATCTATATCCCATAGACATCAATGAACCTTTGGTAGCAACCTCTTGCTCTATATTCATACCTATGAATATTAACCAATCCAAGTTCATTATAGTCTTACAATCATAGTTGTTCCCATAAGTATGATCGACTACGGACGTTGAGAATAATTCATTTATTCATGGATTTAAACATGCTAAAATAGAAGAACAATGAAATTATAACCATACAATTAAGTTAATAACATTAGGTCCAATATTCAAATACAAAATACAACATCAAACCTAGTCACTAGAATATCTAAGTCCCATGGCACAAACATGACCTTCATGCTTTGCCCTTTCAAGGAGCTTTGTGAGTGGATCACCAACGTTTTTATCAGTATGGACTTTGCGAATACATATCTTTCCCTTTTCAACTTCATCCCTTATGTAGTTGAATCTCCGTTCAATGTGCCGAGTCTTTTGATGAGCACGAGGTTCCTTGATTTGAGCAATCGCACCCTCGTTGTCACAAAAGATCTCTAGGGGATCCTGAATGGAAGGGACTACCCTAGATCGGCTATGAATTTCTTCAGCCATGCAGCTTCCTGTGCTGCCATTGAAGCGGCGACGTATTCTGACTCTGTAGTGGACAACGCTACGACTTCTTGCTTTGAGCTTTTCCAAGAAAGCTCCCCCATTCAGAATAAAGATGTACCCCGATTGAGATCGTGAATCATCACGATCAGTTTGGAAACTCGCATCCGTGTAACCTTTTACAACGAGTTCTTCTTCACCAGATCCGTAGATAAAGAACATGTCCTTAGTCCTCCTTAGGTACTTTAGAATGTTCTTGACAGCATCCAATGACTATCACCAGGATTTTGCTGGTATCTACTTGTCATGCTCAAAGCGCATGACACGTCTGGTCTAGTGCATATCATTGCATACATGATGGATCCTATAGCAGATGCATATGGGATAGCCTTCATTCTATTTTGCTCTTCCTTTGAGCTTGGACATTGAGTTATACTCAATATTGTCCCTCTCTGAATAGGTACAGTACCTTTCTTAGAGTTTTCCATCTTGAATCTTTTCAAGATTTTGTCAATGTATGCACTTTGATTCAAACCAATTAGCCGTCTTGATCTATCCCTATAGATCTTTATTCCCAAATATAGGCAGCTTCACCAAGATCCTTGATGGAAAAACAACTTCCAAGCCAGGTTTTTACACCTTCCATGGTTGGAATGTCGTTTCCAACATAGTATGTCATCACATAATACTAGGAAGGTTATTGTGCTCCCACTAGCCTTCTTATACACGCAAGCCTCATCAGCGTTTTTGATGAAGCCAAATTTCTTTACTTCATCATCAAAACGTGATTCCAACTTCTGGATGCTTGTTTCAATCCATAGATTGATTTCATTAACTTGCATACTTTATTAGCATATTTTGGATCGACAAAACCTTCAGGCTGAACCATATAGACATCTTCTCAAGATATCCATTTAGGAAAGCGGTTTTTGTTTGGGATTCAACATGTTTATCAAAGTTCATATCATCTTCATTTATATGAAAAAATGCAGCGGAATATAGTTTTAAAACATGTTAATATGGTGATTATTAAACCCATTTTAATAAGCAAACCCCAAAGCCATGGATCAATATACGAAATACATACAAAGGAGAAAACATAGGATGTAAAGAACACAACCTTTGGAGCAGATCAAAGACGAAATTCAAGATGAGTAAGAAGATGAAATCGTGGCTGAAACTTCAAAATAGAAGTCCTCAAGAGGTGATACCCCAAGCTTGTATAACACCTTTGATTGCTAGGCTTCTTGACACAAATTTCAGCAACAAAATCCTCTTTTGTATGATGAAATTTCAGCTCTAACTATCCTTCAAACCGTGAGAGAAAGAGAGAGTTTGAGAGAGAGCTTTTGGGTGGGTGTGTTCTTGGATGTGATAGATTGAATGTGTGTTCAAGTGTCCAAGACTTGCATGTCTTGGAACTAAAAATGGGGCATCCAAGAAACAAAAGGGGCGGCCGAAATGGTCCCCTTATGTTTCCCTCTCAATTCAAAACTTTTATAAAGTAAACAATCACATCCCATGTTTTTATAAAATTAAAACCATTTTAATTTTATATCACTAACACACACTATTATTTGCCATTGCTTAACCATATTAAATAATGTACAAATAATCTTCTATGAACAAATTATCTATATAATGATGTTCATCTACAAAAGCAATAATTTAGAAAATCCAATTTTCTAAATTGGTGTCATTATTTATTTGTGTGATCTTATCAACAAATAAATTACCTTTTGGTGTTGTTTGGCTTGTTATTGGGTATGACCCGACTTGGATCATATTACACTAGCCACATCAATTTAATATGAATCTTGGGCAGATCAATACTTTCAATCTCCCACTTGCACAAGATTTATAGAAGATTGATGCAAGCAGCAAATAACGCCTAGCAACGGTTTGCTACCCCTAATGTATATGACTAAGTGCCATTCAATAACATTATTCTTTTCAAGTACCTTACTTGAATATGTTTTAGGTGAATTAATCATCTATCCTTTTGTTACAGATGTCATGTTAAATCCAAGAGACACAAAATTGTCATTCTCTGATGATTTAACTTTAGCAGGCCTTAGACATCTAACTCTCAACGAATAAGAGGAACAAATTCCATCTCGATTACATACGTCTCTCACAATCACCTCATGTTATACCTGAACTCAACCTTATGTACTGCCTTTTCAGAACAGCTAAGAACTAAGTCAAAGTACAATACTTGGTGAATATCAAGACCCAATATGTATCTCAGGTCTGAGGATACAATGATATTCGCCTTTACTCAAAATCTCTTATGACAAATCAGCAAGATTCCATGCAGAAATAATTGAGAGCGGGTCAGTCCAATATCTATATCCCATAGATATCAATGAACCTTGGTAGCAACCTCTTGCTGTATATTCATATCATATGAATATTAACCAATCCAAGTTCATTATAGTCTTATATTTATAGTTGTTCCCACAAGTATAATCGACTGCGGACGTTTAGAATAACTTATTTATTCATGGATTTAAACATGCGAAAATAGAAGAACAAATGAAATTATAACTATATAATTAAGTCAAATAACATTAGTTCCAATATCTATATGCAAAATACAACTCAAACCCAGTCACTTGAATATTAAGTCCCATGGCACAAACATGACCCTCATGCTTTGCCTTTTCGAGGAGCTTTGTGAGTGGATCCGCAACATTTTTATCAGTGTGAACTTTGCGAATACATATCTTTCCCTTTTCAACTTCATCCCTTATGTAGTTGAATCTCCGTTCAATGTGCCGAGTCTTTTGATGAGCACGAGGTTCCTTGATTTGAGCAATCGCACCCTCGTTGTCACAAAAGATCTCTAGGGGATCCTGAATGGAAGGGACTACCCCTAGATCGGCTATGAATTTCTTCAGCCATGCAGCTTCCTGCGCTGCCATTGAAGCGGCGACGTATTCTGACTCTGTAGTGGACAACGCTACGACTTCTTGCTTTGAGCTTTTCCAAGAAATAGCTCCCCCATTCAGAATAAAGATGTACCCCGATTGAGATCGTGAATCATCTCGATCGGTTTGGAAACTCGCATCTTGTAACCTCTTACAACGAGTTCCTCTTCACCAGACCCGTAGATCAAGAACATGTCCTTAGTCCTCCTTAGGTACTTCAGAATGTTTTGACAGCCATCCAATGACTATCACCAGGATTTTGCTGGTATCTACTTGTCATGCTTAAACGCATGACACGTCTGGTCTAGTGCATATCATTGCATACATGATGGATCCTATAGCAGATGCATATGGGATCGCCTTCATCCTAGTTTGCTCCTCCTTGGAGCTTGGACATTGAGTCGTACTCAATATTGTCCCTCTTTGAATAGGTACGGTACCTTTCTTAGAGTTTTCCATCTTGAACCTTTTCAAGATTTTGTCAATGTATGCACTTTGATTCAAACCAATTAGCCGTTTTGATCTATCCCTATAGATCTTTATTCCCAGAATATAGGCAGCTTCACCAAGATCCTTGATGGAAAAACAACTTCCAAGCCAGGTTTTTACACCTTCCATGGTTGGAATGTCGTTTCCAAATAGTAGTATGTCATCAACATACAATACTAGGAAGGTTATTGTGCTCCCACTAGCCTTTTTATACACACAAGCCTCGTCAGCGTTTTTGATGAAGCCAAATTTCTTTACTTCATCATCAAAACGGTGATTCCAACTTCTCGATGCTTGTTTCAATCCATTGATTGATTTCTTTAACTTGCATACTTTGTTAGGATGTTTTGGATCGACAAAACCTTCAGGCTGAACCATATAGACATCTTCCTCAAGATATCCATTTAGGAAAGCGGTTTTGACATCCATTTGCCAAATCTCATAATCATAATGAGCTGCTATGGCAAATAATATCCTTATAGACTTAAGCATTGCAACAGGTGAGAAGGTTTCATCATAATCACCCCTTGAGTTTGAGTGAAACCTTTTGCTACAAGTCTAGCTTTGTAAGTATCCAAGTTTCCATGCATATCGGTTTTCTTCTTGAAAACCCATTTACTTCCAACTATTTTGGAATTAAGAGGTGGCACAAGTTCCCAAACTTGATTGTCATACATGGATTGCATCTCAACGTTCATGGCCTCAAGCCATTTGTCACAATCCAAATTGGATATTGCATCATGATATGTGGTTGGTTCATCTGAATCCACCACATAGCATCCATCCATGAAAAATCCGTATCCGTCAGGTGGATTACTAGTTCTACCACTTCTGCGAACGTTTTTTGTGTATCGATCAACCGCTTGATCATCCTCACATCCTCATATTGAGTGCTAGTTTCAACCAAACGTGTATCGGGCTGTGGTTCTTGCAGGTTTTGATCCTCTTCAAGATCCACTGTTCTACTGCTAGCTCCTTCCATAAGGAACTTGGCTTCTAAGAACTCACCCTTTCTGGCAACAAATACCTTTTGTTCCAGTGGATTATAGAAATAATATCCCATAGAATCTCTAGGATATCCAACAAAGATACACTTGGTGGATCGGACATCTAATTTGTTTGGGGTGGTGTCTTAACATAAGCCTCACAACCCCAGACCCTTAAGTACGATATGGATGGAACTCTTCCATGCCATATCTCAAAAGTGTCTTTTCCACCTTTTGGTTGGAGCCATATTCAGAATACGGCTGCGGAGAGCAAAGCGAAACCCCAAAATGATAGAGGTAATGTGCTTCTAGCCATCATAGATCGACCATATCCAATAAGGTTCGATTCCTCCTCTCAGACACACCATTATGTTGTGGTGTTCCAGGTGGAGTGAGTTGTGAGACAATCCCACAACTCCTAAGATGATCTTGAAAACATCACTTAGGTATTCGCCACCTCTATCGGTGCGGAGAATTTTAATTGACCTGTTGAGTTGATTTTCTACTTCATTTTTGAAGATTTTGAACATTTCAAAAGCTTCATCTTTGTGCCTTAATAAGTACACATACCCATAGCGACTGTAATCGTCGGTAAAGGTAATGAAGTATCTTTCACCATTCCTAGCCACTGGCTTAAAGGGACCACATACATCCGAATGTATGATACTTAATAAATCTTTTGCCCTTTCGTTAGTTCCACTAAAGGGTGCCTTAGTCAATTTACCTTGTAAACAAGATTCACATACATCAAATGAATCACATTCATTTGTTTTTAAAAGACCATTCTTTTGAAGTGTTTGTATACGTTTCTTGTTTATATGACCAAGACGACAATGCCAAAGGTAGGTATCACTCAAATCTTGTTTGAGTCTTTTGGTGGTTGCTTGGTATATTGAGCTATCATATGTTGTGTTTTCATGAACCAATTCATAAATACCATTACAAGGTATAGCCTTAAAATAAATACATGATTTAAAGAAACATGAATATCATTGTCAACAAACTTGAAATCATAATCATATTGTCTTAAACGGGAAACAGAAATTATGTTCCTAGTCAAACTAGGAGCATATAATAAATTATATAAAATAACTTCCAAACCACTTGGAAGCTTCAAAATGTAGTCTCCTTGGGCTTCCACGTGAACCTTTGCACCATTGCCCATGAAGAGACTTATTTCCCCTTTTGCATAATGTTCATTTCTTTTGAACCCCTGCAACAAATTGCAAATGTGAGTTCCACATCCGGTATCTAATACCCATGTGTTAGAAGAAATAACATTTAGCTCAACATGTATCATATAAATTATACCTGAGGTTTGCCCCGCATCCCTCTTCTCTCTCAACTCTTTGAGATAGACTGGACAATTTCTCATCCAATGTCCTATCTCACCACACTTGAAGCATGGGTCGTTTACAGAAACCTTTTGCTTCTTCTCCTTGGGCTTCGGAGGTTCCGCCCTAAAACCATCTTCCCCTTCCCTTAACGTGCCCCTTTCCTTTGGCAACATTTGCCTTAGGAGGGGGTAGAGACCTTTTTCTTCTCCCACCTTCATTAATGGTGAGAACGGGTAAAACCCTTTTACCCATTCCCGCCTCAGCTGATTTGAGCATCGAATGAAGTTCATTTATGCTCTTGTCCTATCCGTTCATGTTGTAATTCATGACGAATGCCTCAAACCTTTTAGTTAGGCCATTAAGGATCAAATCCGTGGCCATTCTTTTGAGACAGGACAATTTAGCCTTTGAAGGCGGTCGATGTGGCTTTTCATCTTAAGAACATAAGATGAAACTGATTGGGTTTCCTCCATCCGACATGCATGAAGCGCTCGAACCGTTTCAAAGCGCTCCACTCTAGCTTGTTGCTGGAACGTTTCCCGCAACTGAGTGATCATGTCATAGGCTCCATGGAGCTCATACTCCTTTTGGAGTTCAGGTGTCATACTTGCCAACATAAGGCAAGAGACTTGACGGAGTCCTCTACATACTTTACCCAATTATTATAGGCCTCCACATCCTCCTCGCTAGGTTCATCAGGGATGGGATCATCAAGAATGTAGGCCCGCTTTTCTTGCTTGAGAACAATTCTCAAGTTGCGGTACCAATCCATGAAGTTGTTAGGTGTTAGACGATCCCTTTGAAGGATCGCCCTAAGAGATTGGTTGTTTTGGTTTGGTACATCGTTATTAGCGTTGGTGTGGTCGCCATCTACAAGATTTTACAAAGTTCCATTTTAGTAATCGTTGATATAATTATATTTTATTTATTACACCCTTTATGTCTCATAGACTTATTAATAAATAATATTTTAGAATCCAACGTTATATTTAAATATTGGTTAGGTGACCTTTATCCCATTATTTAAATAAACAAGGTAGTCATAAATGACAATTGCAACCTATTGCAACTTCTAGTGGTATGGGATCGTTTGAACATCTTTTGTTTATAACGGCATGTTTACCCCATCAACACCTTTATAAAACACATTTTAGGTGATCCATTCAATATATTTTATAAATCAAGTCGTCCTACTTACACACACGTGTGAGTTTACTACATGAGTGGTTAGGTGACCTTTATCCCACAAACATGGTATTCTCACCTCAAGTCACAAGTTCCTCAAAGTGGTTAGGTGACCTTTATCCCACTAAGAGTTTGCAAGTAACCTAAGTGTTGTGTAAAAGGATGGTGCTTACTTGTTTTCAAAAGGGATTTAAAATGATACAATTCTAGTTTTAGAAAAGTCTATGTATCATATGATTGTATGCATTCAACCATATGGTACTCTATCGATTCTTTTAAATAAAAACTCATTTTTACAAACCATTAATTCCTTTTATAGAACCATTCTATTTTGCTTAATGATTTGAGAACCAATTTTCTTGTTTATAGTTTGTATTAGTAGACGGTTTGTTAATCACATCCAAATATCAAAACAAACATCATCATATGCAATCAACCAAACATAAACAAAACATCCATATATGCATAACAAAGCATACTAAGTTGAGCACACTTGTTTAGCCAAAACAAGTGTGTCAAATGGTCTTGTCCTAAGGGTTAAGAATCATGATACATGGTTGATCAAAGGGACTCCCACTTGAATCCACATCTTCAAGCATCCTCTTTGTCTTATCTTTTCTTCAAGTCTTGATCTTGAGCATCCTTTACAAAATTATGTATCCTAATACATGTTTCTAGTAAAGAAAAACTCCTAATCTATTTATTACAAATCATATGAATGAATAGATTACAAACAAAACTTGAAACCCAAATAAAACATTACATGCCCAAATGAATATAACTAACACCATCAAACAATCCAAATGGTCTAGACTTTGTATGCATAACCAAAACAACATATCCAAAATTCCTATGTCACGAAATGGGCAGCCCCTTTTAACCCATGTTCTTGGCCAACATAAACCAGAACAAATGGGTTAGTCCATACAAACAAACATCTTATGACTAGATTTTTTAAAGATCCTCTCATGCATAAAGTAGTATCTTTAAGAATCAAAAGAGGTTTTAACAATCCAGCCCACAAACATACGGGTATGAGGTGTCAAACACCATAAAACCCGAGAACAAGCAGAAAAAAACATGTATGCTTTCGTATATGTGGCTCTTGATGCCATTGTTGGGATTCAACATGTTTATCAAAGTTCATATCATCTTCATTTATGAAAAAAACGCAGCGGAATATAGTTTTAAAACATGTTAATATGTTGATTATTAAACCCATTTTAATAAGCAAACCCCAAAGCCATGGATCAATATACAAATACATACAAAGAGAAACATAGATGTAAGAACACAACCTTGGAGCAGATCAAAGACGAAATTCAAGATGAGTAAGAAGATGAAATCGTGGCTGAAACTTCAAAATAGAAGTCCTCAAGAGTGATACCCCAAGCTTGTACAAACACCTTTGATTGCTAGGCTTCTTGACACAAATTTCAGCAACAAAATCCTCTTTTGTATGCTGAATTTCAGCTCTAACTATCCTTCAAACCGTGAGAGAAAGAGAGAGTTGAGAGAGAGCTTTTTTGGTGGTGTGTGTTCTTGGATGTGATAGATTGAATGTGTGTTCAAGTGTCCAAGACTTGCATGTCTTGGAACTAAAAATGGGGCATCCAAGAAACAAAAGGGGCGGCCGAAATTCCCCTTATGTTTCCCTCTCAATTCAAAACTTTTATAAAATAACAATCACATCCCATGTTTTTATAAAATTAAACCATTTTAATTTTATATCACTACACACATTATTTTCCATTGCTTAACCATATTAAATAATGTACAAATAATCTTCTATGAACAAATTATCTATATAATGATGTTCATCTACAAAGCAATAATTAGAAAATCCATTTTCTAAATTGGTGTCATTATTATTTGTGTGATCTTATCAACAAATAAATTACCTTTTGTGTTTGTTTGGCTTGTTATTGGGTATGACCCGACTTGGATCATATTACACTAGCCACATCAATTTAATTTGAATCTTGGGATCAATACTTTCAATCTCCCCTTGCACAAGATTTATAGAAGATTGATGCAAGCAGCAAATAACGCCTAGCAACGTTTGCTACCCCTAATGTATATGACTAAGTGCCATTCAATAACATTATTCTTTTCAAGTACCTTACTTGAATATGTTTTAGGTGAACTAATCATCTATCCTTTTGTTACAGATGTCATGTTAACCAAAGACACAGAATTGTCATTCTCTGATGATTTAACTTTAGCAGGCCTTAGACATCTAACTCTCAACGAATAAGAGGAACAAATTCCATCTCGATTACATACGTCTCTCACAATCACCTCATGTTACCTGAACTCAACCTTATGTACTCCTTTTCAGAACAGCTAAGAACTAAGTCAAAGTACAATACTTGGTGAATATCAAGACCCAATATGTATCTCAGGTCTGAGGATACAATGATATTCGCCTTTACTCAAATCTCTTATGACAAATCAGCAAGATTCCATGCAGAAATAATTGAGAGCGGGTCAGTCCATTCTATATCCCATAGATATCAATGAACCTTGGTAGCAACCTCTTGCTGTATATTCATATCATATGAATATTAACCAATCGAAGTTCATTAATATTTATAGTTTCCCACAAGTATAATCGACTGCGGACGTTTAAATAACTTATTTATTCATGGATTTAAACATGCGAAAATAGAAGAACAAATGAAATTATAACTATATAATTAAGTCAAATAACATTAGTTCCAATATCTATATGCAAAATACAACTTCAAACCCCTCACTTGAATATTTAAGTCCCATGGCACAAACATGACCCTCATGCTTTGCCTTTTCGAGGAGCTTTGTGAGTGGATCCGCAACATTTTTATCAGTGTGAACTTTGCGAATCACTCTTCCCTTTTCAACTTCATCCCTTATGTAGTTGAATCTCCGTTCAATGTGCCGAGTCTTTTGATGAGCACGAGGTTCCTTGATTTGAGCAATCGCACCCTCGTTGTCACAAAAGATCTCTAGGGGATCCTGAATGGAAGGGACACCCTAGATCGGCTATGAATTTCTTCAGCCATGCAGCTTCCTGCGCTGCCATTGAAGCGGCGACGTATTCTGACTCTGTAGTGGACAACGCTACGACTTCTTGCTTTGAGCTTTTCCAAGAAATAGCTCCCCATTCAGATAAAGATGTACCCCGATTGAGATCGTGAATCATCTCGATCGGTTTGGAAACTCGCATCTGTGTAACCTCTTACAACGAGTTCCTCTTTGTTGCACCAAAAGAACCAATGAGCCAAGATCAGAAAATCTCTAAGTCCCACACGGTATCACAACAACTGCTGAAAGCCTCATCAGTAGTTTGACAAGTGCTGAAGACTTCAACAGCTGAAGATCAAGTGCTGAAGACCTTAACAGCTGAAGAACCAAAGTGCTGAAGTACACAGCTGAAGAACACAAGTGCTGAGCTGAAAGACCAAAGTACTGAAGAACAACAGCTGAAGAGTTCACAAGTGCTGAAGATCAACAACTGATGTACAAAGTCTGAAGACAAAGACTGAAGACATCAGCTGATGATATCTACTGAAGTCATCAGCTGATGAAACACCTGAAGGTCAAAGTCTGAAGATCAAGTACTGAAGCCTCAGTAGTTGTCACAACTGCTGAAGAGTACTTCTTCAGTAGTTGTGATATCAGTAGTTTTATCTTCTTTGTTTCAGTAGTTTTGTAAAATGACTGAAGAGCTTGTTCTTCAGTCGTTGTAGTTTCAGTAGTTTTATATTTTGTACTTAACTTGCTGATATGTTCTCAGTAGTTGTGAACATTTCAGCAGTTTGTTAAGATTTAGTTATTTCTGTATTGGATCTGCCAGTTGTCACTTTCCGTGATAACAGCAGTAACTGTTGCACTCTATATAAGGTGACAACCTATTGTAATCATGAGCGAAATGAGCAATTGAATGGAATGATTGATTGATTCGATTAGAAATATTCTACATCTAAAACATTCCTAGAAATCAGAAATTCATATTCTCTCCCTATAACCGTATGCGATCTTAACGCTTACAAGTATCGATTGCTTGCTACAATTTGTCTAATTCTTGTTTGTATTCCGCTGCTTTATATTCTGATACATCAAACTTGTGATCACTGATCCTGTCAAATGGTATCAGAGCAAGGTTAATCATTGATCGATCTAATAATTGATCATTGAAACTGCTATTCAAGATCCAAGTTTGATTGAATTAGCTTTTGTTTTTGCAAGAAACGGTTATAGAGATTGAATTTTCTGTATCTCTGCTCATTCATCCTGAGATCTTTTTCTTGGTTCTCATTGAGTTTGTTGTGGTTTGTCTAAAATTTAAAAAAAAAAAAAAAAAAAAAAAAAAAAACTGAACTAAACTGTTTTTGAACTGAAAATGACCACTCCCTCCAATGATCCTCACAATACTGGTTCCTCAACCAAGCCTCCTATGCTGGTTAGGAATGAGTATAACATATGGCAAAGACGTATGCTCCATCACCTGTCTGTTAACAGCGCAGGGTGTTGGACATCAGTGGTACATGGTCCACACAAGCCTATGGTGAATAACCCGGAAACCAATCAAATGGTTCCGAAGAGGAGGGAGCAATATTCAGATGAGGATAAAAAGTTGCTTGAGATTGATGCAAAAGCCCATGGAATTCTGGCCATGGCTTTGCCCAATGAAATCTATTCTGGGCTAATGCATCATGAAACTGCCCATGACCTCTGGATTGCTTTGAAAGAACAATTTGGAGGAACAGATGAGGTCTTGGCAAATAATAGAGAAATTCTTGCCCAACAATATGAGACATTCTCTCATAGAAAGGGTGAGACACTGACTCAACAATATGAGCGGTTTTCTTGTTTGATCTCTGAACTAAAAATGGTCAAACTTGAATACACCAATATTCAGATGAATAACAGATTTCTCAGATCACTGCCTGAGAGATGGGACACATACTATTGTCCTACGCTCCAGTGCAAGTTTGGACAAACTATCTCTCACCCAACTCCATGGGAAATTGCTCACTTTTGAGAGAGAGATAGAACAGAAGAGAAAGCTGTCTTCATCTGGAAAGCTCACTGAAGACTTTATTCAAGGCAACACTGCCTTGGTGGGTCATGAGTCAGAATATGCTTCATCTGAATGCCAGTATGATGAGCATATTAATTTCTCTTCGAGCACTTCTAACTCTGCATTTGTAAGTGTTGATGGTCAGTTCACTGGATGTAATAATGACAATTTATGTTTCATTATGGATGATCTCAAGGGGATTGCAGATGATGACTTAGAAGAGATGGATATTTTGAGCCAAATGGCCTTGATAAATATCAGATCTCAGAAGTTCTACAAAAGAACTGGAAGAAAATTCCCAGGACTCTCTGGCAAAACCAAAGTTGGTTTTGACAAGAGCAAGTTGAGTGTCACAAATGCCAACGGCTTGGACACTTTGCAAGAGAGTGTAGATCAACTGGATCAAACTCTACTGCACCCTTTGTGACTTTTCCTGGCAATAGTCAACAAACAGAGGGCAACATCCTGTCACATCTAGTCATCATCCTCAACAACAATCTCCGGCATATTTTGTTCCTCAGGGTCAAATGCCATATCAGTACCCTTGTTATTACATGCCCAGTCAAACCAAGTTCAAGTTCCTATGACACCACAACCTCATGCATTACCGAACCTCAGCCTTCCCTATCTCATCAACAACCTTCATCTCAACAACACAGCTTCTTCACCCCAGGAGTTGTTGACTGGAGCAGTTTACCAGATGACTTGTCTGGTCATGATCAACTGTTCTCAGGTGCTGGTCAACATGGTGGTGACAGTCCCTTTGGGAATCTAGCTCTTATGGCTTTGGAGTCTGCTGATACTTCATCTTCCAATGCCTCTACACCTCAGGTATCACAGGTATCCTCTGAGGCAAAAGCCAAATTATGTTCTGAACAATGCATAGCAGCATTTGCTTCCATTAGAGAAGCAAATGTAGCTTTAATTAATAAGAACATTGAGCTAGAACAAATAATTTCCAAAAACAAAGCTGAGTTTGAGTTTGTGCTCAAAGATAAAAATGATGAGGTTTATAAACTGAATTGCAAAATAATTGATGATAAGGCTAGAGAAGATGTACTTCTAGAGAAGTACAAAGATCTCAAAGAAACCCTTGCAGTTACCCAGGTCGAGTGTGATAGATGGGTACAATCATGCAAAGGTTTTGAAATGCTTCTTAGTAAGCAATCTGCTTCAAATGTGAAGTTTGGAATTGGTTACAATCACACTGCTCCACCTACAGATTTTACCCCAAGAGCAGAGGTAGAATCTGATGGTGAGAGTGATAACCAATCCATCAAATCATGTGATCTACCTTCTGATACAGCACAATCAGAAGTAGCAGTCAGCATCAAGTCCTCCTTGAACCTATCAGCTGATGTTGATGGTCCAAATGCTGACATTCACATGATCAATAAGTTGATCAACTCAGGAGTTAATCCTGAAGGTCCTGAAAGGACTGGAGAGCAGGATTAACACCTGAAGTTCAAACTTCAACTGCTGTCAGCACTGAAGAGAAGAAAACTGGCAGTAGAAGAGTTTGAAGGCTACTAAAGAGATGTCAAGAAAGCAACCAATGCTTCCAAAGCATTGAAGAACAAGTCTTCTGTTGCTTCACCATCTTTAGTTGATGATCAACCTAAGATGAAGAAGAAACCATGTGAATATGTGGTTTTTTCAATCATCTTACAGATGATTGTTGGTACAAAAGAGGTTCCAAACTCAAACAAAAAGAAGAAATTAATAGAAAATGGTAAAAATGAAAAATGAGTTTGAGACCACATTTGTATCAGCAACATCAAATCCTGTAACCCTTAAGTCCTTAAAGCAATCAAAAAGGAGGGCTAAACAGGTGACAGCTGAGGGTGCTCAAAAGAAGAAGGTGCAACATAGGACCTTATCTAACTCCACTAGCAATGTGTCTGATGAGCTGAAAGCTTTATCACAAATCAGACACAGCTGGTGATGATGGTACAACATCTGTTGGGTAGAGTTAACCAACTAGATTCTCCTATGTTGAAACCACAGAAAAGGAGGTCTAAGCCAAAGGACTCCTCTTCTGCACCATCTTCTTCTTCTCAGGCTGTTGTTACAAATAAACATGCTAGTTTACCATCTATTGATGAGACCAGGCCCAAAACCAAAAAGGTTTGGGTCTCTAAAACTAACTGATTGTTTATTATTGCAGGTTCTTCAACATGCCAAAGTAGCATCTGGTATGTAGACAGTGGGGGATCTATGCACATGACTGGGAACATCTCTCTTCTTCATGACTACTCTCAAGGAAAGAAGGGATTTGTCTCTTTTGGCAATGATGCTAGGGGTTACATCATCGGTAAGGGCTTTGTCTCCAATGGAGAAATCAAATTTGATGATGTTAATCATGTGGAAAATCTCAAGTACAACCTCTTGAGTGTCAGTCAAATGTGTGATAAAGGCCATGTTGCCCTTTTCACAAGTCAAAACTGTAGGATTCTGTCATCCAAAGTTTTGCCCTTGATTGACAAGGTGTTGGATGATCACACTCTCCTGAAAGCCAACAGGACAGGAAGAGTGTATGCCTTAGATCTCTCTAAGAAGATAGATCTCAAAGGCAATCCTTGCCTATTTTCCAAAGCCTCTTCTCAAGAATCTAAACTGTGGCACAGGAGGCTTGGTCATGTTAATCTCAAAAACATGAATCAGCTTAGCCACAATAGTTTAGTCAGAGGCTTACCAATAAAGGAGTTCCACTGTGATGAAACTTGCACTGCTTGTTTAAAAGGAAAACAGCACAAGGTCTCATTTCCTCCTATTGAAGTGTCCAAGTCCACTGCCTGCTTGCAATTACTGCATATGGATCTATTTGGTCCTGTGAGAGTAATGAGCATGGCAAAGAAGAAATACTGTCTGGTAATTGTGGATGATTACTCCAGATTTGTATGGACTTTCTTTCTACATTCAAAGGATGAGGCTGCTCAGAAGATTATCCACTTTGTGCTGTACATTGAGAAGCAGTATTCCCTTCCAGTCAAGTGTATTAGGAGTGATAATGGAACTGAGTTCAGAAATCATACACTTGATGACTTCTATCTCTCAAAGGGAATCAAAAGGCAGTTTAGCATTCCAAGGACTCCAGAACAAAATGGAGTAGTGGAGAGAAAGAACAGGACTCTCATTGAAGCTGCAAGGTCCATGCTGGCTGACTCAGGTTTGCCATTGACCTTTTGGGCCGAAGCTGTCAACACAGCTTGTTATGTGCAAAATAGAGTTTTAGTAAATCAGAGGTTGATGAAGACTCCATATGAAGTTCTCCATCATTTGGCTCCTCTGATTTCATTTTTCAAAGCATTTGGGTGTCCCTGTTTTATTCTCAACACAAAGGATCAACTCCACAAATTTGATCCTAAGGTGGATGCAGGATACTTTGTTGGTTATTCATCTACTTGCAAGGCATACAGAGTCTTCAACTGCAGAACAAAGATGGTTGAAGAAACTCTACATGTTAAGTTTAATGAATCTCCAAAGGACAAGATTCCACAAAGTCCTGTGGAGTTATTTGATCTGGACATACTGCAATATGTTCCTTATCAAACTCCTGCTGTTGCTCCTGTCAACAGTTCACCACCTGGTGGTACTGCTGATGATGATGATGATTGCAGTACTCACCTCTTCAGGTTTAGTGATCAGCTGCCTGACTCAACTAGACCTGATGTTCCTGTAGCGCCAGTAGCACCATCCACAACAAATGCTGATGAGATTTCTTCGAATTCAACTTCCTTTGAATTACCATCCACTGATTGGTTTCAAGGAAATGATTCACCATCACCATCTGTTGCTGCTGAACCGGCTACAAACACTTGCACAGATCTCATTGTATCAAGATCTGAAGAATCACCCTATGTCTCAAATCATTGGTGATATCACTGCTGGAGTATCAACAAGAAGTCAATTGTCAAATTTCTGCTTCTATGCTCTCTTCATCAGTCAGCAAGAGCCAAAGAATTATCACATTGCTTTAAAGGACAATGGATGGGTTGATGCCATGCAGCTTGAGCTTCTTCAGTTCAAGAACAGCAAGTGTGGGAACTGGTTCCTCTACCTCCAGGTAAGTGTGCAATAGGCACTAAATGGGTGTTTAGGAACAAAACTGATGAAAATGGGCTTATTGTTAAGAACAAGGCCAGACTGGTTGTTCAGGGGTTTGCACAAGGAAGGTATTGATTATGATGAACCTTTGCCCCTGTAGCCAGACTGGAAGCAATTCGATTGTTTTTAGCTTATGCTGCTTATCAAAAACTTAAAGTCTTTCAAATGGATGTCAAAAGTGCATTTTTGTATGGAAAAGTTAAAGAAGAGGTTTATGTATGTCAACCTCCAGGCTTTGAGGACAATAAACATCCTAATTGGGTGTATAAGCTTGATAAAGCTCTTTATGGGTTAAAACAAGCTCCCAGAGCCTGGTATGAGACATTATCAAACTTTCTTCTGGAAAACAATTTCACTAGAGGCTCCATAGACAAGACTTTATTTATTAAGAAGCTGGGCAGCATAATCTACTTGTTCAAATTTATGTAGATGATATCATTTTTGCATCCTCTGATCCAAAGTTGTGTGATGCCTTTACAAAGTTGATGCAACAGAAGTTTGAAATGAGTGCCATGGGAGAATTACAGTTCTTTCTGGGGTTGCAAATCAAACAAAAGGCTGATGGAATTTTTATTCATCAATCCAAATATACAAAAGATCTTTTGCAAAAGTTTGATTTACAAAACTGTAAGCCCTGTTCTACTCCCATGAGCAGCACCACACAACTGGATTCAGATCAGAAAGGTAAAGTGGTTGATGAAACACTTTACAGATGTATGATTGGGTCCTTGATGTATTTAACAGCTTCTAGACCAGATATTATGTTTGCTACATGTGTTTGTGCTAGATTTCAGGCTGCACCTAAAGAGTCTCATTTGATTGCAGTCAAGAGGATCTTTAGATATCTGCAAGGCACTCCATCTCTAGGTTTATGGTATTCTACCAGACATTCTGGTAAATTAGTTGCTTTTTCTGACAGTGACTATGCAGGGTGTAAGTTGACCAGGAAATCAACTTCTGGTGGATGTCAATTCCTAGGCAACTGCTTGATTTCTTGGCAGAGCAAGAAACAGACCTCAGTTGCTACATCCACTGCGGAAGCAGAGTACATTGCTGCTGCAAGCTGTACATCTCAGGTACTCTGGCTTCAAAACCAACTTTTGGATTATGGCATTACAGAGACTAAGACTCCATTGTTAATGGATAGTGCTTCAGCTCTTTGCATTGTCAAAAATCCAGTCCAGCACTCTAGGACCAAACATATAGAGATCAGACATCATTTTATAGGGATTGTTTTGAAAAAGGTCTGATTGATCCTAAGTTTGTGCCTAGTGCTGATGAGCTTGCAGACATTTTTACTAAGCCTTTGGATAGTTCAACTTTCCAAAACCTGGTGTTAAGGCTTGGTATGCTGCAGCTAGAATAGGTGACAACTACTGATGATCTCAGTAATTCATACTGATGATCATGAAGTACTGTCACATATAAGTACTGATGAGCTCTTTTAACCTCAGTAGTTTTTATAACTACTGAAGGCTAATGTCTCACAAGTACTGAAGTACTTCATCTGCTTAAACTACTGACGTAGTTACAACTACTGATGCAGTCATAACTACTGCAATCAGTAAAAACAGATAAGTACTGATGTCCTATGAAACAACTGAAATCAGCCATAAAGACTGATGAATGTTTGAGGATAGTTTGAAACAGCTGAAAAGCTAAGAATTGACGAAAACAGCTGAAGAGAACTTTCTCTTCAGTCGTTTGTACAACTGCTGTTTCATTTTAAACACTGAAGCAAAACCACGTCTTCAGTAGTTTTTATAACTACTGATGACTAATACCAAGTCTTCAGTTGTTTACAACAGCTGATGACAAAACCACTGTCTCCAGTAGTTTCATAACTACTGATGACAAACACCATGTCCTCAGTTGTTTCAATCATCTGAAGTCAAAACCACGGTCTTCAGTAGTTTTCTAAACTACTGATGCCTAACACCACGACTTCAGCTGTTTCAACGTCTGAAAGGATAATACCATGTCAACGGTCGTTTAAAACAACTGATGACTAACACACATCCTTCAGTCGTTCCTCACCCGTACCCTATAAATACCCTTAACCTGAGCTCTCCATGCTTCATCTTCTTCAAACCTAACGTTCCTCTCCAAAACTTCCATGGCGTCTATGCAAATTAAACCGCGACACAACTGTGTTGCCTACCTCACAAAATCGCCGATCTGGACTAAGTTCGATACTGCTATCGATCTTATGGTTCAGTCCCATACAACAAGGCATTCCTTCTGAACCCCGTTTTACATGCCGAATCCTTGAACCAATTTTGGATGAACATTACTGTTACACTGAGGAGAGCACACACAATCCCTCCGGTCAGTCGTCAACAACAAAGAAGTAGTGATTACTCCTGCAACAATCCGTAAAATTCTTCAACTGAGTGATGCTACCTCTCCTGCTGGATATCCGAAGGGCACCATAGATCTATCATTTGCTCGGCATGGATATCAAGGTGATCTCAGTGCCACCACCATCATGAAGAAACACTTTAATGACGCTGAGCGCCTGATCTTTCATATGGTCAATGTATGTTTGGCCCCTAAGACATCGTCTTGGGATCAAATGTCCACCAAATGGCAGCAGGTAATGTATTCTATCCTTGAGCAACAACCACTGAATTTTTCAGAATTAATATTTTCAGAGCTCAAAGATATGGCTCAAAAACTAACTGCCAACCGTTGGATACTCTATCCACGGTTCATAATGGCCATTATTATAGACCAGCTTAATGCTGAGGGACTTGTTGGCTTGGGAGTCCCTGCTACGGCTGTTCTGCCAGAAGTATACTCCCGGCACAACTCTGACCGGACACTCAAACTGGCTGCCAAGCTGCGAAAACCCACGCAGCTGGAACCCACAGCCACCACCTCCAAATCCAATGTCCCCACCAAACCACCAAAAAGAAACCCAAAATGGCTACTCAGGGAATTGAGTCCCCTGAGGATGCTCCTGCACAACAAACGCAGGATATATCCACTAGTCCAAACCCCTAGTGGATACAATGACTCCTCCAGCCACAGCCGCTCAGGCTTCCTCTCAACAGGAGCCTGCAGCAACCCAAGGGGCACCTACTTATCTGGGATCTTCCTCACTTGAGGAGATTGCCATTGAAGAGCACCATCCACCCCAGGTGCACACTGCTTCTACCTCCTTACCCCAAACAACCGCCCCTCACAGCCCAACTTTAATAGTTGCACAAGTGCTGACTCAATTGCACTCCTCACCCCCTCCCCAGAAAACACTTCCAACTGGGAATACCTCTACAATTGAGGGGGAGGAACACAGTGCACCTGAGAACCCACAGCACAGGGGTTTCCCAATTCTATCTCCTGGTGTAGACAAGGAGCTTAGAATATCTAGTGAGGCTGCCACCTCCTCTGACTCAGCACATGACCAGAGTGAGGCTGGTAACATGGCTAAGACCTCCCTAGAGGCAACAGCTGATGATGGACATTGTCCTGAGGCTGGAAGTCCCCAGTACCAAGCACAAGGGGCACATGCACCAACTGGTCTACACCCAGTGCATGTAAATCCTGCTCTAAGCAGGAGGTCAGGTGATTCAGTATCAACTGATGATGACCTGAGCTTCTTCTATGATGTAGTTGCTCAAAACACCATTCTAGAGGATGAGGTTAGCAGACTCAAAGAGCTGCTGGCCAAGATGTCTCAGGATGCAAGTCCATCTGCCACCATCATACACCCACAGATGGCACCTTCCCTTGAAGGTTTCCCAAACACAGAGCCACCCCAAAATCAACCACCCCTCTGCTTCAGGCCCTACTTCTCAGGAACAGAACCCTCCTGAGCAAATAGGTGCTATCCTCCAAAATTCCCTCCCTCTCATCACCCCCATAATCACTGATATAGTGATCAAAGCCCTTGATGAGAGGCTTTCCTCAATATTACAGCCCCTGGTTGATGCTGCTGTCCACAAGACTCTTTCTGCGGTACCAACCCCTTCCTCCAATGCAACCAAAAGGGGGAGAGTACTGCAGTGAAAGAAAGAAAGAGGAAAAGATCTGAGGAAGAGAGGAGAAAGAACAAACACCAATGCTCACCTACAAGCGAAAGAAAGGTGCTGATGAGCACATTGCTGAAGATAAAGCCTTGGAGCTACTGATAAAAGAGGCTGATGCCGAACACAGTAGATCAATGGAGAACATCATTGATCAGCTGTTTAGGCAAGGCCATGACACCAATAAACTTGACTCAGAGATTCGACGACTAGAGATTGAAGAAATCCAGAACAGATGGGCAAGTTATGAAGTGTTAGAAAGAGAAAGGCTTGAAATCATGATAAGATTTATTGCAAAATATCTTGGAAGATCAATGATTGAATCAAAGCTTGGTCCAGGGACAGTATCTTGGCAATCACCACCAAGATCTGTTCATCTGAAGTATATACTAAGGGGCTTGTCATTGAAGCTTTGAATGAAGCGGGTGCTGGGAGCAGGACTGAGCTAGCCAAGCAATCAAAAGCCACACTCACTCAAGGATGCTAGAACAGCCTGTCAACATTCCCACACCAAAACCACCCAAAACACAACCCACCAAACCAACTCCCTTACCCTCAAAACCCATAGCCGATGATATACCCTTGAAGAAGAAGAGAAGGATATTGAGGCTAGAAGACGATGACGAAGATGAAGAAGACAGGCTGCCGCTCTCAGCTGTGATTCAGTTGCCTAAGGCCACAAGTCACTCCTCAGCAATTACTCCTGAAGTCCAGAGACAAATGGTTAAAGTGAAGCTAGAAGAAGAAGAGCTTCATAAACAGCATGATGAGGAATTGCTGAAGAGAGTTGACAAAGCTTATGCAGCCACATCTTCCATCATCAATATGAAGGAGCAAGCCCTCAGACTTTACACTCTCAGGCATACCTTTCAATATCAAAAAAAGAAGAGTGAGGATTTGGCCTGATCCCAGGGTCTCTCAAAGAATTCATAAGAACAATATACCTCGGAGATACATTGGCCAGGTGAAAAAGATCGTAGATGAAGTGATCTCTCTGGTCTTTGTAGTTTCACCCTGGGAAATCCTAGAAGACTTCAAGAAGGCCTACAAAGCTAATCTAACCCCTCAGAAGATGTTGGAAAACAAAATAGTGAAAAGGGGTTAGTTTACAAGAGGCTTGAGGAAGTCAGGAAAAATGAGCTCCAGTTGTTCCTAGAGGGTAATCACCCGGATGAGTTTGCTTACAGAATAATAACAACTGTGGAGCTAAAGAATGGGAAACAGGCCAAATACCTGTCTGAGTATTATGGGCCAGAATCATTGTTTGAAGGAGGTGCTGAAGAGCTAACCATGGAGGAACAAATCACCTTCCTTGAGGCCTACACAAGAGAGTCGTACAGACTCATTATGGGGAAGTGAATCTCATGAATGGGATAACAACTCTGTGTCCTGTTCCCCAAAACAGAGTTCCCATTCATACTCTGCCAAACAAATATTTGAGGTTCTTCCCAGGCCGGAGCTACATGGGTCATCTTCTCTACTGATCAAGAAGGAAAAAGACCAACATTTTTGCCATCAATAAGTGGGAGCATAAATAAGTTAGAGGTTTTGGCTGCATTGGTTCAGGGGGTTTGTTGGACCAAAAGAACCAATGAGCCAAGATCAGAAAATCTCTAAGTCCCACACGGTATCACAACAACTGCTGAAAGCCTCATCAGTAGTTTGACAAGTGCTGAAGACTTCAACAGCTGAAGATCAAGTGCTGAAGACCTTAACAGCTGAAGAACCAAAGTGCTGAAGTACAACAGCTGAAGAACACAAGTGCTGAAGCTGAAAGACCAAAGTACTGAAGAACAACAGCTGAAGAGTTCACAAGTGCTGAAGATCAACAACTGATGTACAAAGTCTGAAGACAAAGACTGAAGACATCAGCTGATGATATCTACTGAAGTCATCAGCTGATGAAACCCTGAAGGTCAAAGTCTGAAGATCAAGTACTGAAGCCTCAGTAGTTTGTCACAACTGCTGAAGAGTACTTCTTCAGTAGTTGTGATATCAGTAGTTTTATCTTCTTTGTTTCAGTAGTTTTGTAAAACGACTGAAGAGCTTGTTCTTCAGTCGTTGTAGTTTCAGTAGTTTTATATTTTGTACTTAACTTGCTGATATGTTCTCAGTAGTTGTGAACATTTCAGTAGTTTGTTAAGATTAGTTATTTCTGTATTGGATCTGCCAGTTGTCACTTTCCGTGATAACAGCAGTGACTGTTGCACTCTATATAAGGAGTGACAACCTATTGTAATCAATGAGCGAATGAGCAATTGAATGGAATGATTGATTGATTCGATTAGAAATATTCTACATCTATAAACATTCCTAAAATCAGAAATCATATTCTCTCCCTATACCGTATGCGATCTTAACGCTTACAAGTATCGATTGCTTGCTACAATTTGTCTAATTCTTGTTTGTATTCCGCTGCTTTATATTCTGATACATCAAACTTGTGATCACTGATCCTGTCCTCTTCACCAGACCCGTAGATCAAGAACATGTCCTTAGTCCTCCTTAGGTACTTCAGAATGTTTTTGACAGCATCCAATGACTATCACCAGGATTTGCTGGTATCTATTGTCATGCTTAAAGCGCATGACACGTCTGGTCAGTGCATATCATTGCATACATGATGGATCCTATAGCAGATGCATATGGGATCGCCTTCACCTAGTTTGCTCCTCCTTGGATCTTGGACATTGAGTCGTACCATATTGTCCCTCTTTGAATAGGTACGGTACCTTTCTTAGAGTTTTCCATCTGAACCTTTTCAAGATTTTGTCAATGTATGCACTTGATTCAAACCAATTAGCCGTTTTGATCTATCCCTATAGATCTTTATTCCCAGAATATGGGCAGCTTCACCAAGATCCTTGATGGAAAAACAACTTCCAAGCCAGGTTTTTACACCTTCCATGGTTGGAATGTCGTTTCCAAATAGTAGTATGTCATCAACATACAATACTAGGAAGGTTATTGTGCTCCCACTAGCCTTTTTATACCACAAGCCTCGTCAGCGTTTTTGATGAAGCCAATTTTCTTTACTTCATCATCAAAACGGTGATTCCAACTTCTCGATGCTTGTTTCAATCCATTGATTGATTTCTTTACTTGCATACTTTGTTAGGATGTTTTGGATCGACAAAACCTTCAGGCTGACCATATAGACATCTTCCTCAAGATATCCATTTAGGAAAGCGGTTTTGACATCCATTTGCCAAATCTCATAATCATAATGAGCTGCTATGGCAAATAATATCCTTATAGACTTAAGCATTGCAACAGGTGAGAAGGTTTCATCATAATCAACCCCTTGAGTTTGAGTGAAACCTTTTGCTACAAGTCTAGCTTTGTAAGTATCCAAGTTTCCATGCATATCGGTTTTCTTCTTGAAAACCACTTACTTCCAACTATTTTGGAATTAAGAGGTGGCACAAGTTCCCAAACTTGATTGTCATACATGGATTGCATCTCAACGTTCATGGCCTCAAGCCATTTGTCACAATCCAAATTGGATATTGCATCATGATATGTGGTTGGTTCATGAATCCACCACATAGCATCCATCCATGAAAAATCCGTATCTGTCAGGTGGATACTAGTTCTACCACTTCTGCGAACGTTTTGTGTGTATCGATCAACCGCTTGATCATCCTCAACATCCTCATATGAGTGCTAGTTTCAACCAAACGTGTATCGGGCTAGGTTCTTGCAGGTTTTGATCCTCTTCAAGATCCACTGTTTACTGCTAGCTCCTTCCATAAGGAACTTGGCTTCTAAGAACTCACCCTTTCTGGCAACAAATACCTTTTGTTCCAGTGGATTATAGAAATAATATCCCATAGAATCTCTAGGATATCCAACAAAGATACACTTGGTGGATCGGACATCTAATTTGTTGGGGTGGGTGTCTTAACATAAGCCTCACAACCCCAGACCCTTAAGTACGATAGGATGGAACTCTTCCATGCCATATCTCAAAAGGTGTCTTTTCCACCTTTTTGGTTGGAGCCATATTCAGAATACGGGCTGCGGAGAGCAAAGCGAAACCCCAAAATGATAGAGGTAATGTGCTTCTAGCCATCATAGATCGGACCATATCCAATAAGGTTCGATTCCTCCTCTCAGACACACCATTATGTTGTGGTGTTCCAGGTGGAGTGAGTTGTGAGACAATCCCACAACTCCTAAGATGATCTTGAAAAACATCACTTAGGTATTCGCCACCTCTATCGGTGCGGAGAATTTTAATTGACCTGTTGAGTTGATTTTCTACTTCATTTTTGAAGATTTTGAACACTTCAAAAGCTTCATCTTTGTGCTTAATAAGTACACATACCCATAGCGACTGTAATCGTCGGTAAAGGTAATGAAGTATCTTTCACCATTCCTAGCCACTGGCTTAAAGGGACCACATACATCCGAATGTATGATACTTAATAAATCTTTTGCCCTTTCGTTAGTTCCACTAAAGGGTGACTTAGTCATTTACCTTGTAAACAAGATTCACATACATCAAATGAATCACATTCATTTGTTTTTAAAAGACCATTCTTTTGAAGTGTTTGTATACGTTTCTTGTTTATATGACCAAGACGACAATGCCAAAGGTAGGTATCACTCAAATCTTGTTGAGTCTTTTGGTGGTTGCTTGGTATATTGAGCTATCATATGTTGTGTTTTCATGAACCAATTCATAAATACCATTACAAGGTATAGCCTTAAAATAAAATACATGATTTAAAGAAACATGAATATCATTGTCAACAAACTTGAAATCATAATCATATTGTCTTAAACGGGAAACAGAATTATGTTCCTAGTCAAACTAGGAGCATATAAAAATTATATAAAATAACTTCCAAACCATTGGAAGCTTCAAAATGTAGTCTCCTTGGCTTCCACGTGAACCTTTGCACCATTGCCCATGAAGAGACTTATTTCCCCTTTTGCATAATGTTCATTTCTTTTGAACCCCTGCACAAATTGCAAATGTGAGTTCCACATCCGGTATCTAATACCCATGTGTTAGAAGAAAACATTTAGCTCAACATGTATCATATAAATTATACCTGAGGTTTGCCCCGCATCCCTCTTCTCTCTCAACTCTTTGAGATAGACTGGACAATTTCTCATCCAATGTCCTATCTCACCACACTTGAAGCATGGGTCTTTACAGAAACCTTTTGCTTCTTCTCCTTGGCTTCGGAGGTTCCGCCCTAAAAACCATCTTCCCCTTCCCTTAACGTGCCCCTTCCTTTGGCAACATTTGCCTTAGGAGGGGGTAGAGACCTTTTTCTTCTCCCACCTTCATTAATGGTGAGAACGGGTAAAACCCTTTTACCCATTCCCGCCTCAGCTGATTTGAGCATCGAATGAAGTTCATTTATGCTCTTGTCCTATCCGTTCATGTTGTAATTCATGACGAATGCCTCAAACCTTTTAGTTAGGCCATTAAGGATCAAATCCATGGCCAATTCTTTTGAGACAGGACAATTTAGCCTTTGAAGGCGGTCGATGTGGCTTTTCATCTTAAGAACATAAGATGAAACTGATTGGGTTTCCTCCATCCGACATGCATGAAGCGCTCGAACCGTTTCAAAGCGCTCCACTCTAGCTTGTTGCTGGAACGTTTCCCGCAACTGAGTGATCATGTCATAGGCTCCATGGAGCTCATACTCCTTTTGGAGTTCAGGTGTCATACTTGCAAACATAAGGCAAGAGACTTGGACGGAGTCCTCTACATACTTTACCCAGTTATTATAGGCCTCCACATCCTCCTCGCTAGGTTCATCAGGGATGGGATCATCAAGAATGTAGGCCCGCTTTTCTTGCTTGAGAACAATTCTCAAGTTGCGGTACCAATCCATGAAGTTGTTAGGTGTTAGACGATCCCTTTGAAGGATCGCCCTAAGAGATTGGTTGTTTTGGTTTGGTACATCGTTATTAGCGTTGGTGTGGTCGGCCATCTACAAGATTTTACAAAGTTCCATTTTAGTAATCGTTGATATAATTATTTTATTTATTAACACCCTTTATGTCTCATAGACTTATTAATAAATAAATTTTAGAATCCAACGTTATATTTAAATATTGGTTAGGTGACCTTTATCCCATTATTTAAATAAACAAGGTAGTCATAAATGACAATTGCAACCTATTGCAACTTCTAGTGGTATGGGATCGTTTGAACATCTTTTGTTTATAACGGCATGTTTACCCCATCACACCCTTTATAAAACACATTTTAGGTGATCCATTCAATATATTTTATAAATCAAGTCGTCCTACTTACACACACGTGTGAGTTTACTACATGAGTGTTAGGTGACCTTTATCCCACAAACATGGTATTCTCACCTCAAGTCACAAGTTCCCTCAAAGTGGTTAGGTGACCTTTATCCCACTAAGAGTTTGCAATTAACCTAAGTGTTGTGTAAAAGGATGGTGCTTAACTTGTTTTCAAAAGGGATTTAAAATGATACAATTCTAGTTTTAGAAAAGTCTATGTATCATATGATTGTATGCATTCAACCATATGGTACTCTATCGATTCTTTTAAATAAACTCATTTTTACAAACCATTAATTCCTTTTATAGAACCATTCTATTTTGCTTAATGATTTGAGAACCAATTTTCTTGTTTATAGTTTGTATTAGTAGACGGTTTGTTAATCACATCCAAATAATCAAAACAAACATCATCATATGCAATCAACCAAACATAAACAAAACATCCATATATGCATAACAAGCATACTAAGTTGAGCACACTTGTTTAGCCAAAACAAGTGTGTCAAATGGTCTTGTCCTAAGGGTTAAGAATCATGATACATGGTTGATCAAAGGGACTCCCACTTGAATCCACATCTTCAAGCATCCTCTTTGTCTTATCTTTTCTTCAAGTCTTGATCTTGAGCATCCTTTACAAAATTATGTATCCTAATACATGTTTCTAGTAAAGAAAAACTCCTAATCTATTTATTACAAATCATATGAATGAATAGATTACAAAACAAAACTTGAAACCCAAAAATAAAACATTACATGCCCAAATGAATATAACTAAACAACCAATCAAACAATCCAAATGGTCTAGACTTTGTTATGCATAACCAAAACAACATATCCAAAATTCCTATGTCACGAAATGGGGCAGCCCCTTTTAACCCATGTTCTTGGCCAACATAAACCAAGAACAAATGGGTTAAGTCCATACAAACAAACATCTTATGACTAGATTTTTTAAAGATCCTCTCATGCATAAAGTAGTATCTTTAAGAAATCAAAAGAGGTTTTAACAATCCAGCCCACAAACATACGGGTATGAGGTGTCAAACACCATAAAACCCGAGAACAAGCAAGAAAAAAACATGTATGCTTTCGTATATGTGGCTCTTGATGCCATTGTTGGGATTCAACATGTTTATCAAAGTTCATATCATCTTCATTTATATGAAAAAAACGCAGCGGAATATAGTTTTAAAACATGTTAATATGTTGATTATTAAACCCATTTTAATAAGCAAACCCCAAAGCCATGGATCAATATACGAAATACATACAAAGGAGAAAACATAGGATGTAAAGAACACAACCTTTGGAGCAGATCAAAGACGAAATTCAAGATGAGTAAGAAGATGAAATCGTGGCTGAAACTTCAAAATAGAAGTCCTCAAGAGGTGATACCCCAAGCTTGTACAAACACCTTTGATTGCTAGGCTTCTTGACACAAATTTTCAGCAACAAATCCTCTTTTGTATGCTGAAATTTCAGCTCTAACTATCCTTCAAACCGTGAGAGAAAGAGAGAGTTTGAGAGAGAGCTTTTGGGTGGTGTGTGTTCTTGGATGTGATAGATTGAATGTGTGTTCAAGTGTCCAAGACTTGCATGTCTTGGAACTAAAAATGGGGCATCCAAGAAACAAAAGGGGCGCCGAAAATGGTCCCCTTATGTTTCCCTCTCAATTCAAAACTTTTATAAAATAAACAATCACATCCCATGTTTTATAAAATTAAAACCATTTTAATTTTATATCACTACACACACTATTATTTGCCATTGCTTAACCATATTAAATAATGTACAAATAATCTTCTATGAACAAATTATCTATATAATGATGTTCATCTACAAAAGCAATAATTTAGAAAATCCAATTTTCTAATTGGTGTCATTATTTATTTGTGTGATCTTATCAACAAATAAATTACCTTTTGGTGTTTGTTTGGCTTGTTATTGGGTATGACCCGACTTGGATCATATTACACTAGCCACATCAATTTAATATGAATCTTGGGCAGATCAATACTTTCAGTTTTGACATCCATTTGCCAAATCTCATAATCATAATGAGCTGCTATGGAAAATAATATCCTTATAGACTTAAGCATTGCAACAGGTGAGAAGGTTTCATCATAATCAACCCTTGAGTTTGAGTGAAACCCTTTGCTACAAGTCTAGCTTTGTAAGTATCCAAGTTTCCATACATATCAGTTTTCTTCTTGAAAACCCACTTACTTCCAACTATTTTGGAATTAAGAGGTGGCACAACAAGTTCCCAAACTTGATTGTCATACATGGATTGCATCTCAACGTTCATGGCCTCAAGCCATTTGTCACAATCCAAATTGGACACTGCATCATGATATGTGGTTGGTTCATCTGAATCCACCACATAGCATCCATCCTTGAAAAATCCGTATCTGTCAGGTGGATTACTAGTTCTACCACTTCTGCAACGTTTTGTTGTATCGATCAACCGCTTGATCATCCTCAACATCCTCATGTTGAGTGCTAGTTTCAACCAAACGTGCACCGGGCTGTGTTTCTTGATCCTCCTCAAGATCCACTGTTCTACTACTAGTTCCTTCCATAAGGAACTTAGTTTCTAAGAACTCACCCTTTCTGGCAACAAACACCTTTTGTTCCAGTGGATCATAGAAATAATATCCCATAGAATCTCTAGGATATCCAACAAAGATACACTTGGTGGATCGGACATCTAATTTGTTTGGGGTGGGAGTCTTAACATAAACCTCACAACCCCAGACCCTTAAGTACGATAAGGATGGAACTCTTCCATGCCATATCTCAAAAGGTGTCTTTTCCACCTTTTTGGTTGGGGCCATATTCAGAATACGGGCTGCGGAGAGCAAAGCGAAACCCCAAAATGATAGAGGTAATGTGCTTCTAGCCATCATATATCGAACCATATCCAATAAGGTTCGATTCCTCCTCTCAGACACACCATTATGTTGTGGTGTTCCAGGTGGAGTGAGTTGTGAGACAATCCCACAACTCCTAAGATGATCTTGAAAAACATCACTTAGGTATTCGCCACCTCTATCGGTGCGGAGAATTTTAATTGACCTGTTGAGTTGATTTTCTGCTTCATTCTTGAAGATTTTGAACATTTCAAAAGCTTCATCTTTGTGCCTTAATAAGTACACATACCCATAGCGACTGTAATCGTCGGTAAAGGTAATGAAGTATCTTTCACCATTCCTAGTCATTGGCTTAAAAGGACCACATACATCCGAATGTATGATACCTAATAAATCTTTTGCCCTTTCGTTAGTTCAACTAAAGGGTGCCTTAGTCAATTTACCTTGTAAACAAGATTCACATACATCAAATGAATCACATTCATTTGTTTTTAAAAGACCGTTCTTTTGAAGTGTTTGTATACGTTTCTTGTTTATATGACCAAGACGACAATGCCAAAGGTAGGTATCATTCAAATCTAATTTGAGTCTTTTGGTGGTTGCTTGGTACATGGAGCTATCATATGTTACGTTTTCATGAACCAATTCATAAATACCATTACAAGGTATAGCTTTAAAATAAAATACATGATTTAAAGAAACATGAATATCATTGTCAACAAACTTGAAATCATAATCATATTGTCTTAAACGGGAAACAGAAATTATGTTCCTAGTCAAACTAGGAGCATATAATACATTATATAAAATGACTTCCAAACCACTTGGAAGCTTCAAAATGTAGTCTCCTCGGGCTTCAACGTGAACCTTTGCACCATTGCCCATGAATAGACTTATTTCCCCTTTTGCATAATGCTCATTTCTTTTGAACCCCTGCAATAAATTGCAAATGTGAGTTCCACATCCGGTATCTAATACCCATGTGTTAGAAGAAATAACATTTAGCTCAACATGTATCATGTAAATTATACCTGAGGTTTGCCCTGCATCCTTCTTTTCTCTTAACTCTTTGAGATAGACTGGACAATTTCTCATCCAAAACCCTTTTACCCATTCCCGCCTCAGCTGATTTGAGCATTGAATGAGGTTCATTTATGCTCTTGTCCCATCCGTTCATGTTGTAATTCATGACGAATGCCTCAAACCTTTTAGACGGGCCATTAAGGATCAAATCCGTGGCCAACTCCTTTGAGACAGGACAATTTAGCCTTTGAAGGCGGTCGATGTGGCTTTTCATCTTAAGAACATAAGATGAAACTGATTGGGATTCTTCCATCCGACATGCATGAAGTGCTCGAACCGTTTCGAAGCGCTCCACTCTAGCTTGTTGTTGGAACGTTTCCCGCAACTGAGTGATCATGTCATAGGCTCCATGGAGCTCATACTCCTTTTGGAGTTCGGGTGTCATACTTGCTAACATTAAGCAAGAGACTTGGACGGAGTCTTCCACATATTTAACCAAATCATTATAGGCCTCCACATTCTCCTCGTTAGGTTCATCGGGGATGGGATCATCAAGAATGTAGGCCCGCTTTTCTTGCTTGAGAACAATTCTCAAGTTGCGGTACCAATCCATGAAGTTGTTAGGTGTTAGACGATCCCTTTGAAGGATCGCCCTAAGAGATTGGTTGTTTTGGTTTGGCACATCGTTATTAGCGTTGGTGTGGTCGGCCATCTACAAAATTTTACAAAGTTCCATTTTAGTAATCGTTGATATAATTATATATTTCAATTATTAATACCTTTACGTCTCATAGACTATTAATAAAAAAATTTAGAATCCAACGTTATATTTAAATATTGGTTAGGTGACCTTTATCCCATTATTTAAATAAACAAGGTAGTCATATATGACAATTGCAACCCATTGCAACTTCTAATGGTATGGGATCGTTTGAACATCTTATGTTTATAACGGCATGTTTACCCCATCAACACCTTTTATAAAACACATTTTAGGTGATCCATTCAATATATTTTATAAATCAAGTCGCCCTACTTACACACACGTGTGAATTCACCACATAAGTGGTTAGGTGACCTTTATCCCACAAACATGGCATTATCACCTCAAGTTACAAGTTCCCTCAAAGTGGTTAGGTGACCTTTATCCCACTAAGAGTTTGCAAGTAACCTAAGTGTTGTGTAAAATGATGGTATTTAACTGTTTCTCAAAAGGGATTTGTAATTTCACAATTCTTGTTTTAGAAAAGTCCATGTAGTATATGATTGTATGCATTCAACCATATGGTATCCATTTGGTTCTTTTAAATAAAACCCATTTTATTTTGTAAACCAATAACTCCTTTTATAGACCCATTCTATTTAGCTTAATGATTTGAGAACCAATTTCTTGTATTAGCTTGTTCTAGTTGATGGTTGTTAATGACATCCAAATATCCAAAACAAAACAACATCATAAGCATTCAACAAGCATAACCAAATAATTCATATATGCATAACAAAGCATACTAAGTTGAGCACACTTGTTTAGCCAAAACAAGTGTGTCAAAAGGTCTTGTCCTAAGGGTTAAGAACATGACACATGGTTGACAAAAGGAACTCCCACTTGAATCCACATCTTCAAGCATCCTCTTGTCCATATTTTCTTCTAGTCTTGATCTTGAACATCCTTACAAAATATGTATCCTAATACATTTTTCTAGTAAAGATAAACTCCTAATCTATTTTTTATTACATACCATATGAATGAATAGATTACAAAACAAGACTTGAAATAAAATAAATATTACATGCCCAAATGAATATAACATGACAACCAATCATTCAATCCAAATGGTCTAGGCTTTGTTATGCATAATTAACAACAACAACAAACATACACAAGAGGATCGATTTTGGCAGCCCCTTTGTGCCCATGTTTTTGGCCAACATAAACCAAGAACAAATGGGATAAGAACATATAAAAAGGCATCTAATAATCTAGAGTTTTAAAGATCCTTATATTCATAAAGAAGCATCTTTAAAACACCAAAGGGGGGGTCAAAATCCAGCCCCTAACTCACAGATTTTGGGTGTCTAGCACCACAAAACCGTGAACTAGAAAGAGAGAAAACATGTATGCATATGTATAAGTGGCTCTAGATGCCATTGTAGGGGTTTTAACATGTTATCAAAGTTCATATCTCTTGAGTATATGAAAACGCAGCGGATATAGATTTTAAAACATGTTAATAAGATGATTATTAAATCCATTTAATAAACAACCCCAAGCCATGGATCATTATACAAATGCATACAACAAACGACAATATGAAACTTAGAAGAAAATACAACCTTGTAGCTTCCTAAAAACCAAAGATGAGAGCTGTGAAAGATGACTTGTGGCTGAGTTTTCAACCAAGAAAACCTCAAGGAGTGATACCCCAAGCTTGTACAAACACCTTCGTTTGCTAGGGCTTGCAACACCAACTTGAAAAGCTCTCCTCTTGTTGAATCTTTTCAGCTATGAACACTTCTTTACTAAGCTGAAAAATCTGGATATCTTTGCTCAAAACCGAAATCCTTGAGTAAGAAAAGAGAGAGAAGTTTCTTGAGTGTGTGTGTGTGAATCTAGAGAATGCAAGAGAGAGCAAGCCAGGAGTTAATGCATGGCCTTGGAACCCAAAAAGGGGAAACCATCAAGGCAAAGGGGCGGCCGATTTTGGCTCCCTTTGCACTCCTATTTTGTTTTCAAAAGTTTTTAAAAAACATACTCTTGCATCCTTATAATATAAAATTAAACCATTTTAATTTTATATGACTAACACACATACTATTATTTGTCATGTTTAACTAATTTAAAATGAACAAATAATTCCATATGAACAAATATATATATATATATATATATATATATATATATATATATATAAACTTGTTCATTTGCAAAAGCAATGATTTAGAAAACCCGGTTTCTAAATTGGTGTTTACATTTATTTGTTTTGATCTAATCAACAAATAAATATTTGTCGGTGTTTGTTTGGCTTGTTATTGGGTATGACCCGACTTGGATCATATCACACTAGCCACATCAATTAATATGTATCTTGGGCAGATCAATTCTTTCATGCTAATGGTTCAGTCGTACGATGACAAACCCTAACCTATAAATACCACCTAATTTGTGGAAAAATGTAGCACTTCAACAATTTCGACTCATATTCATATCCTAGCCATCCATAGACTCCAGAGAGCCTGTTCCAACTTCATAGTTCGCAATTGATCTTGTTCTAATCGTTCTTAATGTTTCTTTAATCGTTAGATTGATCTGAACCGCGTTCTCACTTTTTAAACCACCAATCAAATAGGATTTTGCACTATTTGATCTGGTTTCACACATTATCAGTTAGTACTTCGTACGTACATGGTCCTAACACAAACAATAACATTAAACAAAATCATAAAGTTAATTTCAGATCATTGTTTACAAGGTAAATCATTTCATAAGCATCAAAATCAAAAATCAACAGCTGAGTCATATATTTTAGTAAAACTGTTCATATTCTCAAGTGTGTAATATTGATTCTAACCTAATCTTCTTCATTCTTATATACAGATGGCTAATCGCTTTGCTAGAGAGCATAATGTGTGTGCCTTTCTGATTCCTGATGACCCTGTGCAGGACTGTTAGAAGGGGTGATGCACTTTACAACCAACAACACAATTGATGAGAGTTCTTTAGAACACTTAACAGATCAAATAGGGAACTAGTTAACTACAATAAAAGATACTAAGAACACAAGTAACTGAGAGACAGAACAAGATAGCAAACAACACAAGTATTTGGGTTTCAAGAATGTTGTATATTGCTTCTCAAGTTCTATTACAAAGTTTTACAAAGCATAATGGAAAGTTACAAGTACTTGAGATACATATATTACATCCTACAACCGGCCATACTGTGAAGGCCAGTTGGATACATAAGACTAGACAACAAAATCAAATGTAGTGTCAAAAGGCATAGTGCCTTATGACTTGTGACTATGACATGCCATAGCTCGCATCCTAATGTATTACAAAAAAGATTAAGTACATAAAGTAGAATGCTTAGATTCAAGACCTAATGTACAATTTACCAAAAGCATAGACCTTTTCACAATCTTGTGAAAGTTGGTGAGTCAAACAGAGTTGCAACGGAAAGGTGGTCCAGCTTTATGAAAAAATACATAAGATCAAAGCATGTACATAAAAGTCTTTAGAAGAAATTTGTCTTCGGAAGACATTGTCTTTGAAGCTTCGGAAAGACTTCATATTTGGCTTCGAAAGATATTGGTCTTGGCTTTGGAAGATTTTACACTTAGAATATTTCTAGTGCAAGACGTAAACTCCCAAAGCATTTCTACTTCAGTACTTTGGTGCATGCATGCAAAGAGACTTTGGATGTTTTGAATGTTTCAGACTTATTGGAATCCTTACAAATTCCCTCTAGGCTCAAGCTACCAAAACATTTGAAGATATTCATCAGTTGACAGTCGTAATCATGATGATGACCAGGCCCTTCATCATTAGATGGTTAGGATCACTCAGACTTTCATAGTATCTTCTCATCTCAAGAGATCATGCAGAGGTAGGTTGAATAAGTATTCCCATGTGTAGACATTCTCACCACCTTGATCTGAGTGGGTTGTGAGATTGATATTCTCACTAGGATCGAATATGATGATTGAGTTAATGATTGTATTGCGGAATCAAACAATCAAGAAACATTGAATGCAAGAAATACTCATAAATGCTTTTTTTATTAATGAAGGTGATTGATTATTATGAATGCTGGGGTTTTAGCATAGAATAGTAATAATACACCTTGAAAATGTAAGACACAAAATATTCAAATTGTCTATCAATAGTCACCTCACATACGAGGTTTTCTATTCTATTTGTAGGCTGACAAGATGCTTTTTTACAAAATGACTAAACTACCCCTAACCTATACATCAGAACTAGTCTAAGTCTTCATCAACATTTCTTTTGTCATCCGCCTTGACAAATGCGAATGTGTTGAACTTGATCAATATTTCTTCTTTTGTTTTCAACATTAGTAGTTGATCATCCGCATTAACTAATGCAGATGAACAATACTTATGCGCATTTGTTATTCGGGCATCCGCATTAGTTAATGCGGATGTGCAAAACTTGTCCGCATCTCTGTTAGGCTATCCACATTTTCTAATGTAGAAGAACAAACACTTGTCAGCATTGTTCTATATCTTTCGTATATACAAATGCAGTTAGCCAACACTTGTCTTCTATGCAGATTCTTCATCAGCATTAGTAGTTGGACTTGTGGGATTACCAGTAGAACAACCATCAACTCACCAATCGAATTGGCATCTATGATCCTTTTAGGGTCCAACAATACTCCCCTAAGGATTATACAACCTATGTTCTTCAATGGTCTTGTCGTGGTTGAGGTTGTGAAGATTCTACTGGGTGTTGTGGAGGCCTTTGAGGTTCTGCTTGAGATGGATCCAAAATGGCTTTTATCATGTTGACAAAGTCCTTTGCATCTGACATCTTCTCTCTGTTCAACAACTGAATCTTCATCTGACTCATAGTGTAGATGACTTCTAACGGTAGTTTCTTGAGAGACATTGGTTCCTAGTTGGATATAGTAGACATCCCATCTCTATGTATGAGTAAAGCTCCATCCACATCAACCTCTAGCCTCATAATGTTCCCCAATTGTAGAAGAGTCTTCTTCTTTTTCATCTTTTCTCTTTTAGCAATGATTTGATCATATGCCATTTTCAGTATTTTGATGCACTTTAAGAAGAAGTCCATGTCTTCTTCTCCCAACTTCTTTGTAATTTCTATGAAGTGTCTAGTGTAAATGTAGTGGATGTATGATTCATCTAGTAGTCTCACTTCATATCCACCAAAATAATCTAATCTTTGCACCTTCCTTTCCTCCCCATCTTCTCTTAGTTACCAACTAATATGTCTTTTCATCAAAATAGACATTAGAAATTAGTGTGGAGGAATGAGTGCCAAACACCAACTTTCTCGTTAATGATTCTGATGGTTTCACTTTTAACTCTAGAAGCACAACTTCTTCTGCTTGTTTAGTTTTTCTCTTTTCAAGTGGTTGATAAAGGATCTATCTTTCCTCATGCAGATAGCCTTAAAAGATTTGAAGTTTTTAGTTCTTTTAAACATTCTTAGAATCTCTTCAACTCATATCCCCTCAACATAGCCTTATGATTTATCAGCTCTAAATTGTCTAGTTCCTTCAAGTCATGAATGTCCAGGGCATTCACAAGAGCAGAGAACTCTATGAAGAATTGCACCAGCCCTGAGATCCTTTTCACTATAAACATGTTCTAGTCACTGTCATACTTCCAAGCAATAATCTTTGATCAGTCTTGCCTTTGGGAGTAGGCACACCTTTAATCATTTCTGTAGTGGTTAGTCCTTCTTGAATTTCAATTGTGAAGGCTCTGTAAACCACTCAAGATATTTGTGTAAAACAGGTGCCAAAGAGTCATGGTCTCTATGGATGATTGCATGTCTTGAGCTGATACTCTGATTATCCATTTTATGTTGATTGTTTGATATGTGGATATGCTTAACAATCTTAATAAATAATCATAACAAGCTGAATTTTCATGGTTCTTATCATTAAAATGTTAATAAAAGTTATTAAAAGGGATTAATGATTTCAAAATAAAAGAGGTTTTATTAAAAGAACCGTAGGGTACCACATATTTGAAAGCATGCGAATACAAGGTACATAGAGTTTTCATAACTAGAATTAATGAAAACTAAAATCCCTTTGGAAACAAGTTAAACACCATCCTTTTACACCACACTAAAATCTCTTGAGAACTATTTGTGGGATAAAGATCACCTAACCACTTCTAGGGAACTTGCGTGTTTGAGGTGGGCTTAACATATTTGTGGGATAAAGGTCACCTAACCACTCGTATGTGTAAACTCACACCTGTGTGTAAGTAGGACGACTTGAATTGAAAACCATGTGCATAGGGTCACCGAAGCATGGCGTACAATGGTGTTAATGGGATTTTACATGCCGACTAAACATATGATGTTTAACCGATCCCATAAAGCTAGAAGTTGCAATAAGTTGTAATTGTCAATTGTTGACTATCTTGTTAATTTTATAATGGATAAAGTCACCTAACCATCATTTAAATGTAACGTTGGATTCTAGATTTTAATTATTAATTGTCTATGAGACATGTAAAGGTTATTAATGATTGAAATGAAAATTTTTCATTTATACTAATATGAACTTTGTAAATTTTGTAGAAATGGCCGCAAACAATAATGTTACCACCCCGACCGTCCATACACTATCACTGAGAACCATCTTAGAGAGGGATCGTCTTAACCATAATAACTTTATGGACTGATTTCGAAACTTGAGAATTGTTCTCAAGAAAGAGAAAGAGGTCTATGTCCTTGCCGATCCCATTCCTAACCACCCGACCCTGAGGATGTTGAGGCCTATAACGATTGGCTTCAATACACTAAGGATTCCATGCAGGTTTCCTGCGTCATGTTAGGAACTATGATTCTCAAACTCCAAAAGGACTTGGAGCATCATGGGGCATATGACATGATTACCCAATTGAGGGAAATGTTCCTTCAACAAGCTAGGGTAGAGCGCTTAGAAATGGTTCGAGCGCTTCATGCGTGTCGCATGGAAGAAACCCAATCTGTGTCATCTTATGTTCTTAAGATGAAAAGCCATGTTGATCACCTCGAGAGGCTTAATTGTCCCGTCTCAAAGGAGCTGTCCATGGATTTGATCCTAAATGGCCTAACCAAAAGGTTTGAGATGTTCATAATGAATTACAATATGAACGGTTGGGACAACAGCATTAGTGAGCTTCATGTAATGCTCAAAACAGCCGAGGCAGGGATGGGTAGAAAGGTTCTACATGTTCTCCGATCAATGAGGGAGGCAATAAGAAAAGGCCATTCCCCGATCCCAAGGCAAATGTTGCCAAAGGAAAGGGGTACATCAAAGGTAAAGGGAAAGGGAAGGCTAAAGCGGAACCTCCAAAGCCTAAGCTTAGGAAGCCTAAGGTAACAGAGAATGATCCATGCTTTGAGTATGGTGAGATAGGACATTGGAAAAGGAATTGTCCCACCTATCTTAAGGAGTTAAGAAACAAGAGGGATGTTGTGCAAACCTCACGTACAATTTTCATGATTCACATTGGTTTAAATGTTATTTCTTCAAACACATGGGTATTGGATACCAGATGTGGAACTCATATTTGCAATTTGTTATGGGTTCAAAAGAAATAAGCACTTCAAGAACGGAGACACAAGTCTCTACATGGGCAACGGAGCAAAAGTTGATGTCGAAGCCCAAGGAGACTATATTTTGAAACTTTCAAATGGTTTGGAAGTTGTTCTTAAGAACATTTTCTATGCTCCTAGTTTGACTAGAAACATAATTTCTGTTTCCATTTTAAAACAATGTGGTTATGATTTAAAGTTTGTAAACCATAGTAGTTATGTTTATATGGATGATGTATTTTATTTCAAGGCTATGCCTTTTAATGTTATCTATGAATTGGTTCATGATGATTCATCCTATAATAACTCATTATACCAAACAAGCACGAAGAAACTAAAAATGGGTTTAAGTGATTCATATCTTCGGCATTGTCGTCTTGGTCACATAAACAAGAATCAAATTCAAACACTTCAAAAGAATGGTTTTTTGAAAACAAATGAAAATGGTTCATTTGATAAGTGTGAATCTTGTTTACAAGGTAAGATGACCAAGTCGCCCTTTAGTGGTACTAACAAGAGGGCAAAAGACTTATTGGGAATCATACATTTGGATGTATGTGGTCCTTTAAAGACAATGACTAGAAATGGTGAAAGATACTTCATTACCTTTATCGATGATTATAGTCGCTATGGTTATGTGTACTTGATGGCATATAAACATGAAGCTTTTGAAATGTTCAAAATCTTCAAGAATGAAGTAGAAAATCAAATCAATAAAACTATCAAAGTTCTTCGTTCTGATAGAGGAAGTGAATTCCTAAGAGAGGCTTTTCAGGATCATCGAAGAAGTTGTGGGATCGTGTCACAACTTACTCCACCTGGAACACCACAACATAATGGTGTGTCCGAAAGGAGAAACCGAACCCTATTGGATATGGTTCGATCTATGATGGCTATCAGCTCACTGCCTCTGTCATTTTGGGGTTTCGCATTGATCACCGTAGCACGTATTTTGAATATGGCCCCGACCATGAAAGTGGATTCGACACCTTTTGAAATATGGCATGGAAGAGTTCCATCATTATCATATTTAAGACTATGGGGTTGTGAAATTATGTTAATATAAACACCAAAAACAAGTTGGAAAGTCGATCCACTAAGTGTATATTTGTTGGATATCCCAAAGACTGTATAGGATACTACTTCTTTGATCCAACAGAGCAAAAGGTATTTATTGCTCAAAAGGCAGAGTTCTTGGAAGGTAAGTTCCTTATGGAAGGAATAACGTATAGAATAGTGGAATTTGATGAGGATCAAGATCCACAAGCCGATACACATTTGGTTGACACTAGAAATCAACAAGAGGTTGTTGATGATGATGAAGAGGTGTATTGATACATGCAAAACGTTTGCAGATCTGTAGAGTTAGCATTCCACCTAAAAGATATGGATTTTTCATGAATGGATGCTATGTGGTTGACTCCGATGAGCTAACTACATACCATGATGCAATGTCCAATTCGGATTGTGACAAATGGCTGGAAGCCATGAACGTAAAGATGCAATCCATGTATGACAACCAAGTTTGGTAATTGGTTGACCCTCCACTTAACTCCAAACCGGTTGGATGCAAGTGGGTATTCAAGAAGAAAACAAATATGCATGGAAACTTGGATACTTACAAAGCAAGACTTGTAGCAAAAGGCTTCACTCAAACTCAAGGGTTGATTATGATGAAACTTTCTCGCTTGTGGCAATGCTAAAGTCAATTAGGACATTATTTGCCATAGCTGCATATTATAACTATGAGATTGGAAAATGGATGTCAATACCGCTTTTCTTAATGGACATCTTGAAGAGACTGCCCATATGGTTTAGCCTGATGGTTTTGTTGATCCAAAAGATCCTAAAAAAGTATGCAAGTTAAAGAGATCAATCTATGGATTGAAACAAGCATCGAGAAGTTGGAATCAACATTTTGATAAAGAGATCAAGAATTTTGGTTTCATCAAGAACACTGACGAGGGTTGTGTATATAAGAAGGCTAATGGGAGCATAATTACATTCTTAGTCTTGTATGTTGATGATATACTACTTTTTAGAAATGATGTTCCAACCATGGAAGGTGTTAAAACCTGGCTTGGAAGCTGTTTTTCCATAAAAGATCTTGGTGAAGCTGCCAATATTTTGGGAATAAAGTTCTATAGGGATAGATCGAGGCGGTTGATAGGCCTAAACCAAAGTGCATATATTAATAAAATATTGAAAAGTTTCAAGATGGAAAACTCTAAGAAAGGTATGGTACCTATTCAAAGAGGGACAATATTGAGTACATCTCAATGTCCAAGCTCAAAGGATGAGCAAGATCAAATGAAGGACATGGCATATGTGTCTACTATAGGATCCATAATGTATGCGATGATATGCACTAGCCCGGACGTGTCATGCACGTTAAGCATGACAAGCAGATATCAATAGAATCCAGGTAATAACCATTGGATGGCTGTTAAAAGTATATTGAAATACCTTAGGAGGACTAAGGATATGTTTCTAATATACGGGTCTCGTGAAGAGGAACTCGTGAAGAGGAACTCGTGAAGAGGAACTCGTGAAGAGGAACTCGTGAAGAGGAACTCGTGAAGAGGAACTCGTTGTAAAGGGTTACATGGATGCGAGCTTCCAAATTGATCGAGATGATTCTCTATCATAATTGGGGTATGTCTTCATTATGAATGAAGGAGCAGCGTCCTGGAAGAGTTCAAAACAAGATGTGGTAGCATTGTCTACTACAGAATCCGAAAACATAGCCGCCTCATTAGCAGTCAGGAAGCTGCATGGATTAAGAAATTTATCGCCGATCTAGGGGTGGTCTCTATCATTCAAGAACCCCTAGAATTTTTTGTGATAACAAGGGTGGGATTGCACAAATCAAGGAACCTCGTGCACATCAAAAGACTAGACACATTGAGCAAAGATTCAACACATAAGGGATGAAGTTGAAAAAGGAAAGATATGTATTCGTAAAGTTCACACCGATCAAAACATTGTGGATCCACTCACGAAGCTCTTTGAAAGGGCAAAGGATGAAAGTCATACTTGTGCCTTAGGACTTTCATATTCTAGTGATTGGAATTGATCTGTTTAGTATTAAAAGTATGGAACAATTGTTATATTTAACTCTATTATATATTTCTGATATTCTGAATTATGTTCCTTTTAGCATGCATACATCCGTGAATATGTTTATTATTCTAAATGTTTGTAGTCAGTCATGTTTATGGGAATAAATATGAACATAAGACTATCATGGACAAGGATTGGTGGATATTCATAAGGCATGAATATAGAGCAATTGATTGGAGCCAAGTTCATAGATATTTGTGGGATACAAATATTGGACTGACCCGCACCTAAAATTTTACTATATGGAATCTTCTTGATTGATCATAAGTAAATTTGAGTAAAGGTGAATATCATTTGGTATCCTCCAACCTAAGATACATATTGGGTTTTGATATTCACCAAATTTTATACCTTGAGCTAGTTCTTCATTGCTCTAAAATAATGGACAGTACATAAGGCTATGTTCAGGTGTGACACGAGGTGATTGTGAGAAACGTATTTAGTCAAGATGGAATTTGTCCCTCTTATTTGTTGAGAGCAAGATGTCTAATGCCTGGTTAAGTTAAATCAACAAGGAATGATCATTTGTGTCTTTGGATTTAACATGACGTCTGTAACAAAAGGATAAATGATTGATTCACCTAAATCATTTCAAGTTGGAATCTTAAAGGGCATGATGTTATTAAATGGCTTTTAGTCATGCGTATTAATGGTAGTAAACTGTTGTTGGCGGTATTTACTGCTTGCATCAATCTTCTATGAATCTTGTGCAAGTAGGAGATTGTTGGATTCATTATGCCCAAGACACACAACATTGATGTCGTTAGTATGTTATGATCCAAGTCGGCCATACTCAATAACAAGCTTAGCAAAACACCAATTATTATTTAGTTGACGATATGATCATGCAATTAAATAAATATATCAATTTTGAAAATGGGTTTTCTAAAATAAGTTGCATATGAGATTGAACAACTTATAGGAATATTTTGTTCACAGGTATTGTTTGTAATGTTATTTAAGTTAGTTCAATAACATCAAATAATAAAGGAGTGTATGAGTTATACAATTAAATGGTTAAATTATATAACTCAATTAGTGAGTAGTTAACATTATCTAAATGGGTGACTTAATTTTGGGGGCAAAAACCCCATTTTATAGAAACAATTTGGCCGCCCCTTTAGTGGGTGTGTGTGCCATTGGCTTTCTTGAAACACCAGAATTGTTGAACTAGTTGTACACTCCACCTCTTCTCTCTCTCACATGCAAAGGACCAATGACACATCTTTTTCTCTCTCATTTCTTGAAGAAGTTCAAAGCTGAAAATTCGATTTTCAGCTCATCTTGGTTCGAATTTTGTGCTAAAATCGTAGCAACAAGGTGTTTCTTTCGTGCTTGTGGGTATGGTAGCTTGAGGACACCTCTCCTTGGTGTTTTGGCCATTCAAGAACCTCATTCTCTTCATCCAAATCCCGTTTTTTAGCAGCTCTACAAAGGTAGTTTGTATATGTTGCTTTTGGTTGTTTCTTCTTGATAGCTAGTTCATACACATATAGTTGATCTTTATGTTCTTGGGTATGTTGTTGACTAGTAATATGCCTAAATTTCAGATTATAAAACATAATATTTAGGTTTGTTTCCTCTGCGTTTTTCTTATTTAAATGGTTAAACAACTATGTTTATGGTCCAACACACCCAACAAATACAACCACAAAAGAATAAAATTACAACCCATTATAAATGAAATCAACCATAACAAACATTCATCCTAAACCAAAGTAACACAAGGTCAAGGCTAGGTTATGCACCAATATGAAAACAACATATACAACATACAAGAACCAAAATAAATTCCCATTTAACCCTAACATAAACAATGAATTTAGGGTTTTTTCTAAACAAAATATAATCAACCATTTGACATCTATCTTTCAAAGTTTAATCATAAGCATGTAAGATATAACCTTGAAAGATGGGGACTCATCATATCATCACAAAACAGCCCCTATTTAGTTGTTAAAGTCCCATAAAACCAAATTTACAAGGACAAAAGAAGCTAGTCATCCACATATCCGGCTCTAGATACCAATGTTGGGTTTGTTGGACCATTATCAAAGTTCTTTAACCATTTAAACATGAAAAAAACAGTGGAATCAAACCTTAATATAATGTTTTGTAAACTGAAAATTAAGGCTTATAGCTTTGCAACAACAAACCCAAGAACATAGGATCAAATATATGGAATCAACTAGCTATCAAGAAGAGATAACAACCAAAACAACAACCATGAAACTACCTTTCAAGAACTGCTAAAAGACATGAGTTTTGATGAAGATGATGATGTTCTTGAGCAGCCAAAACACCAAGGAAAGGTGTCCTCAAGCTTCCATACCCACAAGCATCAAGCAAAGACCTTTCTTGCAAGGATTTGTACACCAAAACCAAAGAGAAGGCTGCTGAAATCCACTTCCATCCGTGAGTTTTTCTTCAAGGTTGAGAGAGTTTTGTGCCTTTGGCCTTTTTGCATGTGAGAGAGAGAAGGAGGTCGAGTGTGTGTAACTAGTTCATGGAGTGTTGTTTCAAGAAAACCAAAAAGGCACTCCACTCGCAAAGGGGTGGCTGAATATATCTTAATAGATGGGGTTCCCCCCCCCCAAATTTATTCTCCATTTTATGTAAACTAGTTGTTTAATTAGTTATATAATTAACCTTTTAATTATTTAACTCATACACACTTTTATTATTTGATGTTATTTAACCAACTTAAGCAACATTACGAATAATACCCATGAATAAAATATCCTTATAAGTTGTTCCATCTCATATGCAATTTATTTAAAAAACCCATTTTCTAAATTGGTGTATTTATTTAATTGTATGATCATATCATTAATTAAATATCAATTGGTGTTTGCTAAGCTTCTTATTGGGTATGACCTGACTTGGATCATAATGTACTAACCACATCAATTTTCTATGTGTCTTAGGCATAAAGAAACCAATAATCTCCCACTTGCACAAGATTCCTAGAAGATTGATGCAAGCAGTGAATACTGCCTAACATCGGTTTACCTCCCTTAATACGCATGACTAAAAACCATTCAATAACATTATCCCCTTCAAGTATCCAAGTTGAAAAGATTTAGGAGAATCAATCATTTATCCTTTTGTTACAGATGTCATGTTAAATCCAAGGACACAGAATGATCATTCCTTGTTGATTTAACATAATCAGGCCTTATACCTGTTGCTCTCAATGAATAAGAGAAACAAATTCCATCTTGACTACATACGTTTCTCACAATCACCTCATGTCACACCTGAACATAGCCTTATGTACTGTCCACTATTTCAGAACAGTGAATAACTAGGTCATGGTATAACACATTAGTGAATATCAAAATCCAATATATGTATTTTAGGTCAAAGGATACCAAATGATAATCGCCTTTACTCAAATTTACTTATGATCAATCAAGAAGATTCCATGTAGTAAATTTTGAGACGCCGGTCAGTCCAATATTCATATCCCATAAATATCTATGAACTTTGGCAGCAACAATTGCTCTATATTCATGCCTTATGAATATCCACTAATCCATGTTCATCACGGTCTTACGTTCGTATTTGTTCCCACAAACATGACTGACTATGGACATTTAGAATAATAAACATATTCATGAATATATACATGCTAAAAGGAACATAAATCTGAATATCACAAATGTACAAAAGAGTTAAAATTACAATTGTTCCAGACTTTTAAAAACTAAACAGATAAGTTCAAATCACTCGAATAACAAAGTCCTAAGGCACAAGTATGACTTTCATGCTTTGCTCTCTCAAGGAGCTTCGTGAGTGGATCCACAATGTTTTGATCGGTGTGAACTTTACAAATACATATCTTTCCTTTTTCAATTTCATCCTTTATGAAGTTGAATCTCCGCTCAATGTGTCTAGTCTTTTGATGGTCATGGGGTTCTTGATTTGTGCAATCGCACCCTCGTTGTCACAAAAGATTTCTAGGGGGTCTTGAATGGTAGATACCACCCCTAGATGGGTGATAAATTTCTTTATCCATGCAGCTTCTAGAGCTTCTAATAAAGAGGCTATGTATTCAGATTATGATCGAGAATCATCTCGATCAGTTTGGAAGCTCGCATCCATGTAACCCTATACAACGAGTTCCTCTTCACTAGACCCGTATATTAGAAATATAGCCCTAGTCCTTGTTAGTTAAGGACCGTGTACTGAACGAAGTATTAACTCATCCACGTGTATACCGAATCAAATAGTGCGGAATCCTATTTGATTGGCGATCCAATCAGTGAGAAAGTTAACCCGATCGATATAAGATTAATCTAAATGTTAAGAACGAATAGCAATCGATCAAGAATGATCTATGAACTTGGACTGGCTTTCTTGGGCGTTCTGGATGGCTAGGGTACGTGTATGAGTCGAATTCTTCAAAGTGTTATGTTTTTCCACGAATTACGTGGTATTTATAGGTTAGGGTTACTCATTCGTGCGACTGAACCATTCGCATGGTTCTATGGAGTGACTGAGTCATGCGGTTGATCATTCGCATGACTGAGTGTTCAGTCGTGCAACTGAGTCAATCACATGTCACAATTGTGCGACTGATCCAGTCTCCTGGTTTAGTCGTGCGACTGGTTCATTTGCATGAAGTTTTTCATGCGTATGGTCCATTAGCATGGGCCATTCACATGACAATTTCATATGATTAAGTTTGAATATGTTTCACAATCATTATTTGACTTAGATCTATTCAAACAACCACAAACCTATATAGTTAGTTCAATAAGCATTAATACACAATAACCAACGAAATATTAAACATTATAAGCATAAACCACACATTGTATTTCATTCAATCATCTATTTACATATATGTAAGACATGAAAGACTTTTACATTAAGCTCATAAACTAAGTACATATGTATCTACAAACTCCCCCTTGGACCTAGTTTAATCTATTGTCTAACATTCTTCATCAGCTTTTCATATTTCTTGTACTTCTCCTCTCTTGTGACTCGTGCATGTATTTCAAAAGCAAAGCAGAGCCATATCACATTCTGGAATGGAGAGCTTGTACAATATCCTACAAGTCATAGAACAGTGGCCACTTGTAAAAGGTGTAAACATCATCAGCCGACAAGTTAGTGAGCCATATCGGGTCAAACACCCTGATAGTTTCCGTGTTTCCATTTATGTTCAGAACTATGACCGCTTCACTCGTTCGCCAGTCATAGTACCATCACTTAAAGTGTGGAGTGAAGTCCTGAGGCATTTCCCTTACAGGGATTCTCGACATTGTGCGCGCAGGACTCCACTTCAGCACAATCTTTGGCTTCCCAGTTATGGTATAAACTTCAGATCTTCTGATATACCTCGCTGGTTGTTGAGGTTTGAATTTGACCCACCGAGTGTGGTACTCTTTCTTCAAAGCAGCTTCAAACCAGCATGACATCTTTCGAGGGTCAGCATATAATAGCTTCAACTTGGCCAGTTAGTTAAGCTTAAAACCGGGTAGAGTCTTCAAATCGCGTGGGAATCTGAAATACTCTATGCCCTTTTCTTTCTTCACGGAATATACATTCAAATCCTCAAAATAAGCCCATGCGATGATCTTGCCTGACACCTTTAAGTGTTTCTTGATTTTGTACAGCTTGGTGTAGACATTTGGCTTTTGTGCAATGCGCATGGCTCAGATCTCAGCAAAACATGCCACCCATTTAGCCTTTTTGATGTTGACATAGCGTCTCAGGCTTGGGCTTGATATTTCTTCTTCTCTGACTCCTGCTCCATCTTATCCAGAGTTTCAATAGTATCACTAACAAGGGAGTCACCCAGATTGGGGACTACATTTCCCTTATTGTCAGCATACTCTGGATAATGTTGTGCAGTGACGTTTTCAATCTCATTTCATCCACATCGTTAAGCTCATCGTCACTATCTATGTCCATAGCAGGAGCATCCTTCATAATGTCATCAGGATTCAATCGGAACATCTCAACCAGTTGCTCATCAGTAAGGTCATGAATTATTTCTCCTTCTTCAGGAGTGTAACTCACAGACCTCCTGATAATCCCTTGCAGATCAAGTATCATTATGAGTTGAGACTTGATCTGCTGAAGGGAAGCAACGTCATACTCATCTTGCTGAGATGTGTGATCTGCTTGATTTAAACATATAAACATATCATGCATCAGTAAATAAACAAGACATTAAACATTAAATATATATACATTAACATTCAAGCACATACGTTTAATACAATATTTACACATGATTTAAAATACACCAACTCTATGCATTACTTTTATCTTGGATCATGTGCTCTTGTTGTTTGGGCTGATGTCGAGGCACCTGGATCTTGAGTCTTTTTAGTCTGCCTCTCATTAGGTTCCTGTGCACCCGAAGCAGATGACTCACCTCCTCCTTCAGAGTCTCCTCCATCCTCATCATCACTTTCATCATCACCATCATCATCATCATCATCATCATCATCATCACTATCATCACCATCATCTCCCTCTCCCTCTCTAATCTTGAGAGGCTCATCCTTTGTGCCCTTAAGTTTGAGCAGGATGGTTCCCTTAGCATCCTCCAACTCCTCAATCTTCTTAGTAGATAAGACATTTTGCTCCTTGAGTTGGGAAATCTCTAGACTATGAGTAGCCATTTGTTGTGCCTGCTGCTCAATTTGCTATGTCTGCTAAGATATTTGCTGTGATTGTGCAGCAGTAAGCTCCACTGACAGACGGATCTGAGCAGTCTTCTCGTCATTGGTTGCTAAGAGCTTCAGCACCATACGGTTTAGTGCTGAGAGCTGTTCTCTACCCCGCTGGGAGGTAGAGATGATCCTAATGGAAAAGAGGGGTAATATGATGGTCCTGCTTGGTGGCTAGAGGTGGTGGCAGTGGAAGTGGTGTATAAGGGAGGTGGTATATGTGTGGGTGGTGATGGGTAAGCTGAGGTGGTGGTGGATGTGATGTGGAAAGTGGTGGAGTGGCTGAGGTAGTGGTGGTGTGTGTGGTGGCAGTAGTGGTGGTAGGTGGAATGGTGGAAGTGGTGATGGGGGGAGAGGTAGATGTAATGGGTGGTGTGGTAGAGGTTGTGGTTGTGGTGGTGGTGGTGATAAAGGTCATCCTCCTCTTCTTCGACTTCATCCCATGGGGTTGAGCCATCCTTTTCCTCTTTTTGCCTTTGGAGGTGGATGCTCCCCCTGGATGCTGCTGGGCTGACCTGGTGAGTATGTGGGATCAGCTGCAGTCTCCCCAGATATGCTAGGGCGTCCTCTAACCTCCTCAATGCCTCGATTGGTGGCAACCACCCTTCTGCCTACTGTCCTGGTGAGAGGCTCTTCATTATTCAATTCCTCCTCATTGGGAGGATAGAATTCCTGATGAAAACTGGTAGTGGTGGAATCAGTATGAGTAGGGGGTGGAGATGTAGTATGTGCAAGGCTGTACCTAGAAACAGCAGGGCCAAAATCTCCACTCGTGTCTCTATCATCATTATCGGAGTCATCAGATGGAAGAGCAATCTGCTCAACATCTGAATCACTCTCCTCGTGGTGCAACTTACGCCTTCCCGACCCCACGTACTCCACCTGGGCCAGATTCCTGATTAGTCTCTTTACAGGGGGTTTGACCTGCTTTCCCCTGTAGACCTTCATGCAACCCAGTGTCATGTCATCCATTACCTTGAGTGACATCGCATCCTGGCTCTCCTTAGGCAGAGAGGGCAGCTTCTCATCAATAATCATCTGAAGAAACCTCCGGTACATGCAAAAACCCTCTTTTCCTTTAGCCTCCAGATTCTTAATCAGGTTTGAGAATATCATGCTCGAGAAGCTGAAGGGGTGGTTCAGCACCAGTGCCACGTAGGCATTTTGAATCTGGTTTGATACATCATCCAAGCCAGCTCTACTCGAAGTTATGAACTTAAGTATCACATGTGCTAAGTACTTGTACTAGGGACACAAGTTTCTTTTGTTAAGAACCCCATCATTTATGTCCCTAGAGTACTTAATCATGAGGAAACACCCTTTCACTGTCAGAGGGTGTAGTTTGGTCGGGTGATCTGCATCATCACCTAGATCTAGTACTCGATGAATATCTTGAGTAGTCACCTCGATATCCTGCCCAAATATAGTACCCCGGATGTTGTAGGGCTCATGAGATCGATCAATCGATGCCCCCTCCTAGAAGGCCTGCTGTATAGACCTATAGGGAGTGCATGGTGTAGATATGACTGTGGATCCGTGACCTCTTTAGAAAAGCTATAATGCCAGCAAACTCGGCAGCGTTCCGAGTTGTGGCGTCCAGATGAGCACATATAGTGTGCTTGGTGTTTATGGTCCACCTATCAACCATCAATCTGTAGCAGAAAGAGCATACAAGTTAGTTCATCACACAACAAAAACGTTTTATTATTAACCTACATGAGATCAGTCCGGTTCAATCGTGCGATTGATCCATACGACTAGGTTCAATCATTTGAACTAACATGCGACTGGATACTATCAGGTGACTATTCATGCGATTGAGTTCAATCGGGTGACTGAGCCTACGATTGGTTCAATTGGCCGACTGAGCTTATTCGTATCATTCGTTCGGCCGACTATTCATGCGATTGGGTTCAATCGGGTGACTAAGCCTACGATTGGTTCAGTCGGCTGACTGAGCTCATTCGTATCATTCATTTGGCCGACTTTCGGGCGATTGTAGTTCATCTGGGTGTCCAGTCGCATGACCCACTGTTTGTTCGATTGTAATTCGAATTTTGACCAAATCTAAACATTAGACATCGTGGTTTGGTTCAATAGACTTGACCCCACGTACTCCACCTGGGCCAGATTCCTGATTAGTCTCTTTACAGGGGGTTTGACCTGCTTTCCCCTGTAGACCTTCATGCAGCCCAGTGTCATGTCATCCATTACCTTGAGTGACATCGCATCCTGGCTCTCCTTAGGCAGAGAGGGCAGCTTCTCATCAATAATCATCTGAAGAAACCTCCGGTACATGCAAAAACCCTCTTTGCCTTTAGCCTCCAGATTCTTAATCAGGTATGAGAATATCATGCTCGAGAAGCTGAAGGGGTGGTTCAGCACCAGTGCCACGTAGGCATTTTGAATCTGGTTTGATAGATCATCAAAGCCAGCTCTACTCGAAGTTATGAACTTAAGTGTCACATGTGCTAAGTACTTGTACTGGGGACACAAGTTTCTTTTGTTAAGCACCCCATCATTTATGTCCCTAGAGTACTTAATCATGAGGAAACACCCTTTCACTGTCAGAGGGTGTAGTTTGGTCGGGTGATCTGCATCGTCACCTAGATCTAGTACTCGATGAATATCTTCAGTAGTCACCTCGATATCCTGCCCAAATATAGTACTCGGATGTTGTAGGGCTCATGAGATTGATCAACCGATGCCCCCTCCTAGAAGGCCTGCTGTATAGACCTATAGGGAGTGCATGGTGTAGATATGACTGTGGATCCGTGACCTCTTTAGAAAAGCTATAATGCCAGCAAACTCGGCAGCGTTCCGAGTTGTGGCGTCCAGATGAGCACAAATATTGTGCTTGGTGTTTATGGTCCACCTATCACCCATCAATCTGTAGCAGAAAGAGCATTCAAGTTAGTTCATCACACAACAAAAACCTTTATTATTAACCTACATGAGATCAGTCCGGTTCAATCGTGCGATTGATCCATACGACTGGGTTCAATCATTTGAACTAACATGTGACTGGATACTATCAGGTGACTATTCATGCGATTGAGTTCAATCGGGTGACTGAGCCTACGATTGGTTCAATTGGCCGACTGAGCTTATTCGTATCATTCGTTCGGCCGACTATTCATGCGATTGGGTTCAATCGGGTGACTGAGCCTACGATTGGTTCAGTCGGCTGACTGAGCTCATTCATATCATTCATTTGGCCGACTTTCGGGCGATTGTAGTTCATCTGGGTGTCCAGTCGCATGACCCACTGTTTGTTCGATTGAAAATCGAATTTTGACCAAATCTAAACATTAGACATCGTGGTTTGGTTCAATAGACTCGCAATAACCCTACTAAGTATATTATAACCTTGATTTGAACATTTTACTTAGTTTTATTAGGTTATTCATCAAATTTAACTCTCGATTCTTGTTAGGGCCGAATGTTGTAATTATAGAATCAAATCGACTGAAATTTGGTTAGATAGCACCGCATTGTACCTGTGTAAACTCCAGAAATCTTCAGAATATGAAATTTGAGGTCAAGAAATGTCAGATGAAATTTTGGCAGAGTAACGGCTCAAAGTGCGATTTTATGGAGATTGAGGGGTGGTGAGTCTGTGCGATCGACTATGGCCCTATTTATACTAACTCTGTTTTCAATCGGGCGACTGGATCCATTCGCTTCTTTCATTCAGGCCATTGGAACCCAGTCGGGTGATTGGTTCAGCCGATCACTTTCAGTTGGCCGACTGGGTTTTAGTCGGGCGACTCACTTATTCGGACAACTCCATCCGGGCGACTGGCTCAATCTTGTAAGCCCTTCGTGTGAATGGTTCATACTCATGCTCCATTCAGTTGTCTAGTGCATAAGTATGGTCCAATCGGACGACTGGTCCATTCTCATGGTCCAGTCATGCGAATGGATCAAACTTATGGTATTGACTTTATGAACATTTGACATTTAACCCCATTTAACAATTGATTGAACATTATGAGTAGTCGATCATCTCAGACATGATCATTTTAACTTTGAAAACCTTTGATCACCTCAGTCGTGATCCTTTTAAACAAAACACATTTTGTCACCTCAGACGTGACCCATTTAACATTTGAAAGCACGTTTGGTCACCTCAGACGTGACCTTTTAAGTGATTGAATCCGTGATTGAATTCCACGACATAGTCCGACATATAAACCTAAATTGACAAGCTTAAACAAAAGAAACTACTAGAAATTAAGACATATTTTTGTGATTTTATGTGAGGTGGAAATCCTAAGATTGAAATCTAACAGATTTATTTTTTGAACAGCTTCAAGTTATTTTGACCATAAGAGGAACGACTCAATTTGGAATAATACAGGTAATCAAATAATTCAGGACGTGTTAGTAAAATCATTTGATGCTAGATTCTTGTTTTCGTTGAGAGTCATTAGCAAATTAAGGAAATCATACTAGTACTATAAGACACACACATTGATTTGGACTTTCAAGAATTGCTGCCACGATGATTGTCAGTATACTTGTCCACTTAAATCCAAACATAGAATTTTGACACAGATTAGTGATAATTTAAGGTTTAATTATTTCAACAAGCATTTGTGGATCCCACGCTTATATGGTAATCAACATTCCTCAGGGGATTTTTTGAGCGATCTAGGGGTATTTTGACAAGAAGAAACTATTTTTAGAGCTTTCAAAGAGAAGCCAAGCCTCAGGTCAATGCCACCGCATAGCAGAGCGGCGGCAAACAACAATGAATTCTAGAATATATAGGTTATGCTTATTCTCAGGTCAGTGCCACCGCACAGCAGAAAGGCACATAACCCATCTTCTTGTTTGAGAAACTAAATTTGTTGCACAGATCTCACCAACAACATAGCTTATCAGTTTGATTGCTTTTTGCATTTTTCATCATGTGCTTTGCTCATATGTTGGTCATCCACACACATTTGTGGCATTTATTTTGCTTGTCACCCCTTATTGAAACTTTGTTGATTGTGTTAATCGGGGATAAGATGATAACGCACAGCTTGTTGAACAGCTTAGTTTGATCTTGAGATCACCAAAGAGGTCTACTAATCTATTGTGTTAATCTACCAACATATCATGTAATGGTCTAGCAACCTCTAGGTCTACTTTCTTCGTGTTACCTTAGTAGTAGCTAGTTTTATTATCATTTTTCCTTTTATTTTTGCTTAGACTTCTCAGACTTATACTTTGAATTTCACATCTAATTCAATTTAAATCTTTTAAAGTCCCAAATGTTTTGTTCCTGTGTACTATCATTTTCCATAGTCTTTGAATTGATATTTCAGATACGATCTCATTTCTATCAGCTTGCCTGTCCTCCTCCTTTTTTTAATTACTAACTTAACTATTCTCCCCTTAAAATTCTAAAACCGTAAACAATTTGTGTTTTTAGGATTTTAATAGGCGATTAATTGAAACCAATTAATTTAAATAAACTAAACTAGAATAAGAGAAAAGAAAATAAAAGAAAATAGACTTGACGCATCAGACTAGACCTGTTCATGGTCTGGAATTACATCACTTTTCTTTTTAACGCCGTTGACCTCTAACAAATATAGAAAACGTGGTTTATCAAAGGCTTTTATATAGAGGTCAGCGCGTTGAAAATCCGTATTTATTTTAACAACATCGATTAGATTCTTTTCGAAACAATCACGTATAAAGTGATATTTTATGCCGATGTGTTTGGTCTTAGGATATTGGACAGGATTTTTAGTAACAGCTATTGCAGCAGAATTATCAAAAAATATAGGGGTGTTAGAAAATTTCAAACCGTAGTCCTGCATCTGTTGTTGAATCCAAATGATTTGAGAACAGTAGCTTGCTGCAGCAATATATTCAACTTCACAAGTTGACAATGCAACTGATGTCTGCTTCTTACACTGCCATGTGACTAATCTTCTCCCAAAGAATTGACAACCTGCTGAGGTGGATTTTTAGTTCATCTTGCAGCCGCCATAATCCGAGTCACTATACGCGTTGGCTCGAAGTCATCATCATGAGGATACCACAACCCAAGTGTTGGTGTACTCTTCAGATAATGGAATATCCTTTTGACCCCAATAAGATGGTTATCTTTTGGTTTTGCCTGTTATCTTGAACAAAGACATGTTGCATACATAATATCAGGTCTTGAGGAAGTGAGGTACATGAGGAATCCAATCATTCCTCGGTACATAGTGGCATCAACCAGATCACCATTCTCATTGGGTGCTATATCATGATTTGTAGCAAGTGGAGTCCCGGCTGCAGAAGCATTTTCCATGTCAAACCGACTGAGAATATCCCCTACATACTTGGTCTGATGTAGAAATATTCCCTTTGGTGTTTGATCCACTTGTAATCCGAGAAAGAACTTCATCTCTCCCATGACACTCATTTCAAATTCTGCCTTCATCACTGCTTCGAATTCTTTACATAATTCTTCATTCTTGAACCGAAGATTATGTCATCAACGTAAATCTGAACCAACAGCAGATCACCATCTTTCTCTTTGATAAACAATGCACAGTCAATTACACCTCTGTGAAATCCGTGTTTCACCAGGTTAGTTGAGAGTTTTTCATACCATGCTCTTGGTGCCAATGACCTTTGCACCTTTAGGTCTATCTACCAGTGTCCATACACCTAACTTCTTGAACTAAAGAAGTTCTTCTTGCATGGCACTCACCCATGCCTGATCATTTAGGGCTTCACTAACGTATTTTGGCTCAAACTGAGACACAGAACAACGATAAGCACCATCGTGAAGGTACCCTTTCTCCATTACCGAGGCATAATCAGCTGAATACAGTTAATTTCTTGTCTGAACTCCATCCCCAACGACATTGTCCAGAGGATGATAGACGTTTATGTGTGATCCAGGAGTGGCAGGAACAGGTACCTCAGAATCAAGATTATGAACATTTGGTTCAGTATCTGAGGCAGTAGGAGTGTGAGGTTCCGAAGACTAAGAAACATCAATGTCAGATGCTTGTGGACTTGCAGTAGGGGGAAGCTGTTGCTCCTTAGTGTCCTGATCATTCTCCACGGCTTCATAGTCAGAGAAAGAGTCACTTCCCTCGAGTGCTCCTCTTGAGTTGGTTGGTGATTCACCTTGTGAGCCAGATGATGTAGATTCCTATGATGGTGTGTTCAAAACATCATACATCATTTTGTCTGCTAACTCATCATCAGACGTCGAGAGAGGGATGTTGAAGGACTTGAATAATCCAACATAGTCGAAAAAGAAAGCGGGTCCTTTTCCAGCAGGAGGGGTGGTGTATCTCTGAACATCAACGTTACATCACACCTCTACTTGACCCGTTGAGTTGTTGTAAACTCTCTTATTCGGTATCTTGTATCCTAGAAAGATGCCCTCTTCAGCCTTCTCGCTAGACTTCCCATCCTGAGTTTTCTTGAGCAACGTGCATGGTGCTCCAAACGGTTCGAGACACTGCAAATTTGGTTTACATCGTTAAAGTAACTCGTAACATATCTTGCCATGACGTTTTACTACCAGAACTCGATTTAACATGTAACACGCATTGGCTACCGCCTCATTCCAAAATTGGATAGGCAGTTTCGAGTTTGCTAGCATTGTGCGTGCGGTCTCTATTAAGCTTCCATTCTTTCTCTCAACAACCTCGTTCATCTGAGGAGTGTAGGCGGAAGTGAACTGGTGCACAATTCCCTTTTGTTTGCAGAAAGCCTCCATCCATTGGTTCTTGAACTCGGTTCCGTTGTCTAAGCGTAGTTGTCTTACCTTCAGCTTGTAGAGAGACTCAAGTGTAGTTACCAATTCTTTGAATGACTCAAATGTTTCTGATTTTGATTTAAGAAACATCACCCGAGAGAATCTTGAGTAGTCATGTGTAACTACATAGCAGTACAAGGTGCATGTGATGCTTCTTGAACTGACTGGACCAAACAGATCCATGCGAAGAAGCTCAAGAGCCAGTTCAATAGAATTAACTTTGTTTGCCTTATGAGACTTCTTTGTCTATTTGCCTTTCTTGCAAGCGACACGAAAATCCGGCAGTTGGAAGTTCTTGACATTGACTCCTCACACTAGATCATTCTGGATCAGTGGTTCATCTTCCTTGGATTGATGTGCCCCATTCCCCTATTCCAGGAGAGAGAATCCTTCTCAGTAGGTTTTGACAAGAAGCACTGAACATGATGATCAGTTGTGGAGGTCTTCGATAGATACAAGACATAAAGATCATTATATCTTGAGGCTGACATTAAGACTTGTTCCTCCGGCATCACATAGTCCGTTTTCAGGACTGTAACATCTTGTATTTTCATTAATTTAAAAAGTTAACTTCGTTAAACTATTATAAGGACTAGTTGTGCCTTCTATGAAATTTATGGGCTATTTACGTTTACTTGTTGGTTCGTCATTAAATTTCTTATAAAAAGTTTTAATAATATAACTATTAAATTACAATAACACTAATAATCATAATAATAATAACCAATAATACTATTAGTAATGCTAAATAATAATAATAACATCAATAAAAATAATATTAAAATTAAAAAATAATAATCATAAGAGTAATAATAATAATAATCATGATAATAATAATAATAATAATAACAATTTATAAAAAATTATAAAACTTAAAAAGGTTTGAAATTTAAAAGTTAAGGGACTAATTTTGCTAATCTTGAAACTTTAAAATAAATATTTTGGCATAAAATAACAAAGGTTGAATCTTCAGGGACCATTTCTGTAAATTATTAAAACCCACCCCCTTTCAATCTCACAATTCCGGCCATCGTCAGCCGCCGGCGACCACCACTCCGGCAACCCATAAATCAGAAATAAACACTCGATTCGAATGCCTAAACCGTTTGCAATCGCTTCGTGAGGAAGTTTCGAACCTTAAACACACTTTAATTCGAGTTTAAGGCTGGTAATGGGTGTCTTTTGGGCTTGATAATCATCGAGCAACAAGAGTAAACCGTTCGACCATTAAACCATAATAATACTCACATGAAATGAACATAAACAACCATCTAGTTACACTTAATCGTTTACAGTCCTTAATTACATCTGGAAAACACAAAGTTTACACTTCGATTACCTCTTTCTTCGCGCTTTGCAACTAGATCAGAACCTACCTTCCGAGCTTCATAAACGAAAAAAAATTGATTGACGGTCCTTCATCTTCAAGACCATCAGAAGCTTCATATGCAACGAATTTGCTTATCATCATCATTTGAACATCCATCAAGGTTGAGCATTGCCGCGACTTGTTCATCGCTCAATCTGGTGTTAACACATTGAAATTGGGTGATTTATTTCACCCACACACTCGATTTTGCATAGGGATTAAAAGCCCTAACATTAATTTGGTTATCATACACGAATTGTTCCTCAATTTTGGGTCCGAATGTTCTAGGGTTTATATGGAATTTGGGGGTTTTTGTTTATTTGGCTTTTTAAGAAATGAAAACCAAGGGATACCAAGGCCTCGGCCCTAGTTCACTGGTTAAGGTACTTGTCTCATACTCATGAGGTCCCCGGTTCAAACCCGGCACCATCATGTTAATTTTTAAAGTGTTTTAACCCAAAATAAATTTCAGAAAATTTATAATAAATATACTAATTTCATTTAAAAGCTTCAAATATATTTAAATCACCTAACTAATTTTCTAGAAACTAATTTCTTATAGTGTTTTGTTAATTTATTAATTATTTTGAACAAATGATATAATTAGTTCAATTTCTTATAAAATAGACTTTAAATATTGTTTAACCTATTAAATCATTATTTGTTCAAATAATATATTTACATTATTTTTTTAAAAGTTAAACTTAAAATATTGTTTTAATTTACTACATAGTTATTTGCTCAAATAATATATTTAAATTATTTTTCTTATAAAATAGACATTGAATATCGTTATAACTCACTAAATCATTATTTGTTCAAATAACACGTATATATTATGATTAAAATAAGAGTTATTTTAAAAGTTTTTTTAAACTATATTTAGACTTTGTTACAAATGGTTTTCTTTTATTTCTTAGTATTAAATGATTAACTAGTATATTGACTCAAAACATAATCAAATTTACCATGTTAATTGGATCTAATTATTAACATCCCAAATTCCAGTTAAAACCTTAGTTCTCGTGAATTCGTTAAACTTATTACTAAACTTAAATCTTGTGAATATGTATATACTTAGGTGTCTTGTGAAGGATTGCATTGGAACGTTTATTATTATTTCCCTAATAGTCTTCATTATTTATACATATTCACCATGTGAGTTTCCTTGCCCCTTTTTATCTGTTCACACTATTTTTGGGTGAAACATGATTACTTATACATAACGCACTTGTAAACATTAGACTTGTAAAGCACTAGCAATTCATACTTTTGTCATGGTTATTTGTGTGTTGTAAGTGTTTATATGAGATACATATTTTTGTTTGCAATCATTAACTATTGCTAGCCTGGCAACGTCTTAGATCTTTGGGTCTGACAAGCCTATTTGGTGCTAAAGCCGAGGTATTGCCGGCTCCTGATGACGTATGATTGTTCATCTTGGGAACTAAATACACTTAGCCAATCTTAATATAGTTGTAATCAAGTCAAGGTTTGGTTGTAACGATATGTGTTCTATAACCTTACTAACTTCTGACCTATGACATGAATTGCTACTTGTAACTTTATCATATTATGTATGAAAACCTTGGAAACTCACCAACTATTTTTAGTTGACCTTTATTTTTATCATGTTTCAGGTCATCCTCAAGTTTACAGTGAACTTTTGAAGCTTGCAATAAACTAGGACTTGGACCTAGTTCAATGAATAAAATGTTTATGTTATGCTTCGTTTTATTGGGATCTATTTCATGTTTTGTGACTTATGATTGTAATATCTTTGAAACTTATAATTTTAATTTTTACATTTAAATATAGCGTTATGTGGTAGTGAACAATTTTAACCCTCACATCTCGACGTTTCTGCCGTCAAGGTTGGCTGTGACAAGGACATAGCACTTCTTATTGTCAAAAAATACCTTAAATCCTTTATCACATATTTGAGAAACAGAAATGAGATTATTCTGAAGTTGTTGAACGTAGTTTACCTTGTCAAACTTAACTTTCTGGTTCCCTACTTCCCCTTGAGTTGTGATGTACCCTCCTTTTTTTCCGCAAAAGAAACATGACCTCCTTTGATTTGTTTTACGTTTGATAGGAGTGCCCGGTTTCCAGTCATGTGCCTTGATTCTCCGCTATCTACAATCCAAATGTTTGTTCCAGCACTATAACGAACACCCTGCACAATCAATTGAAAACATTAGTTAAGGTGAGGGACCCAAGCCTTAACCGGCTTAGGTGTCCCAGAGGCATCACACATCATAAATTCAACACATGGTCCATTAGAGGGTGAGGGAAGATCATTTGTCTTATTGTTCTCATTTCCAGACATAGACTTTTCATTCCATAAGCAGATGAGTGGCGGATAGGTTGAACTTTAGGTTCACTCACTCTTTTTGGTGGAGTCATGGAGCTTCTTTTGGAAGAGCTTGCCTTAGTGTCATAAAGTTCAATCTTTTTCTTTGGTGTCTGATAATAAGGGTAATAAGACTCTATGTGCGCATACTTTCCACAGTTGTAACATGATGTGCTTTCAACTTGACGATTTACCTGTTTCTATGGAGAATTATGTGACACACGAGTGACTTTATTCTGTGTGGGTTATGATACTTCTTGTTTAGATGTTTTATCTTGTTTAAAAAAATTAATTGTTTGGACATTGTTAACATCTTTTCCCTTTTATTTATTTGGACTTAGACATAAAGCACGTGATTGGTTAATTTGTTTGGTATTCCTTAGTTAAGAAGTAGACTTTGTTGAACCTGTCTTTATTTTAACCTTTTCAAATTGGTCGTCCAGATTAACACAAGGCAATTTACCTTTTGATTTTGAAGTGGCATCCTTTTGTTTAGTGACAAATTCATTTAGTTTACATGTGAAATCTGGATCACTTACAAGAGGAGTGGACACCACATGATCCTTGATTGGGTTATTATTTATTGGTTTACTTTTTGCATTCATCAAGGTCTCATATGGTGTTGGTACCACTTTATATCACAAACCTTCCCCATTGTTGCGCTCTCTCACTAAGTGTTGGACAATGTGAGAAGAACTTGTCCAACTATGCAATTTTTGTTTTAATAAATTTACTTCTACTCCCAAAACTACCTTTTGTTTCTTAGCATCTTCTAGGGAGGTTAGATAGAACATAATGTCATTAGCTTGGTTAAAGGCTACAACTTGAGTTTCCCTAAGTTGTTTATTCAAGAGTTCTATCTTTTCTTTATAGTTGTGCTCATTTTCTTTTAAGACTTTATTGGCTTCAGTGCACAGTTGTAAGTCCTTTACTAAGTTATCATTATGGTCGAATAACCTAGCAAATTTCATATCAATGCTTTCCCTAAATTTATTACAATCAGAACAAGCATGATTATTGAAAAGTTGAGTAGTGGTACTTACCTGAGAGGGTGTGGTTGAATCAGCCATCAAGGCAGTGTCTGACTTTTCTAGTTCTGGTGATTCTAGACTTGTTGAACTTGTCCCTTCTTCAGGCAGGTGATCAACTACTATTGCAGATTCTTCGACATTTGACATCGCGAGATCCACTCCAATATCACCTTCACTTGCTGAGTCATCATCTAAATCCTTAACACTAGCGACGTTGGATTCTCCCAGAGACACAAACCGAAAGCTCCAATCTTGTCCTTCATCATCATGAGCTGTTAAGGCTTTACGATCCTTGCTTGACAAAGTAGGACTGCTTGTGGGCTTACCCTGACGTGTGAAAGATGAGAATGGTTTCCCATTTCCTGTCTTGTTGGGCTTCACACATTCACGTTTGAAGTGCCCCTTTTCCCCACAGTTGAAGCAGGTAACTTTTGTCTTGTCAAAGCCAAAAGTTGTGTCCTTTGTGGCAATCAGATTCTGTCTGGCCTTCTTGACAAACTTCTTTGCTCTTCTTGACAAACATCAGAACTTGAAGTAGTAGCTTGTGATTGTCCAGCTGAACTCGGCACAAACATCCTTTGAAGTGGTGCTCCAAATGTTTTGGCTTGTGGGGTTGAGTTGTATAGTGTCGGAATCTGATCATATGATGACTTCTGGGCCATATACTTCATCCTCAACTCTTCCTCCCATATTTTCAGAATGAAGTCGTTGATGTCTAACTTCGCTAGCATATCATTCCGTCGGAGGTTGGAAACAAACAAACTCCGCTTCTCGAGAAACCCATCTGCAAAGTTTGAAACTTTGTCTTCCATAGACGTAGGAACTCCATGACTATGCAGCTCACTCATCATATGGTAGAAATGATCAATGACATCATCCAAGCTCTCCTTCCTATTGACAAGAAGTTGTCAAACTCCTTCTTCAATGCTTTAGCCTTCAGAGCTTTTAATGACGCATTTCCCTCATACCTCTTTTCCAATGCATCCCATAGCTTTTTAGCTTGCTTGTTCTCAGAAAATTGATGGAAAATGTCCTTAGGAATTGACTGAGTGAGCAACGCATATACTTTCATTCTGCATTGTACTTTAATTTTTGTCCATCAGTCATACCACTTATGGTGAGTTTGACTCCATCTGCACCTACAGGCATGCTATATCTTGTCTCTATCGACTCCCACAGATTGGGATCTACTCCGTTTAAGTAAATCTCAAATCTTTGCTTTCATTGTGGGTAATCATCTAACGTTATAAGCTTAGGGGGCTTGTTATGATTTCCCAATTCATTTTCTAAAAGCAACAGATTTTGAATCCTAGAGTCCCTTCCGGCATTGAACGCTGAATATTGATCCTCCATTACCGTCAACTTTAAACTTTGGAACAAGTTGTTAACATGTGCGAATGAAGGTATGCGATTGAACACTTTGTGCGATTGACCAATGCGGTTGACTCAGGAGTGCGAATGAGCAAATGCTGATGGATCAATCATGCAAATGGACAAGTGCGGATGAACACTGCGAATGGGCAATTCAGTCGTATGAATGGATGTACGAATGCTCTAATCATGCGTATGGGGGATGCGTATGAATTCAGTCATGCGATTGAGTCAATCATGCGACTGAAGCTGCTGAAACTTGAAAATTCGAAGGTTTAAGGTATTTTGACGCAAAAACACGAATTTTTCAAGAACCCTAATTGCCGTATGCCGAAAAACGTTAACTTTACGATCCGGAGACGTCCAAAACAACGTTTGACACAAAAGGATTGCGTTTTGAAATGAAAAACACAATTTTTATATCAAAATCGATTGAATCACACATAAATCAAGAGCCAAGGCTCTGATACCACTTGTTAGTTGAGGACTATGTACTGAATAGAGTACTAACTGATCTACGTGTATACTGAATAAAATAGTATGGAATCCTATTTGATTGGTGATCCAATCAGTGAGAAAGTTAACCCGATCGATATAAGATTAATCTAAATGTTAAGAACGAATAGCAATCGATCAAGAACGACCTATGAATTTGGACTGGCTTTCTTGGGCGTTCTGGACGGCTAGGGTAAGTGTATGAGTTGAATCCTTCAAACTGTTACGTTTTCCATAAATTACGTGGTATTTATAAGTTAGGGTTACTCATTCGTGCGATTGAACCATTCGCATGGTTCTGTCGTGCGACTGAGTCTGGATGAAGGAGTATGAGCCAGTCGCACGACTGAAATCTAGTCGCACGAATGAAGCATGCGTATGGGTCCAATCGCACGACTGGAATTTAAAATATTATAAATAAGGGGGTCAGTTGGTCGTAACCCTTACCACCCTTCAAAGTTCTTTGAAATCGCCCATACACACTCATACTCTGCCCAAATTTCGTTTGATTGTTATTACCGATTGATTGTGATCCTAACGTGTGTTCTACTCATCTATAGATACTGGGGGACCGAAATTGATCCAAATGAACGTCTTAATCGCATCTTAAGGATCGATTATGCTAAAACCTAGAATCAAGACTAAACCCTAAAATAGACCACTTAAATGGACATTAAAGTTGATTTAAGGGACATTAAGTGCTAATTAGAGTCTCTGTGGTCCAAATGAGCCTACACACGAAGTCTAATATAAAGTTATGACAAAGATTCAAATCTAGGGCGTTCAATAGTGTAGGATGCGAATGGACATGCTAATGAACTTCAGTCGCACGATTGAGCCAGGCGCACGATTCAATCGAATGAATGAATCATGCGTATGGGTTTAGTTGCACGACTAATTCAACCGCATGGCATAGCATACGACTAAGTTCAGTGGCAGGCTCAATAGCATGACTGAACTCAGCCGCATGCTTAATCGTACGACTGAACTCAATCGTACGAGTAAAACTTAATCATATGGTTCAGTCGCACGAGTGAACCAATTTGATCAAAATAGTTTAAGTTCAAACTGTCTTCTATTATGCACAACTCTAATGTATATTTTTCTTGTGTTTCTACAACATGGCTGATAGATGGACGATGAGTACCAAGCACAATATCTGTGACATAGATGCTACCTCTTGGAATGCTTCCGAGTTTGCTTGGATCATAGCCTTTCTCCGTAGATAGAGGATCTATAAGGCTATATCTGCTCCATGCACACCCTACCAATCTATACAGCAGACCATCTGGGAAGGTGCTTCGGTTGACAGGTCCTCTGAGCCCCACAGTATTCAGAGCTCGATCTTCAGAGAGGAGATTAGGATTACTACAGACGATCTAAGGCGAGTCCTGGATCTAGGTGAGGATGGTGCCCACCCAACCAAGCTACATCCTCTAGCTGTTAGAGGACGCTTTCTGAGGATGAAGTACACATGTCACATCAATGCAGGTGTGCTCAACAAGAGCAACTTGTGCCTCTAGTTCAAGTACTTGGCTCATGTCATCCTTAAGTGCATAGCATCAAGGAGATGAGGATTCGATGAGATGTCAGATCAAATCCATAACGCATATGTTGCTTTGGTACTAAACCACCCATTCATTTTCTCCCACATGCCATTCTCCTACATGATAGAGAACATCAAGGAAAAGGGCAAGGAAGGCTTCTACATGTACCCAAGGTTTTTATAGATGATTATTGGCGAGAAGTTTCCTCTACTACAGAAAGAGAAGGATGATGTTATTGTTCTGGAGATTTCGGATGACACTACATTAGGTAAGATAAGGTCTTCTGGGGGAAAGCAGGTGAAGCCCTCAATCAGGAGACTATTTGGTCATTTGGCCAATGAGGATTATGTGGCACCCTCTCGCAAGAAGTGCGTCATGACGACAGTGATTCTTATATTGAGCCTATTCTGGTACCCACCGATGAAGACGACGACTATGATGACGACCTTGATGATGGTCAAGGTGGTGGAGATGTTGGCCCCACTTATTCAAGGGCCACTGACATGTCTAATATATCTCCACCACCTCTTCATAGCACTGCTGATGCTCTAGGTGGATTTGAGCAGGCAGCTATCCACCTTGACTTCTTGGTTGATGAAGAGGAGGTGTTTGATGATGAGTCTCTGGTTAGGACTATCAGGAGCCAGGTTGTGGCCATTGAGAAGGGTATAGAAGCAGTTAGTGGACGCCTAATTGGTACTATGGGTGATGATACTGATGTCATTGATCCTACCTACACACCTAACCAGCCTATGAGCTCAGGGGGAGCCTCTACAGCAAAGGGCTCCAGGAAGAAGTGGATGGCCCATCCCCATGGGAAAAAGAGTAAGAGACCAAGGTTTAATTTGATCACATCCTCTACTAGCACCACCACTGTCATAGCCACCACCACTACCACACCCACTACCATAGCCACCACTCGAACCACCACTCATACACCTACTTCCACCTCACCCACAATACCCAACACCATTCAACCCCAATCCATTCCCATTCCTCCTGCCATCTTCACCACATCCACCACTACCACCACCACTCACCAAGCTGGTCCCTGCACCCAATCCACATTTACACATGGACCTACTTTACCCCTGGTCGGGTTAGAGGAGCAACTGGCTAGCCTGAACCGGATGGTGCTAAAGCTTATTGCTATTGATGATCTGAGGGCTACTTAGATCAATCAGCTGTTGGCGGTGAATGCGGCTCAAGCAAAGCAAATCGCCTAGCTAAGTGAGAAGAACGCATAGTACGAGAGAGCTTTAGGCCGAGCCCACCACGCACTAAAAGGTCAAAATGAGCTGATGATGGCTTCGGTAAAGCTAATTGAAGGACTTGAGAAGAAGAACAAAAAGATCTTGCTAAAGCTGAAGGGATCAATGAGTGAGCTGTTCAAGATTAAGGATGGTGATGATTAGGATGATGAAGATGAGCTCACTAAAGATGAATCTGACGAAGAAGATGGTGATGACTAGGAAGTGGGAGGAAGTGGAAAAGGAAAAGATGGTGATGATAATGACGAGGATGATCAAGAAGGTGATGCATCTGTGTCAGCCTTAAATCCATTAGCAAAGGAGAGGCGCACCAAGAGAAATCAAGATCAAGGAGCCTCGTTGTCAGCTCCTCAAGCTAAAGAGACACCTGACCAAGGCAAAAGTAATGATTAGATGGTTATGTATTTGAAACTTTTGTACTTGAATTGTGTATTACATTAATGTAATTAGTGATTATATATGTTTAGATGTCTTGGATAATGTTTTATGTATGATGTGTTGAATGTTTAATCAAGTAGATAAAGCTCAACAGCTAGATGAATATGATGTCTTCCACCTTTAGAAAGTCAAGACTCAACTCACTATGATTCTTGATTTGCAAGGGACCGTCAGAAGATCTGTGAGCTACACTCCGGAGGAAGGAGAGATCATCCATGATCTAACAAACAAGCAGCTCACTGAAATCTTCAGACTGAATCCTGATGAGCTTGTTAAAGATGCTCCAGAAGTTAATGTATTAAGTGACGAGGAGCTAAAAGATGTGGATGAGATAGAGATAGAGGATGTCATTACAGATTACTATCCACAGTACACTGACCCGAAGGAAATGTTATCCCTAACTTGGGTGAAACCTTTGGTAGTAGTACTTTTGATAAGTTGGAGGAGATAGAAAAAGAAAAAGAGAAAGATGAAAGTATAGCCCAAGCTTTAGATGTAAATGTCGACATTAAGAAAGCTGAATGGGCAGCTTGTTTTGCTGAGATGAAAGCCCCAGCGTGCACCCCCACAGCAAAATGCCTACACCAAACTCTACAGAGTCAAGAGATATCAGAAACTGTCAGGCAAGATTATTGCGTGGGCATATTTTGAAGACTTGGAAGTCTATGCTGTTAAAAGGGTGAAAGGGATTGAGTACTTCAGATATCCACATGATCTAAAGACTCTTCCTGGTTTTGAGCTCAACCGACTAGGATGCTTAGATCTATTGTATGCTAATCCAAGAAAGATGTCAGGATGGTTTGAGGCTGCATTGATGAAGGAAGAGCACACCAGATGGGTAAACTCAGACCTCAACAACCTAAGAGGTTCATTCATAAGTCTGAAGTTGATCCTATATCTGGAAAGCCTAAAGTAGTGCTGAAGTGGAGTCCTCCATGCACAATCTCCAAGATTCCCTTACGGGAAATGCATCAGGACTTCACTCCATAATTTAAATGGTGGTATTGTGATTGGAGGATAGGTGAAGCAGTCATAGTTCTGAAGAAACATGAAAAGATAGAGATTATTAGGGTATTTGAGCCAATGTGGCTTACTAACTTGTTTGCTGAAGATGTCTACACTTTATACAAGGGGCCATTGTTCTATGACACACAAGACATTTGCAAGACCGGTGAAGGGTGGTCAAATACAACACAACAACACAAAGAGGAGAGTAACTAAACTTAAACAAACTATGAACTGGATTAACCACAAAGGAAGACACTAAGAACACACGTAACTAAGAGATAGAACACAAGAGCAAGATACACAGTGAGATGGTTTTCAAGATTGCAGTATATGCTTTCTCAACATTCTATTACAAGTGTTACAAAGCATGTACATAAAGTCACAAGAACATGAGATTGTTATACTATATTCTACAGCCAGCCATACTATAAAGGTATCTGGATGCAATTGACTAGACACAAAACAAAATCAATTGTAGAGTCAAAACGGCAAATTGCCTTTTTGACTTTGTGACTATGACATGCATAGCTCACATCCTTATCTATTACAAAAAGGATAAAGTACATGAAGTAGAAAGTTATAGACTCAAGACCTCAATGTACATTTACCAAAAGCATGGACCTTTTTACCAACTCATGTAAGTTGGTGCTATACAGAGTTGCAGTGGAAAGGGGTCCAGCTTTATAGAAAAGTACATCAGATAAAGCATGTTACTAAAAGTCTTTGGAAGAAATCTGTCTTCAAGTGTGGAGCTTTGGAAGACTTTGTCTTTGAAGCTTCAGAAGACTTCATCTTTGGCTTTGAAAGATATTAGTCTTGGCATCAAAAGATTTCACACTTAGATTATTTCTGTTGCATCTGTGAAACTTCCAAAGCATTCTTCTTCAGTACTTCTGCAACATGCATGCAGAAAGATTTTGGTTGCTTCAGCCCCTATGCATATTCTCTACAAACTCCCCCTAGGCTAATGCTACCAAAACTCTTGAAGACTTCAGATATCAACAGTCCTCATTAGTATGATAAACAGCACTTTCATCATAAGATGATCAGGATCCTTCAGACTATCAAAGTATCTTCTCATGTCAAAGAGATCATGTAGAGGCAACTGAAACTGTCTTGCCAAGTGTAGACATTCTCAATGCCATGATCTCTGATGACATGCCACCTTTTTGGATTTGTAGTGTATGTCCAGGATATGATGGGTCTTTCTGATGCAAGAGGAGCTATTGGAATGGGAGATGATGGAGCATCCTCTGGCTGCACATCCTCAGGATGTTCTAACTCATCCTGAGGTTTAGAAAAGGATGCAGTCTTCTTCTTCTTCTTTGGCTTTGATTTAGAATCCATCCTTTTCTTTCTCTTTACAACTTTTAATTGAGAAGACTGGCCTGCAATACCAGATTGATCTTCATTGTCTTTCTCAGTTGGGTCTTCTACTGTCATAGGTTTAGATTGAGAGTGAGTCTGACCCTATTATGGATCAGAAGATGAAGCTTGCTGAGATTTAGCAGGAGGTCCAGGTTGTGATGTCTCTAGTTGTTCAACCTTAACCTCCACTTCAGGTGGGGCTTGACTTGGAGGGGAATGTAAGTCAACCAGCTCTCCACTCCTGATCTTCTACTTGATCACCCTGATATGCTCATCCATAGTGGATAGAGACATGGAACAAAGTCTCTTTTCTGAGAATCCATACATCATCAAGAAGCTCATCATCCTCTGTTTGCCAACCAATTTCTTCATGCTTTTGTGGATGATGGCTCTTGACTTAGTAGCTTCTTCCCTTAGATTTCTTTTGGTTGTCTTTCTCTCCTTGACCATCTCAAGTTCATGTTGTTTAAGATACTCAAACTCAATATAGTCAAAGGATAAGGGAAGAAGTGCTTCTGGCAGATAGAGGCCTGTGGCACTAGGTAGTTGATCATCTTGATCCTTTCTTCTTCTTTATCTACCTGAGGTTCTTGTTGAACCACATCCTCTTATGCAGGACTTTCTTGAACTAGGGAGAGGGTAGGCATATGCTTGTACAATCTTTTCTTTCTTCTTCTTCTTTGATTTGTACTAGAAGCTCTGAATCTTCTGCCTCCTTCTTCTCCCTTGACCTTTCCAGGTCAACTAGTTCATTTAACTCTTCCAAGGGGAGAGAGATGACATTGTCTATGTCATAGTTTCTTGTCTCCAATAGTTTATCCTGAATGCCCTTAACTTATCATTCAGAGTATCTGGTCTGGGGGCAGCCCTGATTGCAGTCTCCATGAGTCTTGCAGACCCAGAAGAGGAACCTTCTCCCCTCACCTTCCTTTTCCTCTCTCTTTTCTCCTCCTCAATCTCCTTAAATGTCATCTTTCTTTTCCCTTTGTCACTCATAGACCTTTCTGACTCAGGGTGGAGAGATCTTTGGCCTTCATTGCTTGATGCCGCTTCTGAGCTCTGGCCAAAAGAGGTTAAGAAGCACCTTCTCCAGCAGGTGTCTCAAAATGGGCATTGATCTCTGCAGTAGTTGTTGGTGATAAGATGGGCTCTCAGGTTCTGTCACTGGGCTTTAGTCAAGGTTTCCCCTATGAAGCTAATTTTACGGTCCGCCTCAACATCCAGTTGACGGATGACATTGCCTGATTGCCATATTCTTAAGCTTGCCTTGATTAGCTTCGATTAACAAGTGGCATGTTGACTAAATCTAGACCTTCATAGAAGTTCAAGGTCTGAAAGTCGAAGATCTCCTACTGCTCTTGAACTCTTATAATGATTAGGGCTTTCTTCTTGCTATCATACCTCCACCCAATGATGTGATTTGAGGATGGTGGAGATGACAAAGCCCTTGGTATCCCATCATCAAACAGACTCTATATGAAGGAGTTTGTGTAGTACACATTAATATGAATTTGAGGAGGTTGCTGAGAATGCACAATTGCAAATAAGAATTGTAAGTCCTCAGTGTCCATTCTCTCTGAGGAACTCCCAGGTTCTGTAGTTGTAACGACTTTCTCCCCCTTTTTGGTAGCATCACCCACTTGCATAGGTTAGCCAGGAGTTAAATCAATCACATCCACAGGTTCTTGTGTTCCTGGTTGAGCTCTTCTTAAAGGTATCCCAACTAGTTTTTCCTTAAGATATGAAATCAAAAGTTGCTGATCATTGACCCTGTTGTGCAAGGTAGTCACTTGAGATTCAAGGTGAATATCCTTGGAGACTAAATATGTGCATGTTTTAGATAGTTTTTGCACCTTTAGTCTTAAATTCCCCTCATCTTTATCAGAAGAATCATTGGGGGATGAGATGATTGGACCAAAGTCCTCAGTCTCACCACCAGCTTCAGGTTCTTGGCTGCTGGATTTTCTCTGCTCACTGGCAATCTCAGTTGAGATGTCAGTGGGTTGAGTTGCCATGGTTAAGGTCTTAATGATGTAGTCATTTTCAAAAGTGAGAGCCTCTTCCATATGGACATCCTGAACAGGTTTAGAAGTGTCCATCTCAGTAGTAGGTAACTAATGGGGGCTAGAAATAGGAGCCTCAGAAGCACTCATCTTTCTTTAAATAGGGGAAAAGAAGAGAGAATCATGGTAGTCACTGATACCTAGATCTTCATTAGTGTAGAAATCAAGGTTGGGGATAGTTGATTAAGATCTGAAGGCTGGGGATGGTAACTGTACCCTGAAGGTTGATCACTAGAGTTTTGAGACTCAGAGTGATGGCTTAAGGCTATTTGGAAGAGGTGGCAAATGAGCTCATCAGGTGAGCATGAGGAACCTCAGCACTGATCCTTGAAGAGATGGGAGAGGTTTGCTCCTTAGGAGAAGTAGGAGCTCTAATGTCCACTTCCTCCTGTATGGGTGAGTGTATGGGGGCCACTATAGACTAAATAGTCTGAGTAGGGGTTCGTTTGGATTTTCTTTGGTAGGTGATGGTGATTTGTGGCTGTGTAGATGGTTAGGAAGTAGCAGGTGTGGGTTCAACATAGCTGGTGCTGATAGGTTGTCACCTTGAGCAATGAGCTCTAACATTTTTCGAACCAGGGCTGTTTCTACCCCTGAGAAGACAACAGTGGGCTTTCTCAATATTTTAAAGATGTCGGGCTTCATCTGTACCAGTTTAAGAATGTTACCTGTTCCCTTTAACTGTGAGCCCAGTTCACAGTTAAGAATGTACTCAACATATCTTGGGAACATTTAATATTCTAAGGAGTCCTAAGTTTGCAAGTAAGTTAGTATAAACAATTAAGTATACCTGAACTTGACCCTCTAAATCATTCCATGGATAATAAAGGAGAGATCCTCAGGAATCTGGTCCCATCCACCATGCTGTGGATAACCACATGGAGTAGGAATCTCCACTGGGATGATGTAAGGCCCTCGTTCCCGAGCACCTCATAGTTGGTGATTCATTGCACTTAAAACATTAATGAACGTACATTTATTTTGCAGCGGAATTTAAAACTTTCATTAATAACTAAAAACATTTCATTTACAATATTTGTTTTCATCTCAAAATACAAGACATGTCAAAATATGGATGCTAGCCTTAAATGCTCCCAGTAGCTTATGCATCCATGCCTGCAACTCCTTAGCATCAACAAATACCTGCCAACTATCATGCATACAAAAGTCAGCGACGTTGAGTGAGTTCTAGTTTTGTAGTAAAACATGCTTTTCTATGTTAAAACTGTTCTTTACTTTATTTCAAATCATACTATACTTTACAACCGTTCGTGATCTTGCAACATACGTACATACAGATAATATCATTATTATCTTCGTCATTACGTTCATTAACTTTGTCCGTTCAATGTATTACATTATCGTTCACTTCTTTTTCTAGATCCGGTCAGACTTTACCCTCTTCGTGGCACTAAGCCACGTTTACTGAGGTCGAATGATGAGGATCCTATTCGGTACTTTATTACGATAATTCTTTTACGTTCATTTATACGCTCGTTCTTTCATACATTATCTTTCGTTCATTACTCATTATTACTCAAATCTTGTCTCTTGCAATATCCCCGACTCATGCTCGAAAGATGATGCTGTGCCGGGGCCTACTCACAAACCCCCAACTCATGTTCGAAGATTGACACAGCACCGGGATACGCGACAAAGATCCCATATGAGTCAATCACAGGGATTGAACTCTATCCGAGTCTGTTGCAACACAAAGTGGCTCACCTCATTATCTCGTCTCATGCAATATCCCCGACTCATGTCCGAAGACTGATACTGTGCTGGTATCTGATAAACAAACCACCGACTCATGTCCGAAGACTGACACAGTACCGGGATACGCGACACGGATCTCATCATCCGTCACTTTCGTGATATGCAATACTCCTGACTCATGTCCGAAGACTGATATTGTGCCGGGGCCGACACACAAACCCCCGACTCATGTTCGAAGACTGACACAGTATCGGGATACGCGACAAGGACCTCTTTCGAGTCTGTTGCGACACAGAGTCGCTCACCTCATACATGTGCTTGCAAGCCTTTCTATACTTTCTCTTTTATTCATTCATTTATTCATGCATGAATTCAATCATTACGTTCCTCTTTTCATTATCTTCCACTTTGCGTTACATAATACTTTCATTACATTTATTAACATTCGACGCAATACCAAGGGAAGACATACATACAAAATAAGGAACATACATAAACATAAACATACACCATCATCATACACGCAACATCATACATACATAACACACATCAAACATAAGCCATCACATCATAACCAGGCCTATCTCCTGATTATACCCCTTAAAAACCACTTAGAAACCTCAAGTCCAAATTGGGCGCATGGGACCTTCGAGGCGCATGAGCAAAAAATTCTAAGTGTAAAGCAGTCTGGGTGCATGGGCACTATTTGGGCGCTTCTGCTCTGTTCAGGCGCGTGACACCTATTCAGGCGCATCACCAACACTTAGTTGTTTCAATCACTTGGGCGCATGGGCACTATTTAGGGGCATGGCCAACACTTAGTTGTTTCAATCACTTGGGCGCATGGGCACTTTTTAGGTGCATGGCCAACACTTAGCTGTTTCAATCACTTGGGCGCATGGGCACTATTTAGGCGCATGGCTAACACTTGGGCGCATGGCCAACACTTAGACGCATGGGCCACTGTTTAGGTTCATGACCCACCCTTGGGCTCATGGCCAACACTTAGATGCATGGGCCACCGTTTAGGCGCATGACCCACCCTTGGGCGCATGGCCAACACTTAGACGCATGGCCAACATGCAGGGCGCATGGGCCACTATTCATGTTCATCAAAAATTTTGAAATATTTTCTATGATACCAATTTCACCCGATTGCCATTCTAATCATACCAAACACAGTTCTGACATACTAAGGCAATCTAAGCATGCTATACATCATCACTAACCCATAATCAACACTATAACATACATACATACATACAACATTCGAACATAGTGCTGTAAAACCACGATTTCTTTCATAATATTTACTTAGTATGCATAATAGCCCCAAGTCAGTTGAAAATCAGTAAAAGAGGGGTTCTAGAAACTCACCTTGAGCAGCCTTTGAACAACACTCTTCTAGTTCAAGACCCACTTCCATTCAGCTCTTGAATCCCGAAAACAAACTCTAAACAACCAGAAATTTGGTCAAGAACTCGAAACCCAGCTGAAACCAAGCTCAAATAAGAGAAGACTTACCTTTTACAGCTTCTTCGTCCTCTTTCTCTCTCTAGAACCGGGCTCTCTCTCTCTTCTTCTTCCTCCGAGAGCAAAGCAGCTTTCTGCTTTGATATGGGCGACCATGCCCTTTAAATTCTTAAAATAATAAGATTTGTACTCTGTACACTTTATCCCCCTCTACTTGTGCACAATTTCTATTCTTTCTATTTACTTTTCTTTTCCTTTCGTTTAAATAGAAATTCAGGGTGTTACAGATGAGACCTTCCCTTTTATAAAGGTCTTGTCAGAGTAATCTCCATCATACCCCATCTGCTCAAAAGAATGATTGACAACTTCCTTTGGGAAGAACACCTCACCTCTTCATCATCCCCTACACTGTGGCACACAGTGCCTTCTCCCCATCCATTATGACCTCTTGGCAGGTCTTCCAAAATTCAAGAAGATGATCCATATAAAATAGAGGATCAATGGTTAGGGAGGTGAAGTAGTTGGACAAAGCTAAGAAGCGACAAACCTCTGAGAAATGAGGATCTTTCTCAGAGCTTAACAAAGCATCCTAGTTGTGTTGCCTGTGGAGTTGCATGGTAAAGTTTGGGTCATTTCTATAAATGGGGTTGGCCATTGTGAGGTAGCTTAAGGATGAAGAAAGAAAGAAGAAAGAAATTTCTGAGAGAAATTTGAGGTTTAGGTTGGAGGAAGAAGCAGATGATAGAAAGAGGGGGAAACCATTGGGTTTATATGGGAAAAGGATTTCAGATAAAGTTAATGAAATAGTATAAACTTTGAAATCTAGAAGTCGGTCCCACTTCTGAAAAAGTAGTTTACTTTTGGTCAAAAAGTAGTTTTCGTGGAAGTCTAAAAGCATCCGAAGGTAAATTATCTTCGGAAGTTTTAATGAAAAAGCTTCCGAAGCTAAAATGACTTCGAAAGAATTTCCTGAGAGTTTGAAAATTTTGCTTCGGAAGAGAAATTAAGACTTGAATGCTTTGTACACAAAAGAACAAAGCTTCCGAGAGTTAATTTTTCTTCGGAAGAAAAAGGTCCTTGAAATTTCTTAGACAGTTATTTGTTTTGAAGGCAACCATTTATGTTTCAGAAGATATTTCAGAAATCTCTTCCGAAGGTAAATTTCTTAGATAGTTATTTGTTTTGAAGGCATGTTTTTCTTCCGAAGTTAAAAACATAACTTCCGAAGGATCAAAATTTTCATAAATCTAAGGAATGTCTTCAAAAAGATTTTCATCCAAAGAAAACAAGATCTTGTGAAAGTAATGAACTAGACAACTTAGGACACACGTGATTTTAAGAAATTAGAAGAATTAGTTTTAAGAAAAAAACCTACTCAAAGTTACTCATCCCAATAGCTTATACAAGATATTTAAATCTCGGTTCATCAAAATCCTTTGTAAACAGATCAACATATTGTTCATTTGTGTGAACTTTGACTAGTTTAATTAATCCCTTTTCATAATTATCTCTTATTAAATGATACATGATGTTGATGTGTTTGATCCTTAAGTGCTGCACAAGATTCTCTGTGATTGAGATATCACTATTGTTGTCTATGTGAATGGGAGTCTCCTTGAAGTTGACCCCATAGTCCAGCATCAGATTCTGAATGCAAAGCACTTGAGCATAGCAGCTTGCAGCAGCAATATATTCAGCTTCAGCAGTTGATGCAGAGACATAGGATTGTTTCTTGCATTGCCATGAGAAAACCCTTCTACCAAGAAACTGACATCCCCCAGATGTAGACTTTGCAGTCATGTTACAACCACCATAATCACTATCTTTGTAAGCATACAGATTGAAGTCAGTTTTCTTATGATACCACTGACCAAGTGTTGAAGCACCTTTGAGGTATCTTAGAATCCTCTTGACAATGATAAGGTGAGACATCTTAGGGTTGGCTTGGTATCTTGCACAAACACATGTTACAAACATGATATTAGGCCTGCTAGCTGTAAGATACATAAGAGACCCAATCATAGCCCTGTATAAGTGTTCATCTACACACTCCCCCTTAAGATCAGGTCCAAGGGAGTGGTTTCTAGCTATGGGTGTGTTAGCAATCTTACAATCAGTCATGTTGAACCTCTTGAGTATGTCCTAAACATACTTTGACTAACTAATGAAGATGTCAAATTCAACTTGCTTCACTTGAATTCCAGAAAGAAATTGAGTTCCCCCATGGCACTCATTTCAAATATGTCCTTCATCAACTTCTCAAAGTCTTTGCAGATATTTGGATTAGTTGAACCAAATATGATGTCATCCACATATACTTGAACTAGCAATATGTTATTTTCATGTCCTTTGATGAAGAGAGTTCCATCTATAGTACCTCTCATGTATCCATGTTTGCAAATATACTCAGATAGTGTCTCATACCACTTCCTGGGCGCCTGATGCATCCATAAAGAGATTTGTCAAGCTTGCAGACATAATTGGATAATTAGGATCTACAAAAGTAGGTGGTTGTTTGACATACACCTCTTCATCAATCACTCCATAAAGGGAAGCACACTTCACATCATGTTGAAAGACCTTGAAGTTCTTGGATGCAGCAAATGCCAGGAATATCCTAACAACTTCCAGTCTTGCTACAGGAGCAAAGACATCAGTGTAGTCAATCCTTTCTTCTTTTGTGTAACCATGAACAACTAGTCTAGCTTTGTTCTTGATAATAATACCTCTATCATCCTTCTTGTTCCTAATCACCCATTTGGTTCCAATGGTAGTCTTCCCATGAGGAAGATGACAAAGGTTCCACACTTTCTGCCTTTTGTTTTGAAGCAGCTCCTGTTGCATAGCTTCAACCCAACTTCCATCCTCCAGAGCCTCATCAACTTTCTTTGGCTTTATCTGGGATAAGAAACAAGAGTGAAGACAAACATTTGCTTCATGGGTTTGTCCTCTTGTTCTTACCCCTATGATAACATCTCCAATGATGTTTGTGGTGGGGTGGGACTTATGGATCCTTAGCTGAGGGATCACAGCAAGTTGCTGAGAAAGATCTAATTTAGAAAAATTTAGATCCAGCATAGATCTTTCACCCACCACATCAGCACACTTATCAAGAGAGACTTCATCCAAGGAGTGTGTGACATCATTGATGTTGTCATCTATGGAGTGGTTATCAGCATCAAGAAAGTCTTGATCACTGTCACCACTACCATCATTATCTTCTACAATTGAAGCATCTTTATCTGGTTGTGGTGCCTTTGAGCTTGAATTTGAAGGAATCTTAGATGTATCAGCTGAAGTTGTCATTTTAGTGCTGATAGAAACCTCATTTGCAGAAGTAGTTCCAACCGCAGCTGAAGATGTGTTACTTGAAGGTCTTCTTATCTCAAATCTTGGATTGGGATCACCTGTGTTTAATTTTCTATAGATCCTGAAACAGTCTCACAAGATTTGTTGAAACAGTTGGTAACTAAATCAAGATCAAAGAGCCAATCAGGACCAGAACCAGCCACACACGGTGTGTGTTCATTGAAAGTCACATTGGCTGACTCTATAATAATTCTAGTTCTAAGGTTGTATACTTTGTAAGCGTTAGCTTGGGAAGAGTATCCAATGAAGTTTCCATCATTTGATTTCTCGGCAAATTTGGCAATTTGATCATTGGTATTCAACATGGTGCAAGGATAACCAAATGACCTGAGAAAACCAATGAAAGGTTTCCTTTTGTGCCAAAGTTCATAAGGAGTCTTTCCATGAGTCTTAACTACTAAAACTCTATTCTGCACATAGCAGGCAGTGTTGACTGCCTCTGCCTAGAAGGTGATGAGAAACTTAGAGTCAGACAACATGGTTCTTGCAGCTTCAATTAGTGTCCTGTTTCTCCTCTCAGCAACACCATTCTACTGAGGAGTCCTTGGAGCGTTGTATTATCTTGTAATACCTTTTTTCATCATAGAATGCATCAAGGATTTGGTTCTTGAATTCAATTCCCTGATCACAACTTATGATTTTGACCTTGTGATCAGATTGATTATCAATCATCAAGATGAAACTCTTGAGAATCTCAGGAGTCTCATCTTAGTTCTAAGGAAGAAGACCCAAGTGAATCTTGTAAAGTCATCTGTGATCACTAAAGAGTAATTGGTCCTTCCTAGACTCATTACACTGGTAGGGCCAAAAAGATCCATATGTAACAAGTGTAGGAGTGTAGTGATGGAGTTCTTTTCCTTAGGCTTTTGAGATACCTTATGTTGCTTCCCTTTCAGGCATGTAACACAATGGTCATCACTTGTAAACTATATCTTTGACATTCCAGTTACCAAATCATTCTTAATCAGTTTATTCCTGCTTTTAAAGTTTACATGGCACATTCTTTTATGCCATAGGAAAAACTCATCACTATTGGATTTAGACAGAAAGCATGAAATTTCTCCAGAGGGAGATGTTTCTTGCAAATCCATCTTGTACATGTTCCCTTTCCTGGGGGCTCTAAGCAAAATATGCTCATGAGGAATGACCATCCCGGGCTTGAGAACAATGCACTCATGCTCAGAAAAGAGCATGTTATGACTCTAATCATTAGGATACACTCAGAATATTGTACCCAAGCTCCTTGACAAAGTTTACCTTTTCAATGTTGAGCTCACCATTTATGACCTTACCCCTTCTTGAAATCTATCCACCTTTATCTCCTCCAAAGGCAACTGGCCCTCCATCAATCCTTTTAAGTTCTGGAGTGGTGACCTATTGCCTTTTATGTGCCTGGAACAGCCACTGTCAATGATCCAGACATTTTTGTTTGTCTTCAGTTGTCTCTGCACAAAGAAAATGATTAGTTACATTTGGAAACCCAAGCCTTACTTGTTTTGGGCTCATTAAGTGAAAAAGAAGGTAATGCAATAGTAATAGATCCTATGGTTGTACTAGGAGGATCTTGAGCTGTTGTTGATGGAGAATTCTCAGTCACTTGGTGTTTCTTAGACTTCCACACTACCTTTGGAGTCATGGACTTGACCTTCAATACTTTAGAAGCTTTTGATACTTTGGAAGTTTTAATGACAGAGCCATCAAAAGATCTTGTAGACACTGCAACAGACTTTAGTGCTTCAGAAGTATTCCTTCCTTCCGAGACCAGCTTTTCTTCCGAAGGCAATTTTCCACTTGCCTTCTTCTTTGATTTGGAACTTCCAAAGGAAACAGATTTTCCTTCCGAAGCTTGATCATGTGAAGAGTACCCTTAGGATTGTTTGGACAATCCTTAGCAAGATGAGTAGTACTCTCATACATTACACACTCAATTTTCTTTTTCCCAAGAGCCTTTTGCTAGGAATAAGACTAACTTTGGTCATATCCCTTCTCCACCCTCATCTTTGCAAATGCTAAGACAGTCCTTTTGGGCTGGGGACTATTCTTGGAGTTTGATGGTCCAGGCTGTGCAGTAGTGGTACACAGCAGATCAGTCTTCTTCTTGGAACTAAGATGATTTAAACAAGAACCAGAACTCTTAGTAGAATACTTTAGGTTGATGTCTTCAGTCTTTACTACTTCAAACCCTGCAGAGATAAACACTTTTTCTTCTTGGAGTCAAAAGTAGCCTTGATCTCTTTAGCCTTCCTTCCTTTCCTCTTGCTCTTCCTGATCAAGTTCTTCCTCATTAATGACCACAGTCTTCTTCTTCTCCTCAAAAGGATAGTGACCCTTCTTAGAATCCTTATCTTCACTCTTCTTAGAGGAATTCTTCACTATCACTTCTTCATCCTCTTCACTCAAAGGATCTATGAGAAGAAGCTCATCTTCACAAGTTCAACACCTAGGTGATCTTACAAACAAGATTGTGTGTGGAGGAGATATCTCATTTGATCCTAGTCCTTACTTGTTTTGATACCACACTTTGTTGTGCAGGGATAAGGATATCATGTTCTTGAAGGTCTCTTCTTCAAGAACACACTTTCTGCCCTAGCTTTGCCGATCACAAGCTCAGCCTGGCACTCAGGCAGCTTAGTTATGAGATCCTTGATTTGAGTCCTAAAATCTATATGCTTATATTATAGAATTGAAATTCTTTTCTCTAAGTCTTCTATCTTCAATTTATAATCATTTTCAGACTCCAGATCAGTTCTCATTTCCAAGTTATAGGACCTGTATCTATTTACTTTAGCAATGCATTCAGCGGCATAGAGATGTTCCAATACCTTGGCTTCATCATGATCTGCCATAGTGCTTGGTTTGGAGTAGCATCTTCCACCTGAAAGCTCCAGTCAAAGCCTCCTTCTTCAATAGCAATAACAAATTGTTGCTTTGGCTTCTTATTCTGGGAGCTTTGCTAGTGTAGTTGGGTATGGACTGTGTTTGGCCACCATTTTTTTAGGTGCCTTACACTCCTTAGCAAAGTGGCCCATCAAGTTACAGTTGTAACACTTGACTTTGCCCTTGTCCAGGCCAAACTTTCTACTAGTTGCATTGCTTGGAAACTTCCTTCCAGTCCGCTTGTAGAACTTCTTGGCTCTATGAGTGAGAAGAGCCATCTGCTGGACTATCTCCATGTACTCCAGATCATCTGGATGTATACACTCCAAGTCTTCAAAGGTGCACAAAAAATTGCCACAAATTTCATCAGAAGACACAAAGGCTTGAGAAGAACTTGTCTCTTAGAATGGGCTTCCTTAGGTGTAGTTCTCCCTTGGTGTCTCTGGGAAGGTGATGAAAGGACCCTTAGGTGAGTTGCTAGGGTAGCATATGAGATGATGTTGGGGTTCTATGCTATCCCTTTCAACCACATGCAGGGCTGAACCCATTGATTGTTGGAGTTGCTAGATGAACCTTGCATGTTCATCTCCATCTGATAGCCACTGAGAATCCCATATAACTCTGTCAGAGTAAGTGTTTTTTGATTCTCAGTCCACTTGATCACCACACAGTAGCATGTCCACTAGCTAGGAAGTGAGGACATGAACTTCCTTACAATGTCCTTGTTCTCAAGAGAAAGTCCTCCATCCATAAGGGTATTCACAATCTCAACATACCTGAAGCATTGCTGAGTCATGGTTTCACCTGTTTTGAAGGTGAAGTTTTCAAACTACTACTTCATGAGATCCTTCTTGTTCTCCTTAGCTTCAAAGGAACCCTCATACATCAGTTTCAATACATCTCACAACTGCTTAGCTGTTTTGCATTTCTTGAAACCTCTGTATACAGAGTTCGGAAGAGCAATCTGAAGGTCTGTCGTGGCTTTTCTATCAATCTCTACTCTCTTCATATCTTCATCAGAGTAGTTTGCCCCAGCCTTGGTGATCATACCAGCACCAGTAGAAGAGGGGGTGCTAGGTATGTAAGGTCCATTCTTAACAGACTCCCATATTCTTGAGTTTAGAGACCTGATGAAACCTTCCATTCTTAAGCACCAGGTATCAAGTTCATCAATAGTGATCAGTGGGGACTTGTTCATGGTTCTAGTTTCCATATTAGTCTTGGAAACGGCTGCTATTTGAAAAGTTTAGTATTTGTGTGAGTGATGGATCTTAAGATGGTGAGATCTTTTATCAAGAGCCTGGAATGCTCTGATACCAAATGCAGGACCGGTGAAGGGTGGTCAAATACAACATAACAACACAAAGAGGAGAGTAACTAAACTTAAACAAACTGTGAACTAGATTAACCACAAAGGAAGACACTAAGAACACAAGTAACTAAGAGACTATACACAAGAGCAAGATACATAGTGAGATGGTTTTCAAGATTGCAGTATATTGCTTTCTCAATGTTCTATTACAAGTGTTACAAAGCACATCCATAAAGTTACAAGAACATGAGATAGTTATAATACATTCTACAGCTGGTGATACTATGAAAGTCAGATGGATACAATTGACTAGACTCAAAACCAAATCAATTGTAGAGTCAAAAAGGCAGATTGCCGTTTTGACTTTGTGACTATGACATGCCATAGCTCACATCCTTATCTATTACAAAAAGGATATAGTACAAGAAGTAGAAGTTACAGACTAAAGACCTCAATGTACAGTTACCAAAAGCATGGACCTTTTCACCAACTCATGTAAGTTGATGACTATAAAGAGTTGCAGCGGAAAGGGGTCCCGCTTTATAGAAAGTACATCAGATAAATCATGTTACTAAAATTCTTCGAAAGAAATTTGTTTTTAAGTGTGGAGCTTCGGAAGACTTTGTGCTTGAAGCTTCGGAAGATGTCATCTTTGGCTTCGGAAGATATTGGTCTTGGCTTCGGAAGATTTCACACTTAGAATATTTTTGTTGCATGTGTGAAACTTCCGAAGAATTCTTCTACAGTACTTGTGCAGCATGCACGTAGAAAGATTTTGGTTGCTTCAGCCTCTATGCATATTCTCTACAACATTGTACAAGCCCTTCAATTCCAACACGTTATACGACTCTACTTTTCTTTTAAGATACATGCAAGAGTTACAAGAGAAGAGAAGTACAATAAATTTCAAGAGCATTTGAAGAATGTTAGACAATAGTGTAAACTAGGTCCAAGAGGGAGTTTGTAGATACATGTTGTTCCTAGTTTATATGCTTAAATATGAAAGTCTAGCATGTCTTTTATATGTGTAATGTGACGAAGTAATGAAATATGATATATGCTTTGATGTTTATTAATCTTCGATTCATATGTATAAACTTCTTATATAGGTTTGAGGTTGTTGTACATAGCTCTTAGTACATAATGATTAAGTAATGGTTTCAATCTAGTCGGGTGATTGTTCATGCTAATGGCCCATACTTATGTACCAAACGCATGAATGTATCATGCTTATGGACTAGTCACATGACTGAACCAGGAGACTGAATTAGTGGTATGACTGAGACATAAGATTGACTCAGTCGCATGACTGAACCTTCAGTCATGCATATGACTCAATTTCATGATTTAGACCATGCTAATAGTTCAGTGGTACTAATGGAAACTACTAACCTATAAAAACCACATAATTCATTGAAAAACATAACAATTTGAGAGATAATTTGAATACACATAAACCCTGGTCGTCTAGAGCGTCCCTAAGAGCCTGTCCAAGTTCATAGTTCGTTTCTGATCGATTCCTAGTCGCTCTTAATGTTTAGTTCATTCTTATATAGATAGGGTACTCGTTCTCACTAATTGAATCGCTAATCAAATAGGATTCCGCACTATTTGATCTGGTAAAACGCAGAATCAGTTAGTACTCCATACGTATACGTCCTAACAAATCATAGCCATTTGCCACTGCAAATCCATTCCTTCCAAATCATCTAGATCCATTTCTTCCAAGACTTCTTAGATAAGATGTGTAGAATTGAGTCTGCCTCCCAAATAAGCTTCAAAGCTAGCAACAAAGGCATTGTAAGTTGCCTTTTGTTCTTCTGATTTGTATCATCAGGAGTAGTTGAGGAAGTTGCAAGGAATCTTGATGGTTGTGATGATGTTAAGGGCTTGTTGGTTGGTGGAGCTGCAATGAATCCTATAGTCTTCACTTGATCTCTTAAGGAAGAAAATCATCCTCCTAAGTAACGAATGCATTTTCCACAGAGTGAGTGTCTGATGGAAATTTATAAGCTTCAATAACTCTGGGTCCACCTAGGTTTCTGGTTCTCTCATTAAGTTCCAGTGCTTCTATCTTGGCATCATTATATCCTGGGTGGTACTCTTAATATCAAGAGCGTTTTCTATCATTGTCACATTTTGTTTCCAGCTTTCTAGAAGACTGTGAAGCATCTTGTTGTTTAACTCTTTGAGTTTATAAGTTACTCCCATGATCTCTAAGTCATTTTCCAGCTGCACAAATTAATGCAGTTGTTTATAGATGGACTCCCCCTTGGAGTGATGAAAGGTTTCATATTGATTAACAAGCTTATCCTTGTTAATTTCAGCTACTTCACTGCTTCCTTCACACATTATAAGAAGTGCATCCCATACAACTTTATCAGTTCCATACTTTTCAAGTCTTTTCAGCACATCCATATTCAGTGTTTGAGTGAGTATGGAGTAAGCTTTCAGATCAACCTTTATCTTCTTGTATCATCATCATGAAGAGTCAGATCCTCAATGGGTATTCTTGAGGTTTTGTATGGGGCAGCTTGATCAGCAGAAAATGTCACAGGAATATGAGGCCATTTACATATTGAGATCCAATAGTCCAGATCTACACCTGTAATGTAATTCATGAATTTGATTTTCAATTTCTTAAACTTAGATATGTGTTTAAGCATGGGAGGTTTTGGAGTATGACCAAGTTCTGAAAAATTATGATAATCCATTTTAACAAGGTGTTTTTAACTTGTTTAAATGATGATTAGATTAATTTGAAGTTCAATTAGTCTAACTAGTCCAAATAGTCCAAAATAGGCTCAATGAATTAGATCTGGTGATGTTTTTCTGAGTTTCAGTTGTAGTTTTTTTAAGTTTTATCAACTGTTCATAGCTTTGAGGATGAACACAACAGCTTTGTTCTTGAGGACGAGAATGATGAATAGTAACTCATGAAGAGTTTTCTATTGTTTACTAAGTAGAGGTAGTAAAACACTCTATTAGCAACTCAATCACTAGATCAATCAAATTCTGTTCAGATCTAGGCAAATCTAAAAAAGAACCGAGAGCCAAAGCTCTAATACCAAGTGAGTGGGTCGTGAGATTAATATTCTCACTAGGATTGAATATATGATTAAGTTATGGATTGTATGGAGGAATCAGACAATAAAGAAATATTGAATGCAAGAAATACTCATAAATGCTTTTTGTATTAATGAAGGTGATTGATTACAATGAATTTTGGGATTTTAGCATAGAACAATAATAATACACCATCAGAATGTAAGACACAAAATATTCTAATTGTCTATCAACAGTCACCTCACATACGAGGTTTTCTATTCTATTTATACCCTGACAAGATGGCTTTTTACAAAATGACCAAACTACCCCTCACCTATACATCAGAACTAGTCTAAGTCTATAGGACCGGTGAAGGGTGGTCACTTACAACACAACAACACAATGAGGAGATTAACTTGACTAATCAAATAGTGAGACTGTATTAACCACAAGAGAGGATACTAAGAACACAAATAAATAAGAGACAGAACAAGATAACAAGACACAGAAGGAAATGGTTTTTCAAGATAGCAGTATATTGCCTTCTCAATTTCTATTACAAGTGTTATAAAGCATAAAGAAAAGTTACAAGTACTTCAGCTACATATACCACACCCTATAGCCAGCCATACTTTGAAGGTCAGCTAGATACAATTGACTAGACATAAAACAAAATCACTTGTAGAGTCAAAAGGCAGATGGCCTTTTGACTTGTGACTATGACATGCCATAGCTCACATTCTAATCTATTATAAAAAGGATAAAGTACATGACGTATAAAGTTACAGACTTAAGACCTTAATATACAGTTACTAAAAGCATGGATCTTTTCACCAATTCGTGTTAGTAGGTGACTTTACAGAGTTTTAGCGGAAAGGGGTCCAGCTTTATGTAAAGTACATCAGATAAAGCATGTATACTAAAAGTCTTCAGAAGAAATCTGTCTTCAAGTGTTGGCGTCGGAAGACTTTGCCTCTGAAGCTTCGAAAGACTTCATCTTTGGCTTCGGAAGATATTGGTCTTGGCTTTGGAAGATTTCACATTTTGAATATTTTTGTTTCTTGTGTGAAACTTCCGAAGCATTCTTCTTCAATACTCATGTGCATGTATGTAGGAGAGACATTGGGTGTTGGGTTGCATCAGCCTCTTCATATAATCTCTACAAAGTCATCATCAACATTTCTTTTATTCATCCGCATTGACAAATGCGGATGTGTTGAACTTGATCAGCAGTTCTTCTTTTGTCTTTAGCATTAGTAGTTGGTCATCCTTATTAACTAATGCGGATAAACAAATACTTATGCACATTTGCTATCCGGGCATCTGCATTACTTAATGGGATGTGCAAAACTTGTCCGCATCTCTTTTAGGCTATCCGCATTTGTTAATGCAGAAGAACAAACACTTGAAAGCATTTGTTCTATGTCTTACGCATATCCAAATGTGGTTAGCCAACACTTGTCTTCTATGCAGATTATTTATCCGTATTAGTACTTGGACTTGTGGGATTACCAGTAGAACAACCATGAACTCACCACTTGAATTGGCATGAATGATCCTTTAAAGGTAACATGATCTCTAATCACATGCCATCTTTCTACATTAGTTGTGAAGGTCCAGGATAAGATGGGTCTCTTAGAAGAAAGTGGAGCCACTTGAATTTTGTTTATTGGGTTGCCTCTTCATGCACTTCCTTAAGTTGATCTGACTCACCTAGAGGTATGGAGGTTGATGGTTTAGACTTCTTCTTCTTCTTCTTCTTCTTCTTTTATTATGGTCTAGGAGCCATCCTCTTCCTCCTCTTTGATGATATTAACTGAGAAGACTGGTTTGTAGAACCATGTTGATCAGTATTGTCTTTCTCAGTTAGGTGTTCCTCCCTCACAGGTTCAAAAGGAGAGGGAGTTTGACTCGGCTGTGGATCAGAAGATTTAGCTTGTTGAGGCTCAGCAGGAGGTTCAGGTTGTGTTGTCTCAAAAGGTTCAACCTTAACCTTCACTTCTTGAGAGACTTGACTTGGTGGGGAGTGTAAGTCAACAAGTTCTCCTCTTTTGATCTTCTACTTGATCACCCTAATGTGCTTATCAATAGTAGATAGAGACATAAGGCCAAGTCTCTTTTCAATGAATCCATAAAGCTTCAAGAAGCACATCATCCTTTGTCTATCAGGAAACTTCTTGTGATCTTCTAGATGATGCGTCTTGACCTTGCAGCGTCTTCCCTCATCTTTCTTTTTGTTTTTTTCTTTAAGTACTTCAAGCATAAGCTGTTTGAGATACTCAAACTCTATGTTCTCGAAAGACAATGGAAGAAGTGCAGATGCGTGGTAGAGACCTGTGGCACTCAGGTAGTTTATCATGTTTTGCCTATTTGTTTATTTGTCTACCTGAGGTTCTTGTGGAGCCATAACCTCTTGTGCGGGACTTTATTGAACTGGGAGAGAGTGGGAACATGATTGTACAATCTATTTTGTCTTTTCTTCTCTTTGATTTGGAGAAGTTTCTTGGCATCCTCGACTTCTTTCTTTTCTCTTCACAATTCCATGTCAGCCAATTCATTAAGTTCCTCCAACAGGAGAGATATAATCTCATCAATGTCATAGTTCCTGGTTTGTAGGTAAGTAATCATGATTACCTTTAACTCATCGTCTTGAGTGTTTGGTTTGCGGGCAGCCCTGATTGCAGCTTCTATGAATCCCGCAGACCTAGAGGAGCTTTCTCCCCTTAGGTTCCTTTTCCTCTCTCTCTCCTCCTCCTCAATCTCCTCAGCAGTCATTTTCCTTTTCCCTTTGTCACTCACAGACCTTTGTGACTCAGGGTGGAGAGACCTCTGGTCTTCATTGTTTGGTGTAGCTTCCAAGCTTTGGCTAGAGAGAGGTTGTCATACACCTTCACCAGCAAGTGCTTCACCGAGGGAATGAATTGTTGAAGTAGTTGTAGATGTGACATGGCTCTTAGGTTCTACCACTGGGCCTTCAGTCAAGGTTTCCCCTTTGAAGCTAATCTTACAGTTTTCCTTAACATCCAGTTGACCAATAGTATTACCTAATATCTTTTGTCTCCTTCATAGACCGAACTCTTCAGTAATTATGTTCTAAATCCTTTGTGCCAGCCTGTCAACTTGTCTACATTGGCTTGGATTGACAAGTGGCATATTGACAAGGTCAAGACCTTCATACTAGTTCATGGTCTGAAAATTTAAGACTTTTTGCTGCCCTTGAACTCTTTGAGGAATAAAGGCTCTTCTATTTGCATCATACATCCACCCTATAATGTACTTGGAAGTTCCCTGAGGTGGAGATGACATTGCCCTTCGTATACCATCCTCAAAAAGACTATGAATGAATGAGTCTACAGAGTCCACATGAATGTGAACTTGAGGAAGTTGCTGAGTATGGACATTTGCAAGTGAAGATGGTGACTCCTTAATGTCCTTGTTCTGTGAAGAACTCATAGCTTCTATTTCCTCAATCTCCATGCTCTATGAAGAACTCACAATTTTTATACCTTTAGCCTTAGATTCCCCTCATCTTCATCAGAAGAATCATAGGGGGATGAGAGAACTAGACCAAAGTCTTCTCTCTCACCACCAGCACAAAGTTCTTGGCTGTTGGTTTTACTCTGCTCATTGACAACCTCAATTGAAGTGTCAATGGGCTGAGTTGCCATGGTGGAGGTCTGAATGATGTAATCACTTGCTGAAGTCAGAGCCTCTTCAATATGGATATCCTGAACAGGTTTAGAAGTATCCACCTTAGTTATAGGTGACTGATGTGGGCAGAACATAGATGACTAAGGAGCACTCATCTCTCTCAAGTAGGGGAGGAATGAGAGACTCATGGCACTCACTGTAACCTAAGTCTTCATCAGTATAGAAGTCAAGGTTAGGAATTGGGTGTTTAAGTCTAAAGGCTGGGAATGGTAACTGTCCCCTGAAAGTTGTTCACCTGAGTATTGAGACTTAGAGTGAAGGCTTAAGGCAGTTGGGCTTGTGAGCTCATCATGCTAAGCATGAGGAACCTCACCACTAATCCGTGAAGAGATGGGAGTGGTTTGCTCCTTAGGAGAAGTGGGAGCTCTATTATCCACTTCTTTCTGTATGGGTGAGTGTATGGGGGCCTGCACAAACTCAATAGCTTGAGCAAGGGTTTGTTTGGATTTTCTTTTATAGGTGTGGGTGATTTGAGGTCTTTTTAGTGGTTCGGAGGTAGAAGGTGTGGGTTCAACACTAGCTTGTGTTGCTAGGTTGTCACCTTGAGTAATGAGCTCTATCATTTTAGGGACAAGGGTTGTTTCTACCCTAGAGAAGCCTACATTTGGCTTCTTCAAGATTTTAAAGATATGGGGCTTCTTCAGTCCCAATTTAAGAATATTACCTACTTCCCTCAACTGTGAGCCCAGTTCCCAGTTGAGAATGTATTAAACCTATCTAGAAAACATATAATACTCCAAGGAGTCCAAGTTTACAAGTAAAATGGTATAAACAATCTTAGAGTACCTGAACTTGACCCTCTAAGCCATTCTATTCACTATGAAGGAAAGATCATCACGAATCTAGTCCCACCCTCCATGCTTGTTGGACAAGATGTGGATAACCACATGAAACAAGTATTTCAACTGGGATGAGACCTTCCCTTTCTTGAAGGTCTTTACAGAGAAATCTCTTTTCGTAGCCCATCTACTCAAAGGAATGATTTACAGCCTTCTTTGGGAAAGACAACCCACATTCTTCATCATCTACTTAAAGGTGATTATTGATGATGGTTGGAGTGATGAAGATTGTCTTCCCCTGCATTGTGGCAGATAATGCATTCTCCCCATCCACAATGACCTCTTGGCAGGTCTTCCAAAATTTAAGCAAGTGATCCTCAAAGAGAGTAGGATTAATGGCGAGGGAGGTGAAGTAGTTTGATAGAGCCAGAAATGGAAAATCTCTAAGAAACTATCATCTTTCTCAGAGTTCAACAAAGCAACCTGGTTGTGTTGCCTATGAAGTTGCATGGAGAAATAAGGGTTGTTTATGATGTTTAAATTGGCCATTTTGAGAAGCTTAAGGGTGAACGAAGGTGAAGAGAAAAGTCGGTTTGGGAGAATTAAGGTTAGAGGAATAATGCAAATGAAGAAGATAGTGAAAACCGTTAGGTTTATATATGAAAAGGATTTGAGACAAAGTTAATGAAACAGGATAAACTTTGAAACCCGGATGTCGGTCCCACCTCTGAAAAAGTAGTTTTACTTTTGCCCAAAAACTAGTTTCTTGGAAGTCTAGAAATCTTCCTAATGTTATTTTGCTTCGGAAGTTCTTGAAGAAAAGCGTCCGAAGGCAAAATGACTTCGGAAAATATTTCAAAGATTTTGAGAATTTTGCTTCGGAAGAGATTTAGAACTCAGAGTGTTTATTCGAAGAAGTATAAAAACTTCCGAGAGAAAATTTGCTTTCGCAAGAAAATTTGTTCTTATAAAACATACGAGTACTTAAGTTGACTTTAAGCTTCTGAATATGTTTTAAAATTTTCTTCCGAAGATAAAACTACTTAAGTAGATATTTGTTTGCTAAGTCATAAATTTTCTTCCGAAGGTAATTTTCAATCTTCCAAATGATAAAGAGATCAAAATTTACAAAAATCTAAGGAATGTCTTGTAGAAAGATTTTACTTCTAAAGAGAACAAGGGCTTATGAATGTGATAAAATAGACAACTTAGGACACATAGGTTTTAGAAATAATATGATTAAGTTTTAAGAAAAGCTACTAAACGTTAATCATCCCAACAGCTTATACAAGATGCTTGAATCTTTGATCATCAAAAGCTTTGGTGAATAGATCAACATATTGTTCATTTGTGTTAACTTTTACTAGTTTGATTAATCCCTTTTCAAAGTTATCTCTAACCAAATGATATGTGATATTGATGTGCTTTGTCCTTGAGTGCTGCCCAGGATTCACTATGATTGAGATAGCACTATTTTTGTCTATGTGGATGGGAGTCTCTTTGAAGTTGAATCCATAGTCCAGCATCTGCTTTTGAATCCAAAGCACTTGAGCATAGCAACTTGCAGAAACAATGTATTCAGCCTCAGCAGTTGATGCAGATACACAAGATTGTTTCTTACATTGCCAAGAGACTATCCTTCCACAAAGAAATTAACATCCCCCAGATGCAGACTTTGCAGTCATGTTGCAGCCACTATAGTCATTATCTGCATAAGCATATAGATTGAAGTCAGAGTTATTTGGATACCAAAGGCCAAGTGATGGAGCACCTTTGAGATATCTTTGAATTCTTTTGATAGTGATTAGGTGTGACATCTTGGGGTTGGCTTGATATCTTGCACAAATACATATGGCAAACATGATATGAGGCCTGCTAGCTATGAAGTACATAAGAGACCCAATCATTTCCCTGAACATATGCTCATAAACACACTTGCCCTCAAGATTAGGTCCAAGCGAGTGGTTTCTAGCAATGGGTGTCTTAGCAACCTTACAATCAATCATGTTGAATCTCTTAAGTATGTTTTGAACATACTTTGTCTGACTTATGAAGATACTATTTTCAACTCTCTTCACTTGATTTCCCAGAAAGAAATTGAGTTCCCCTATGGTACTCATTTCAAATCTATCCTTCATCAGCTTTTGCAGAGCTTTGGATTAGTTGAACCAAATATGATGTCATCCACATATACTTGAACTAGCATTATGTCATTTCATGTTCCTTTGATGAAGAGAGTTCCATCAATAGTACCCCTCTTGTAGCCATGCTGACAGAGATACTGTGATAGTCTTATACCACTTCGTTGGTGCTTGATGCAGCCTATAAAGAGCCTTATCAAGCTTGCTGACATAATCAGGATGACCAGGATCTGCAAACCCAGGTGGTTGTCTGACATACACCTCTTCATCAATCACCCCATAAAGAAAAGCACAGTTGACATAAAGCTGGCAGACCTTGATGTTCTTGGATGCAACAAAAGCTAGGAATATTCTTACAACTTCAAGTCTTGCTACATGAGCAAAGACATTTGTGTAGTCAATTCCTTCTTCTTGAGTATACCCTTGAACAACCAGTCTTGCTTTGTTCTTGATGACAAGTCCTCTATCATCCTTCTTATTCTTAAACACCGATTTGGTCCCTGTAGTAGTCTTCCCATGAGGTAAAGGATAGAGGTTCCAAACCTTCTACCTTTTTAATTGAATCAGCTCCTCTTGAATGGCCTAACCTAACTTCCATACTTTAGAGCCTCATCAACTTTCTTTGGCCCTATCTAGGACAAGAAACAAGAGTGAAGACAAACATTTACATCATGGGTTTGTACTCTTGTTTTACCCCTGAGTCACCATTTCCAATCATGTTTGTGGAAGGGTGAGACTTGTGGATCCTTACCTGAGGGATCATAAAAAATTACTTAGACAGATCTAATTAGAGATAATGAAATCTGGCAATAAGGGGTCACCCTCCATATTAGCACACTTATCAAGATTAACTTGATCCAATGAGTGTGTGACATCATTGATGTTGTCATCAATGGGGTGGTTATCAGCATCAAGACATTTCTGATTGCTATCACCACCACCATGCTCTCCAACATTTGAAGCTCCTTTTTCTGAGTTGTGTGCCTCTAAGCTGAAATTTTAAGGCACCCCAGAAGCATAAGTAGGAGTTGTCCTTGATGTGCTGGTGGAAGCTTCATTTGTAGGATTGGTAACCATTGGAGCTAAAGATGTGTAGCTTGAAGGTCTTCTTAGCTTAAATCTTAGATCAGGATCACCTCTAGGTAATATATTTGTTGACCCTGAAAGATGCACATAAGATTTGTTAACATAGTTGGTAACTAAATCAAGATCAAATAGCCAATCTGGACCAGAACCTTTCACACTGGGAATGTGCTCATTGAAAGTCACCTTGGCTGACTACTTAACTATTCTAGTTCTGAGATTGTATACTCTATAAGCTTTAGCTTAGTAAGAGTATCCAATAAAGTGTCCATCATCTGATTTCTCAGCAAACTTGGCAATTTCTTTGGTATTTAAGATGGTGCAAGGACATCCAAATAACATGAGAAAACCAATGAATGGGTTCCTCTTATGCCAAAGTTCATAAGGAGTCTTACCACTAGTCTTAACTACTAAAAATCTATTTTGCACATAGTAGGTAGTGTCAACTACCTTTGCCTAGAAGATGATGGGTAGTTTAGAGTTAGACAACATAATTCTTGCAGCTTCAGTTAGTTGTCCTATTTCTCCTCTCAGCAACACCATTTTGTTAAGGAGTCCTGGAGCACTATATTGTCTTGTAATACCTTTTTCATCAAAAAAGGTATCAAGGATTTGGTTCTTTAATTCACTTCCTTGATCACATCTTATGGTCTTGACCTTGTGATCATATTGGTTCTCAATCTTTAAGATGAAATTCTTTAAAATCTGAAGAGTCTCATCCTTAGTTCTAAGGAAGAAAACCCTAGTTAATCTTGTAGAGTCATCTGTGATCACTAAATAGTAAGAGGTCCATCCTAGACTCAATACACGGGTGGGGTCAAGGAGATCCATATGTGATAAGTGTAGGGGATTAGTTATGGAATTTCTTTCCTTTAGCTTGTGAGATACTTTGTGTTGCTTCCCTTTCAGGCATGCAACACAGTCATCATCACTTGTAAATTTTTTCTTTGGAATTCCAGTTACAAAATCAGTTTTAATCAATTTATTCATACTATTAATGTTACATGGCACATTCTTTTATGCCAGAGGAAAGACTCATCACTATTTGCTTTGGATAGAAAGCATGAAACTTCTCCTGAGAGAGATGTTTCTTGCTAATCCATCTTGTATATGTTCCCTTTCCTAGGGGCTTTGAGAAGGATATGCTCATGAGGAATGACCACCCTAGGCCTGAGACTAATGTATTGATGCTCAATGAAGAGCATGTTATGACTCAGATCATAAAATTAAGATACACTCAAAAGATTGTATCCAAGCTACTTGACAAAGCTTACCTTTTAAATGCTGAGCTTACCATTTATGACCTTGCCCCTTTCAGAATTGTAACCACCTTCATTTCCTCCAAAAGCCTCATTGGTCTTGGGCTCCTCAAAAGAACTTGAAGACAATGCAACACTAATTGATCTTACAGTCATCCTAGAAGGATCATTTGCTGAACTTGATGAAGAACTCTCAGCCACTTGGTCTTTATTTGACTTCCACACCACCGTTGTAAGCTTAGACTTGACCTTCAATACTTCGGAAGACTTTGGAAGTTTTGATGACTGGGCCTTCGGAAGATCTTGCTTTCACTGCAGCAGGCTTTAGTACTTCGGAAGTATTCCTTCCTTCTGAGACAAAAGTTTCTTCCAAAGGCAAGTTACCACTTGTCTTCTTCTTCATTTTGGAGCTTCTGAAGGAAACATATTTTCCGTCCAAAGCTTGCTTTTTCTTCTCCAAATACTTAGAAGGTTTTTTCTTTGTGATGTGAAGAGTACTCTTTGGACTGTATATACAATCCTTTGCAAGATGAGATGTACTCCCACATATAACACAATCCACTTTCTTTCTTCTAGGAGTCTTCTTCTGTGAACAAGGCTGAACTTTATCACTTTCACTCTCCATCTTCATCTTCTCAAATGATGTGGTGATTCTTGTGGGGTTAGAACTACATTTGGAGCTTGATGGTTCATGTTGTATAACAGTGGTGCACAACTTATCAGCCTTCTTCTTGATGATGTGATGATTTGGAAAAGAACTAGAACTCTTGTTGTTGGAGTTCAAGCTTGTGTCCTCAACTTTAACCACTTCAAAATCTACAGATTTAAACATTTGTTCTGTGCAGAGTTGAAGGTGGCCTTGATCTCTGGAGCCTTCTTTGCCTTTCTCTTGCTCTTTTGGATCAAGTTCTTTCTCTTGGACTTAGTCACCCCAACAACTTTACTCTCCTCAGAGGAATGGTGACCCTTCTTAAAATGCTCTTCTTCACTCTTCTCAGAGCCCTTCTTCACCATCTTTTCTTCATCCTCTTCAGTCAAGGGGTTTATGTGGGGAAGCTAATCTTCAAAAGTTCACACCTAGTAGATCTTACGGACAAGATTGTGTATGGATGAGCTATCTCACAAGATCCCAGTCCCTGCTTGTTCTCATAACAAAGTTTTGCATGCAAGGAGGACGATATCATGTTCTTGAAGGTCTCTTGTTCAAGAACACATTTATCAGCCTTATCTTTATTGATCACAAGCTCAGCCTGGAATTCAGTCATCTTGGCTATAAGATCCTTGATCTGAATCCTATAATTGGTATGCTCATATTTAAGAACTGAAATGGTTTTCTCTAAGTCCTCTGTCTTTAACTTATAGTCATTTTCAGCCTTTTTGAAATCAAATTTTAAGATATTAAAGGACTCAAGATCAGATCTCATCTCTCAGTTATAAGACCTGTATCTATTAACTTTAGCAATACATTTAGGAGTGCACAGATGTTCCAATACCTTGGCTTTATCATGATTAGCCATGAGTGCTTTGTTTGGAGATGCATCTTCCACCTGAAAGCTCTAGTCAAAGCTTCCTTCTTCAACAACAACAGTAGCTTGTTGCTTTGGCTTCTCATTCTAGGGACCTCTCTCCATGTAGCTTGGTCTGGCTTGAGTCTAGTTACAGTTGTAACACTTTACCTAGCTTTTATCCAGCCCAAACTTTCCACTAGCTGTATTTCTAGGAAACTTCCTCCCTGTCCTCTTGTAGAACTTCTTGGCTCTATGAGTGAGAAGAGCCATTTGCTGAACTATCTCCATATACTCCAGATCATCTGGATGGATACAGTCCAAGTCTTTTTAAGGTGAAGAGAAGGTTTCCGGTGGATTCATCAGAAGAAACAAAGGCATGAGAAGAACTTGTCACTTGGAAATGACTTCATTGAGTGTAGCTTTATCTTGGAGTCTCTAGGAAAGTGATGAATGGACTCTTTTGTGAGTTGTCAGGGTAGCATATAAGATGATGTTGAGGTTCTACGCTCTCCCTTTCAGTCACATGAAGGGCTAAAACCATTTGATTGTTAGAGTTACCAGATGAACCTTGCATGTTCATCTCCATGTGGTATTCATTGAGAATGCCATACAACTCAGTCAGAGTAAGAATCTTAAGGTTCTTAGTCCTCTTGATACTAACACAATAATGTGTCCATTGCCTAGGAAGAAAGGACATGAGCTTCCTTACAATCTCTCTGTTCTCAAAAGTTATTCCAACATCCATTAGAATATCCACAATCTTAACACACCTAAAGTATTGTTGACTCATGGTTTCGCCTACCTTGAAGGTGAAGTTTTCAAACTACTTCTTGAGGAGATCCTTCTTGTTCTCCTTTGCTTCATTGGATCCCTCATACATAAGCTTTAGTGCTTTCCATAGTTGCTTGGCTATCTTGCACTTCTTGAAGCCTCTGTAGATGGAGTTTGGAAGAGCAGTTTAAAGGGTTGTCATGGCATTTTGATCAATCTCTATTCTCTTCCTATCTTCATCGAAGAAATCAACCATAGCCTTTGGAATCATACCACCACTAGTTGCAGAAGACGTGCTTGGTATGTAAGGTCCTTCAACAATAGAGTCCCACATCCTGGAGTCTTTAGACTTGATAAAGCCTTCCATTCTTTGACACCCAAGTATCAAAGTCTTCAAGAGTGATGAGTGGAGACTTTGTCATAGTTCCAGTTTCCATATCAGCTTTAATGATAGCTGCCATTTGAGTTGTAAGTGATTTGTGTGTGTGAGGGATCTTAAGATGGTAAAATCTTATATCAAGAGCCTGAATGCTCTAATACCACATGCAGGACCGTTAAAAGGGGTGATGCACTTTACAACACAACAACACAATTGAGGAGAGTTCTTTAGAACACTTAACAGATCAAATAGGGAATTAGTTAACTACAATAAAAGACACTAAGAACACAAGTAATTGAGAGAAATAACAAGATAGCAAATAACACAAGTATTTGGGTTCACGAATGTTGTATATTGCTTCTCAAGTTCTATTACAAAGTGTTTCAAAGTATAATGGAAAGTTACAAGTACTTGAGATACATATACTACAACCTACAACTGACCATACTTTGAAGGCCAATTGGATATATAAGACTAGACAACAACATCAAATGTAGAGTCAAAAGGCAGATTGCCTTTTGAATTGTGACTATGACATGTCATAGCTCATATCCTAATGTATTACAAAAAGGATTAAGTACAAAAACTAGAAATCTGAGACTCAAGACCTCAATGTACATTTTACTAAAAGCATCTCACCAACTTGTGAAAGTTTGTGAGTCAAACAGAGTTGTAGCGGATAGGTGGCCTAGCTTTATGGAAAAGTACATCAGATAAAAGCATGTACATAAAAGTCTTCGGAACAAATCAGTCTTCATAAACTGGCTTCAGAAGACTTTCTCTTTGAAGCTTCGGAAGACTTCATATTGGCTCCGGAAGATATTGGTTTTGTGTTTGGAAGATTTTACACTTAGAACATTTCTAGTGCAAGGTGTAGAACTTTCGAAACGTTTCTACTTCAGTACTTTGGTGCATTCATGCAGAGAGACTATAGATGTTTTGAATGTTTTGGCTATATCAGACTTTTTAGAATCCTTACACCCTGTATCAGAAGGATGGCGAGATGTCATTAAATATTTTTGACGATCAAGATTGTTCTACGCACTAACTGCAGAGCTGGCAATCTATCAGCAACACATTCTCGACTTCTGGAACTCAGCTACGATAGAAGAAGGAGATAGTGAAGTGATAGTTGCTGAGATTATGAATGAGCAAATAAGGGTATCTGAACAAGTTATTTGGAGAGTACTTGAGTAGGGAGATCATCAGGCTGAACATCCAATTATGTTTGAGAATGAATACACAGAGAAGATATTCTACTTGATGGGGTATGATGGTGACTTTTAGAATGGAGAAATCAGGAAAGGAAGACTATGCATGCCATATAGATTCCTATGTCACACATATCTAAAATGCATATTAAATAGGAAATTAGGGCTAGAACGGTTTTCAAGGCATATTTCCTCTGGAATCATTGGAATATTTGAATGAAGGACCTATAACTACTCAAAGTACATCTTCGATTATTTATGTGACCAAATAAGAATCCAGAAGGCTGATAAGATGTTCATGTTTCCAAGGTTCATTGAACTAATCATTAATTCTGAGTTTCCTGGAATAGAAAGAGTAGGAGGTGTGTTTGTACAAGCGCACTTAGAAAGATCTATCTTAAACAAGATCACTGGCAAGTATGAAGGTGAAGATATGTGTAACATCCGCCAATTTTCTAATTATAATCCGAACTTGAATTCATTTTGAATTATCATATGCTATAAATTCTTTATTAGACTTATTATTCTAATGTATCATATGGATTATAAATGTAACCAACACAAAAATATGATTTTATTTAATTTTTATTTATTAAACCATTTAAACAAGTTCTAATAATTTTATAAATTATAAAGTAAGGTGTTATAAATTTATAGATGATTGTTATTTATGAGTTCTAACATGGAAAGAATAATTATATATCAAAGTTTCTTTACAAAAAATTATAAACTTATACAAGTTTGTAAGTGTAATGAGAATTAATATTAATTTTAATTAATTAATAAACTATTTCTTTTTATTTATAAACTATTTAAAGTTTTAAAAGACAACTTAATTATAGATTGGTTTAATTTAATTCTAAATTGGTTTAATAAGTTTCGGGCCAATTTTGTAATTTTTAAAACTTAATTCAAAAGTTTCTAGCATAAAATAATAACTTCCAAATACTATAGGGACCAAAGGTGTAACTTCCCCAAACCAAACCCCCTTACCCCGTAAGTCCGGCGGGAGGTCCGGCCGAACTCCGGTCTCCTCCAAAACGTGCCAAATCACGACGATCGTGAACTTAAACTATTTCCAACCTTTCGTGGGAGGGATTCGAACATTAAACACACTTCAATTCGGGTTAAAGGCCAGTAATTGGTGCCGTTTGGGTTTAACAACCGTCGAGCATCAAACGTAAACATTCGGCAATTAAGATCAAATAATAACCAAATTAATTGAACCATAATCGAATGTTTAACTAGTCCTAAGCTAGTACCAATCTTAATATCACCTGAAAACATCCAAACATCGAATTCACTCCCCCTCTCAACGCAAGTCTGCAACTTTATCGAGATCCTCTCTCTGAACAATTTGACTTCAAATGGATACGGGCTTTCGGTCGGAATAACACCCCGAATCTGTACACGAGGTTAGTTTGATTATCTTCATCGTTTGCATCTAGAATCATACTTATGAAAACTGCGACTATCTTCCATATTGTTCATTATCAATATGAACTTGATCAAGTAAGTAATCATATAAATTTACTCGGTTTTACATGGGGAAACAAAACCCCATGTTTAATTCGTTAATCTGCATTATTTAGGTGCTCAATTTGATCAAAATCGAATTAGGGTTCATGAAGATTTGGGAGAAATAAGCAATTAACATTTAAAACATTTTAAAGAGGAATTTGACTACACTTGGGCTTTAGCCCGGTTGGTAACAACAGTCATCTTGGGCATGAGGTCCCGGGTTCGAATCGTGCCTCTGCCAAACTTTTTATTTAATTGTTTTTGCTATATTTCTAATTTAAAAAATTAATATTATATTAATAAATTAAAATAAAAATTATTTTTTTAACTAAAATATTTCAGAATTATTAAATTAATTTTAAAGGTTTTAAAAAAAACTTATGATTTTAAATTTAATTACTTATTTAAGGATAACAAGGATTATAAAAATATTATTAATTATTTAATGTAATTTGAATGTTATAAATCTATTATGGTTCAAATATAGATTATTTTAACATTATAAATCTACATGTTTTAAATAAAAAATATTTGAAATAGTTATTTTAATAGTATTTAAATAGTTAATTATTCATTTATACATTTAAACATGTTATATATAATTAGTTAGTAATGTTATTCCTTAAAGATATAATTAGTGTATTTTTGTAAAAAAAACTAATCTTTAAATACTAGTTTAATCTACACAAACTATTATTTCAAACGTTGTCTCTAAAATTATTGTGTAAGTCGTGTTCATTTTATTTAGTTACAACATTTTATTTAAACGTTATGGATGTTACAAATTGTTATAAATGTTAGCCTCATTTCTTATCTTTATATAAAATATAAATAAAATCGTTCCCACGAAAATATAATTGATTTTTCATGTAAGGCCTCGTTCCCGGGACGCTTACAGCTGGTGATTCATCGCACATAAAATGTATACTTTGCATTTATTCATCAAAACATTACAGCGGAAATATTAAAAAAATTGCATTTCATTTCATCATAAAAACTTTTGCAAAATAATGCATCATTTGTCGGTTACAAAATTACATGGTTGTATTACATCACAAAAGCTTTAAATAAATGGATGCCGTCCAAAAGAGCTGAGTAGCCGCCTCGTGCCATCCTCAGCAACGTTTACCTGCCAACAGGAAACGTATAAAAGTCAGCGTTGCTGAGTGTGTTCTAGTTTTATAATAAAACATACATAAAATCGTTATTTATTTCCTTCAGAGTCCATACTATACGTTTCATTCGTTCGTGATCATACATCATACCTACATACAAATAATATCAATATTATCTTCCATTACGTTCGTAACCATGGTTCATTCATTACATCTTGTGACATGTGCATTACCCCAAACATTGTGCACGAAGCTGGTTACTGGGCCTGAGGTCTTTCATAGACCCCGAACATTGTGCACGAAGCTGACTCCAGTACCTAGGGCAAGTACATTCACTGTTCATCTTTTCTTTTTCATTCCAGATCAGTGCCATATGCTATATCCCGAACATTGTGCACGAAGCTGGTTACTGGGCCTGAGGTCTTCATAGACCCCGAACATTGTGCACAAAGCTGCCTCTAGTACCTGGGGCAAGCGGCAAGGATCCCATACATATGGTCAATCACAAGGATTGGACCCCAGTGTGCATCCTTCTGAGGTAGCTAACCCGCACACAGTTGAGCTAACACCCTTCATTGGGTGTGGACTTCCATACATTTGCTTGCAAAACTTTTTACGTTCATTCATTCGTTAATGCATGCATTCATTCATCATGTTCCTCTTTCATTATCTTTCACTTTACGTTACATAATACTTTCGGTTCATTCATTAACATAACACGTAAAGCCATGGAAAGATAAACATTCATCATCATAAGGAACATATCATAACATACCATTCATACATCATCGCACAAGGCATCATACATACATAACATACATCATGCATAGTCATGAACATCATCATCATCATCCATAACATGCCCATCATACTATTTATGACCCCAAAAGTCAACCTTTAGTCCCCCGGGAATTTCCCAAGTCAAACCCTACTTACACATTTTCCCCAAAAAATCAGAAAAATATTCTAAGTCCTAAGCGCATGGGCACTATGCAGCGCATGGACACTATTCATGCGCATGGGGAACACTTAGGCGCATGGGCCACTTTCGGGTGCATGAGCACTATGCAGGAGTATGGGAAACTCTTAGTCAAATACAGCCCAGTTTCTGGGTGCATGGGTACTATTCAGACGCATGAACACTTAGGCGCATGGGCCACTTGGGCGCATGGGCACTATTGGGGCGCATGGCCCTACACTTAGTCATCGACTAACATTTCTAGGCGCATGGGCTGTACTTAAACATTCTAAGGTAATCTTAGGTGCATGGACTACTGTTTAGGTGCATGACTTACACTTAATTCTTTCTAAGGCAATTTCAGACGTATGAGCCTCACCCAGACGCATGAGCATTCTGCAAAACATGATTCTAGGATGTTTTCAACCTCAATCCTCAAACTCATCTATTCTAAGCATAATGTGGCTATTCTAAACATGAGTAGCCTATAAACCATCAAAAACCAACATCCAACATACAAAATACATACGGGTATTCACACATAAACTTGTAAAATCATTTCAATACGTTTCCAGCCCCAAAGGTAGTTTAAAACATGTAAAAACCGGGGTCTAGAACTCACCTGGTGCAACTTGGGTGTTCTTCCTTTTAACCCGCTTGCAAAGAGTTCAAAACACCTAAAAACAATATCCAAAAACACACACACCCAAGCACAAACACAACCCATAAGCACATAAACACATAACCGGGATAAAACTCGACATAAAAACATAAAAACCTTGAATTCTTACCTTGAATTCACTTTCTTCTTCCCCTTCTTCTTCAATCCGAGAGTATTCTCTGCTCTCTCTCTCTAAAACCAAGACAAATGGTGAAGTGAGGTGAGGGTGGGCGGCCATACTCACCTTTACACCAACTTTTGAAAGTTTTGTCATTTTTGGACACTTTTAGTCCCTCTACTTGGACTTTATTGCCTTTCTTGCTTTTATTCCTCTTATCTTGACTTTTAAAATAACCGGGTGTTACATTTCATTTGATAAATATAACCAACAAAACCCCAAACATCAAGTTGAACCCTAGTCCATGTTAGTTTGTTAAACTTATTGTAAAACCTTTACCTGTGATTACATATATTTAGGTGGCTTGTGACCATACATCTTGGAACGTCATATATATCATTCTTATTATTAATCTCCATTATATACTTATTGCCATGTGAGTTTTCCTTGCCCCCTTTTTACTATTTTCACACTATTTTGGGGTGAAATATGGTACTTATAAATCATACACTTATAAACGTTTGAGACTGGTAAGGCACTTGCAATTCATCTTTATATTTTGTCATGGTTATTTGTTTGTTGTAAGTGATTATATGAGATACATAGTTTGTTTACAATCATTAACTACTGCTAGCCTGGCGACGTCTTAGATCTTTGGGCCTGACAAGCCTATTTGGTGCTAAAGCCGAGGTATTGCCGGCTCCTGATGATGTATGTTTGTTCATCATGGGAACCAAATACACTTAGCCAATCTTATATACTTGTAATCAAGTCGAGGTTTGGTTGTCACGATATGTGTTCTATAACCTTACCAATTTATGACCTATGACATGAATTTCTACTTGTAACTTTATCATATTATGTATGAAAGCCTTGGAAACTCACAACTATTTTAGTTGACCTTTTATTTTCATCATGTTTCAGGTTTGATGCTTGAAGATCTTCTTATGCTCATATAGGACTTGGACCTAGATTAATGAAAGACTTATATTATTTGGTGTATTTTGATTGATTTGTAATTACATATTTGTCTTGTAATGTTTTATGAATAATGACATTTAATATTATTACAACTTAATTAGTTCTATGTGCTATGAGCAATCATCTCCCATTCGTCCGCCCCGATGATTCCGCCGTCGGTCGGGGTGTGACAATATGCCCATGTTTGTACGTGTGGTTGATCCTAATGCTAAAATTACACAAGAGATAGTTTATAAAGATCAATAGGATAGTTCACTTACTACAACTAAACAAGCTTCTAACTCATCTTCCCAATCCCTCATTCAACATTAATCACTAGCCAGTGAAAACACCTTACCCATCTCTCCCATTCATCCTCAATAACTAGTAGATCAATAACCTACAACACACTAAATCAATCACCAGAAAGTGTTTACATAGAAACAATTTCATTACCCACTCTCAAGACTTAGTTTACTCTAGTGAGACAGAGTTAGTCTCCTAAGAAGAACTATCTCTCTCTTAATCACCAACTCACAAACTCCTATCTTGTTTAATCACACTGAACTAGTTTCACCAACAACAAGAACAAGTATTTTCTGCAGTTGAGTGTAGCTCAAGCTCAGCAAGTGTAGCTCCTACTAAAGGTGACAATGTTGAGCCTGCTGAAGTTAATCTTGAAGATGAAGGGAAGCCAAATATGTTGATGTTATTGCCTATCATGAAGATGATCTTAGTGATCAGGACATCCTTGTCAGCAAAAGTTTTTTCCGTGGTGGAATACAACAAGTTGACAACTAAGTCGAATAAAAGGCTGGAGAGGATAAGAGAATTGAAGAGATTAATAAAAAAGAAAGAGGATCTCTTAAACAAGCAAGAATCATCACTGAAGAGGTTAAAAGAAAATGCTGAAGTGAACAATGAAGTGTTTGATGCTCTTCATGAGTTGGTTAGAGAACTCAAAGAATATGTTGAGAAGGAGAAATCTGAAAGAGAGCATCTTGTGATAGAAGTCAACAAAGCAAACAACATTATCTTTGATCATGTTGCCCTTTTGAAAATAAAAGATGAAGAGATTGATAAGTTGAAATAAAGACTTGTGCACTAGAATCAAGTGGTCATACAACAAGACCAACAAAACAATCAGTTGAAACTTCAAAGCAAATCAAGCAATATACCAGGAAAAGAAAATATTGGAGTTCAATCAAGAAAGAGGTGATCAAATTGATGATTCTCCCAAAAGATCAAAAACCATGTCTCCTAAACACATGCCTTCAGTAGACTTGTATACTAGGAAGGCTATGTCACATGCTGAAGAAGATAGTGATGATGTATGAAATTAGTTGACCAAGGTTGATTCTCCTAAACAACAAGAACGAGAAAAATATGATCAACCGATGACTACAAAACACGTCATGGAAGAAAGGCAAGAGTCTACCATGTTCATGACTTTGATTAATCAAGTAATTCCATACGACATCGTAGAAAGGATGGGCATGAATAAGATGAAGGATATGCTGAAAGAATTTGAGCTTGAAAGATTTATGATCCCCAACTATAATTATAAAAGCATTCACATCATTTTAGGTAATTTAGAAAACAAAGAAGGAGTTGGGCCAATGTGATACAACAAAGCTAAGCAGATACAATATGACTTGTTGGTTACAAGGTCACATTTACAAAGTGCATGAACTAAAAGGAAGAACAGTGGTTGAGTTGAGAAAAATGATGGAGCACGTGATGAAAGTGGAGCTAGAAATTGGTGTGAGATTTAGGACCGAAGCTCCAAATCATGCTTATGAGCATCAAAATAAACTCCTTGCTGAGCCTGTGATTGTTAAGAGCAAAGACTAGTACAAAAGGAAAGAAAAGCTTACTAGAGAGCCCCGAGAAGTTATTCCTAGCAAAGTATGGCCATTGAGAACTACTATAGGGAAATTACCGAAAAAATGTCAACACTGATAGAGCTATTTGATCATCTGCTGAGCCTGTGATTGTTAAGAGCAAAGACTAGTACAAATGGAAAGAAAAGCTTACTAGAGAGCCCCGAGAAGTTATTCCTAGCAAAGTAGGCCATTGAGAACTACTATAGGGAAATTACCGAACAAAAGTCAACACTGATAGAGCTATTTGATCATCTCACAACTCCTAGTTTTGTACACCAAAATAGGATTATGGCCTGGAAATATGATCTAGACTGGGATTGTGTAGTTATTAAAAGAAGATTTGGAAGAATCCAATACTTCCATGAAATAGAAACAATAGTGAATCTTCCTAAATGTGACATCAAGGATCTGTAAAGGTTAATCATCTCTAATTTCCTATTCCTCCCAAGAGGATGAGATTCTTTGTTTCAGTAGGTAAGTTAAGGACAAAATTTAGAGATGATGTAATCAAAGAGGACAAGAGAGAGGATGTTGAGCACAGAACAAGAAAGCAATGAAAGAAAAGGTCAAAATCCAACTCCTCTACATTGATAGATGATGAATTTTTAATACGGGTTGGATACTACAATTGAAATACAGCAACTATAAAGAGCTTTGATGGAAATCAATATACATATCCCATAATAGAAAGGGCATATGTTGAGAAAACTAAAGAGTTAGTGTTGCTGAGAAATGAAGAGAAAAAGAAAGTTGAATAGATAAGGACCTTTGATCCAGTGGAAATCAATCTACTCCACCCAAGCTACACTTCATGTCTGCATGACAAATTTTTCCCAGAGCTGGCTGATGAGAAAACACAAAATGATCTATGCTTGTATGTACACTTGATTCAAGTGATTGACAAATTGCAGGCAAAGGCTTATAAAAGAAGGAGATATGAGGCTGGGCAGTTAATTGGAACCAACATCAAAGAAGTGTCTGAACTTAGAATCTTAGAACAAGATGAGCTAGAGATAGTTCATAATCAAAGTGTTGTGGAAACACTTACTATTAACGAAAATGTTTTGGGTTTAAGTTTTGAAACTATAAAGATGATCTGCAAGATGGAGATAAAGTACAAGTATGTTGATGAGAAGATTGCAGTCTCTTACTTCTACAAAAAGATAATTGCTAGAGTCAAAGAGCTTTCAAGTCTGAAGAGCTGATCTGAAAGTTGTTAAGCCTAAGGGGGAGTATTGTTAGATCTAGGAACAATAGGACTCAATCCTTTTGTATAAGCATAGAACTTTAATCAATGGTCATAATAAACTCTTGTAATTCATTACTTTGATGTATGCATTATGTATATAGGTTAGCCCATATCTGTGTTAATGTACGTGTATGATTGCAGGCTCAAATATTGTATTTGGTCAAGTAAAAAATTGACCAAGTACAAGAAACATCTACACATGAACATTTAAGTTCTTCCGTAGATAATCGTCTCATAAGAAATACATCCGAGGACCCTCTACGGAAGAACACTTCGGTACAGATGAAGTCAAAGGAGTGTTATGAGGCCTAAGACCCATGGATGAACAATTTGCACTCCAGTAAGGAATACCAAGTGAAGACTCCTACGGAAGGGTAAACTCCTGCGGAAGACAAAGTTCTTATGGAAGACCAAACACATGTACTTGCATCATCAAGTAATTCTAGTCAACAAGTCAAACAAAAACTCCAAGAGATATGTTGTTTCCTTAACAAAAACCTTGAACTTATAAATACTAGACCTAGGTTAACCATAAGGGGGCTGAATACCTAACATCATATCGATCCACACGATAAATCAAGCATAAAAACCATACCAGTCGTCACATCAATACACCAAAATCATTAACACGTTGAATGCAAACATTGTTATCAACAATCATTATTTGATTAGTTATAAACATTTATTAGTTTTAATGAAAATCTTTTTAATCAAATCTTGATCTTTCATTTATTGTGTTGAAATCATCATGTTCCTTATCATCAATATTCATTGTCATTGATATTTAATAATTAATCAATTAAACAACGATTAATGATCATTCCACAAACATTAAATCGGACTTAAACTATCACTCATAATTCTTGATTGCGATCCTTGGATTCACAAAATTGTATAAGATGAATCGCACGTGCATTAGAAGTGTTAAGATATTTTACAAGTTTGCATTTATATGGTTAACATGTTTCAGACAAAAAGTGTGAAATAAAATTGATAATAGGGTATGAGAAACTCACTTAATAAAGATGAACTTAAGAGAATAATAAGAAAATAAGATTTTTCCAACGATTCCTTTTACATAATACCTAAACATGGTTGTATCAAGATTAGAATAATGATATGATTAACGACTAAATATGAACTAGGGTTTCAATTGGAATTTGTGTTTTTAATAATTAACTTAAATAAAATAATGTAATCGATTATGTTTTGATTCAATAAATATGGAATAAATCAATTAAATAATTAAGATTGAGAACGATAATGAATGATTAGTGAAATAAAATAATTTAACTTAATAATTGAATTAATAAAGTTAAGTATAAAGTGTGAAAGAAGTAATTAATTTGTAGATACATGTGTCCCTAGTTTCTGAACTTAATGTAAAATGTCTTTATTGTCTTACACATATGTAATTGAATGGGTACTTAATGAAATACAATGTGTGTTTGGGCTTATAATGTTGAATATTTCATTGCTTGGTATGTAATAACGCTTATTGAACTAACTATATTGGTTTGTGGTTGTGGGAATAAATCTAAAGTCAAATAATGATTGTGAAATATATTTAAACTTAATCATATGAACTTCACATGCGATTGGCCCATGCTAATGGACCACACACATGAACAACTTCATGCCAATGAACCAATCGTACGAATGAACCAGGAGACTGGATCAATCGCATCATTGTAACATGTGACTGACTCGGTCGTGCGAATGGATCAACCCTATAACTCAATCACATGACTAAACCATGCAAATGGTCTAGTCGCCCGAATGAGAAACCCTAACCTATAAATACCACTTAAATCCTGAAAAAGAATATACATTGAAAACCTACGTACTAAATCATACCCTAGCCTTCTGAGACCTTTAAGAACCTGTTCCAAGTTCATAGATCGCACTAGATCGATTCCCAATCGTTTTTAACGTTTAGATTCAATCCATATTTGTTTCTACGTGCGTTCTCACTGATTGGATCGCCAATCAAATAGGATTCCGCACTATTGATTTGGTATACACGTATTTCAGTTTGTATTTCGTTCAATACACGATCCTAACAAGTGGTATCAGAGATTTGGCTCTTGATTTACGTGTGATTAAATCGTTTTTGGTACAAAAATTGTGTTTTTCCACTAAAACGCAATCTTTTTGGTAAAACGGCGTCTTAGACGTCTCCTGATCGTAAAGTTTAGTTTTTCTAGCATACGGGAATTAGGGTTAGTGAAAATTCGAGTTTTTGCGTCCAAAATACCTTAAATATATGAATTTTCAAGTTTCAGCAGCTTCAGTCGCACAATTGACTTAATCGCCCGACTGAACCCATACGATTCCCTCATACGCACGATTGGGCTCATCTGTACCTCAATTCGTACGACTGAGCAGTTTATTCGCATTGTCCAACCACATTTGTTCATTCGCCTGACTGAGATATCCGCACTAGTTCAGTCACACGATTGAACCATCCGCATCGCTCAATCTCACAAATAGCCCAATCGTACACCTTCATTTGCAAAAGTGAAACAGTTGTCCCAAAGATTAAAGTTGACAGTAATGGAGGACCAATAATCAGCATTCACAACAGGGAGAGATTCACGGATTCAAAACCTACTGCTTGTGGAGAATGAAGTGGGGAATCACAACAAACCCCCTAAGCTAATCACATTGGACGAATACCCACAATGGAAGAAACATTTCGAGATCTACTTAAATGTAGTAGATCCTAATCTTTGGGAATCAATAGAGACGGAGTATAGCATGCCAGTAGGTGCTCATGGTGTTAAACTTACACTAGGTGGCATGATTGATGGACAAAACGTCAAATACAATGCTAAGAAGAAAGTCTATACTCTACTTACTCAGTTGATCCCCAACGATATTTTTCACCAATTTTTTGAGTATACGCAAGCAAAGAAACTATGGGATTGTAAGGCCCTCGTTCCAGAGCACCTCACAGTTGGTCATTCATTGCACTAAAAACGTTATAAAATGTAAATTTATTTTGCAGCGGAATTTAAAACTTTCATTAATAACTAAAAACATGTCTTTTCATTGATTTACAACATTTGTTTCATCTCAAAATATAAGACATGTCAAAATACAGATGCCGGCCTCAAAATGCTCCCAGTAGCTTATGCTTCCATGCCTACAACTCCTCAGCATCAACATACCTGCCAACTATCATGCATGCAAAAGTCAGCGACGCTGAGTTAGTTCTAGTTTTATAGTAAAACATATTTTATTTTCATTGAAAACCGTTCTTTACTTTATTTCAAAACATACTATACTTTACATCGTTTGTGATCATGCATCATACGTACATACAGATAATATCATTATTATCTTCATCATTATGCTCATTAACCTTGTTCGTTCAACGTATTACATTATCGTTCACTTCTCTTTCTTGATCCGGTCAGACTTTACCCTCTTCGTGGCACTCAGCCACGATTACTGAGGTCGAATGAGAGGATCCTGTTTTGTACATTATTACGATAATTCATTTACGTTCATTCATACGTTCGTTCTTTCATACATAATCTTCCGTTCATTACTCATTATTACTCAAATCTTGTCTCTTGCAGTATCCCATGCTCGAAAGCTGATGCTGTGCCAGGGCCTGCTCACAAGCCCCCGACTCAAGTCTGACAACTGACATAGCACAGGAATACGCGAAAAAGATCTCATATGAGTCAATCACAGGGATTGAACTCTAACCGAGTCTGTCGCAACACAAAGTCGCTCACCTCATTATCTCGTCTCATGCAATATCCCCGACTCTTGTCTGAAGACTGATACTGTGTCGGGGCCTGACAAACAAACCCCCGACTTATGTCCGCAGACTGACACAGTACCGGGATGCGCGACACAGATCTCATCATCTGTCACTTTCGTCATATGCAATACTCCCGACTCATGTCCGAAGACTGATACTGTGTCGGGGCTTGCTTACAAACTCCCGACTCATGTCCGAAGACTGACACAGTATCGGAGTACACAATCTGTATCATGTCTCATGCAATACCCCCGACTCATGTCCGAAAACTGATACTGTGTCGGGGCCTGCTCAGAAACCCCGACTCATGTCCGAAGACTAACACAGTACCGGGATTCGCGACAAGGACCTCTTTCGAGTCTGTTGTGACACAGAGTCGCTCACCTATATACATATGCTTGCAAGCCTTTCTGTACTTTCTATTTTATTCATTTATTTATTCAAGCATGCATTCATTCATTACGTTCCTCTTTTCATTATCTTCCACTTTACGTTACATAATACTTTCATTACATTCATTATCGTTCAACGCAAAGCCAAGGGAAGACATACATACATAATAAGGAACATACATAAACATAAACATATACCATCACCAATACAGGCACATCATACATGCATAACACACATTAAACATAAGCCATCACATTGTAACCAGGCCTATCTCCCCATTATACCCCTTAAAAACTACTTAGAAAACCTCAAGTCCAAGGTGGGTGCATGGGTCCTTCCAGGCGCATGAGCATAAAATTCTATGTATAAAATAGTCTGGGCGCATGGGCACTATTTGGGCGTTTCTGCCTTGTTCAGGCGCATTACCAACACTTAGCCGTTTCAAGCATTTGGGCGCATGGGCACTCTTTAGTCGCATGGCCAATACTTAGCCATTTCATTCACTAGGACGCATGGGCACTGTTTAGCCGCATGGTCCACACTTAGCCGTTTCATTCACTGGGACGTATGGGCACTATTTAGGCGCATGGTCCACACTTAGCCTTTTCATTCACTGGGACGCATGGGCACTGTTTAGGCGCATGGTCCACACTTAGCCGTTTTAATCACTGGGACGCATGGGCACTGTTTAGGCGCATGGTCCACACTTAGCCATTTCATTCACTGGGACGCATGGGCACTGTTTAGGCGCATGGCCACACTTGGGCGCATGGCCAATACTTAGCCGCATGGCCAACATGCTGGGCGCATGGGCCACTGTTCAGGCGCATGACCCACTCTTGGGCGCATGGCCAACACTTAGGTGTCTGGTCTCTCATGCTGGACGCATGGACAACTGTTTGGGTGCCTAAACCACTGTTCATGTTCATCAAACATTCTAAAATATTTTCTATGTGAAGGGATGGAGATCTACTTTGATCAATTAGATTAGGATTTGCAGCGGAATAGCACACGAATTAGACGAAATTATAGCAAGAATAATATGAGTATTCAATAAAATAGTAATGGTTATAGAGAGAGAGTTTTCTGCCAAAAGAATGTTTTCATTCATGCACAAGCTTCCAGTACAAGGAAATTAGGTCAACATTCCTTTTATAAGGAGTGTGACATCAGCTGACGTCACTTGATAGTGACATCTAACTGATTTATATAAACAACTGAAAGTCAACTAAACTACTAAAGATGTCCACAACAACTAAGGACACCTTCACTAAAAGCTAAGTATAAGCTAACATTACAACTACTGAAGTTATAACATCTGAAGTATAAGAACTTCAGATGTTTTACATAATCTAAAACTACTGATTACAAACTGCTGAAATGTAAACCATCACAACTACTAAAGAGAACTACTTCAGCTGTTGTGAAAACTTCTAAGAACTTGATCTTCAGACTTTGTCTTCAGCAGTTGTCTTCAGACTTTGTCTTCAGCTGTTGTAGATCACTTTAGTTGTTTTGATGACTGTGGGACTTAAAGGTTTTTTGATCTGGCTCATTGGTTCCTTTTGTCCAACAAACTCCCCCTGAACCAATGCAGCCAAAACCTTTAAAATTGTTGAGGTCCCACTTATTGGCACAAACATTATCTGGATCAGCTCAGAAATCTTCAATATAAGCTCAGGCCAGGGAAGAGATTTCAGAAAGTTTTATTGGCAAAGGATGAGTGGGAACTCTATCTTGGGGAATTGGACACAGAGCTGTTACCCCATCCATGAAACCTACTTCCCAATGATAAGTCTGTAAGACTCTCTGACATAGGCCTCAAGGAAAACAACTTGTTCTTCCATTGTGGGTTCTTCAGCTCCACTTTCAAAGAAAAACTCAGGCCCATAGTACTCAGATAAGTACTTAATATGCTTTCCATTTTTCAGCTCCACAGTTGTATCTCTCTGTATGCAAACTCATCAGGATGAGTGCCTTCAAGCAATAACTGGAGCTCATTTTTTCTTATTTCTTCAAGCTTCTTGTAGATTAACCCCTTCTTTACCATTTTGTTTTCTAGTAAAGTTTGTGAGTCATCTTAGACTTGTAAGCTCTCTTGAAGTCATCAAGGATTTCCTAGGGTGACACTACAATGGCCAACATTATCACAGCATCTACAATCTTCTTTACTTGGCCATTGTATCTGCTTGGAATCTTCTTATGTGAATTCTGTCACTTACTCTGGGCCAGGCCAAATTCTCACTCTCTCTTTCTGATATTGGAATGTAAATCTGAGAGCATACAACCTCTGAGCATGTTTCTTCATAGCTTGTATGGATGAAGACTTGGGAAACTCTTTATCAATCATCCTTAACAGTTGCTTATCATGTTGTTTGTGCTGTTCTTCTTCTTCAAGTTTGACTTTTACCATTTGCCTTTGGAAGTCAGGTGTGATTGTTGTTGGTTGACTCCTGGGCTCAGGCATCTTTATATAAAATAGCAGAGATGGGCACACTATCATCCTCATCATCATCTTCTTCTTCTTCCATCCTCAACACCCTTCTCTTCCTCTTAGGTGCATCATTGGTAGTGGATGAGTGGGTTTATTGGGTAAATGATTGGTTTTGAGGGTTGTGAGGGTAGTTGTTTTGGTTTGGGTGATGTGCAGGCTGCTCTAGCATCTTGGATGTGAGTGAAGCTTTGGATAATTTTGCCATATCAGTCATTTTCCCAGCACCAGCTTCATCAGAGCTTCTATGATCAATCCTTTGTTAAATACTTCAGAAGAACGATTCTGGTGCTTATCTCCAAAATATTGTCTCTGGACCATGACTTATTTTCAATGGTTGATCTTCCCAGATGTTTTGATATAAATCTTGCCATAGCTTCCAGCCTTTCCCTTTCTTTCTCACTCTAACTTGCCATCTTTGTTCAATCTCTTGAATCTCTAACCTTCTGATTTCAGAGTCAAGTTTGGCAGTGTCAAATCCTTGTCTGAAGAGTTGATCAATAACTTATCCATAGATCTGCTATGTTGCTCATCAGCTTCTTTGATCAATTCTTCTAACTTTTTCTCACCTTTAGTCTTTTCAGAGCTTTTCTTCCTCTTGAAGGTGATCACTTCCTTTTCTTTCTTCTCTTTTTCTGCTACCTCTTTAGCTCTCTTTTTTTTTCTACTTTCACTGACTTAGACTCCCCCTTTTTGGTTGCATTGGGTTCAGGGGTGTGAATGTCAGAAAGTCTCTTAGAAACAACAGCATCAACTAAGGATTGAAGATTTGAGGAAAGCCTCTCATCAATGGCTTGATGTACAGTGTTTGTGATTGTGGAAGTGATGAGAGGTAAGGATGTTTGAAAGGCAGAAACCATTAGCTCAGAGGGGTTCTGTCCCTGAGAAATGGTACATGAAGTAGAGGCTGGTGGCAAATTTGTTGAGAGTGGCTCAGTGTTTGGAATAGGTTTAGGAGAAACTGCCATCTGTGGGAGAATGTGGGCAGATGGACTTGATTCTTGTGACATTTTGGTAAGCAGTTCTTGTAGTCTGCATACCTCAGTCTCAAGAATAGTATTCTGGGCTAGAACATCAAAGAAAAAGCCCAGGTCATCATCAGTATGAGCTGAATCACCTGACATCCTGATGAAATCAGGATGAACATGTGCTGAGTGTAGATCAGTATTCACATGTGCCCCTATTTCTTGGAACTGGGGACTTCCTGCCTCAGGATGATATCCTTCATTGGCAGTTGCCTCTGGTGAGGACTTAGAGATGATACCATCTTCATCCTGATCATGCACTGAAACAGGAGAAGAGGCAGCCTCACCAGTTGTTCTAATCTCCTCCTCTACATAGGGAGATTGAAATCTGTAATCCCTGTGCTGTGGTTTCAGCCACATTATAATCCTCTCCGTTAACTGTTGAGGTTTTCCCAGTGGTAATAGGTTTCTGGGGAGGGGTAGAGAAATGTAGTTGAGTCAGCACTTGTGCAATAACCATAGTTGGGCTTGTATGGGTGGCTTCAGTGGGTGATAGGTGTGAAGAGGATTGCACCTGGGGTGAATGGTGCTCTTCAATGGCAATCCTCACAGTGAGATAGATTCCAGTAATGTGGTTCCCCATTTTTGGTTGCATCAGGATCCTGTTGAGAGGATACCTGAGCGGTTTCCGCTGGTAGAGTCCTGGAAACTACAGGGGGATTACTACCCATAGTTTCATCCTGCCTTTGTGTTGTAGGGGCATCATTAGGGGACTCAACTCCCTGAGTAGCCTTTTTGGTTTGTTTGGAATGTGGTTTGGAGGGGACTTTGGATATGTAGGATGAGGTTGTGGGTACCTTTTGCTTGGGTTTTTGCAGTTTGCAGCCTCTTTGAGGTGTGGGTCAGAGTTGTGCCTCGACTATACCTCTAGCAAAACTACCACAGTAGCGACTCCAAGGCCAACAGGGCCATCAGATTGTAATTGATTCATGATTATGGCCATAAGAAACCTTGGATATAATAGCCATCTATTAGCCACAGTTTCATTGCCAGATCTTTTAATTCTAAAAATATAATTTCAGAAAAATTTAAGTTTTGGCGTTCAAGGATAGAATATAATACCTGCTGCCACCTGGATGACATTTGATCCCATGAAGAGGTTTTGGGGGCAAGGCAAACATTGATCGTGTGGAAGATTAGGCGTTCAGCATCATGGAAGTGCTTCTTCAGAATGGTTGTAGCACTTAGGTTGCCCTCATATCCATGGTTGATGAATGAGAGATCAATGGTGCCCTTGGGTATTTGGTGACAAAGGTAGAATCATTCAGATCTAGCGTTTGGCGAATGATAGCAGGAGTGACTACCACCTTCTTCTGTTTACAAATGACTGGAGAGAGTGATCTTGACATCATTCTCACCAGTATGGATGGTGACATTTGTCCAGAAATGATGAAGAGTGTCTGGATAGATGGTTGGATTTAGAAGAAAAGCAGTTCGATATGGAGAATCAACCATCAGATCAATGGCATCATCAAACTTAGTCCAAAAGGCTGTTTTGTGAAGTAGGCAACACAGTTGTGTCGTGGTTTGATTTGCATGGTCGCCATTAATGGAAGATGAACGTTCGGAAATCGATTTATGAAAAGTTTGAAGTTAGCGTTAGGTATTTATAGGTTATGAAACGGCTGAAAGAAAACAACTGAAAGTTTTGGTTTTAGTCATCAGTTGTTAGAAAACAACTGAAGACATGGTTTTAACTTTAGATGTTATCAACAACTGAAGACTTGGTGTTTGTCATCAGTAGTTGAAAACTACTGAAGACTTGGTTTTGGCTTCAGTTGTTTTGAAATGAAACAGCAGTTGTTTGAAATAATTGAAGAATAAAATTACTCATCAGTTGTTGTCGTTAAATCACATATCTCAGTTGTTTCATTTGACCTTAACACTTACTCACAGATTATTTGATTTTCAGATGTTTCATTGGTCATCAGTATTTATCTGTTAGAACAGACTTCAGTAGTTATAACCACATTAGTACTTTGCAACAAATAAAGTACTTCAGTACTTTAAGTAATTTAATCTTCAGTAGTTATGAAAACTGCTGAAGATAAAATAACTTCAGTACTATTTTTGACAGCTGTATACTGATGCTCATCAGTACTTGTGAGCTAAGATCATCAGTAGTTGTCAAATTATTCAAGCTGCAGCATACCAAGCCTTAGCACTAGTAACTGTGGAGAGTATGGACACATGCGTCTAACTATCCTTACTATCAGACACCAAGGAGGAAAGTTGAAATTCAGGACCCAAAACTAGTTCTTCTAAGAGGAACTCAGTAACTCCACCTAGAAGGGCCAGTGAACCTAAAGTTCAACCCATTAGTCGGTCGTTTGTTTATCACAAACAAGCCTTACACAAGGCGGGCTTATGGAAAGAAAAATCAACCTCAATGTCTGATAATGAGAACAAGAAGAAAACTGAGCTTCCCTCACCCTGTAAAGGTCAATGGGTTACATTTATGATGTGTGATGCCTTTGGGACACCCAAGCCAATAAAGGCTTGGGTCCCTAACCTGAACTAATGTGTTCAATTGAATGTGCAGGGTGTTCGCTATAGTGCTAAAACCAACACATGGATTATAGATAGCGGAGAATCCATGCACATGACAGGGGAACAGGACTCTCTTATCAAACGTAAAACAAATAAAAGGAGGCCATGTTTCATTTGCTAGAAACAAAAGAGGGTATATCACAACTCAAGGGGAAGTGGGAAATCAGAAAGTTAAGTTTGACAAGGTAAACTATGTTCAACAATTTTAGAATAACCTGCTTTCTGTATCCCAAATTTGTGATAAAGGTTTTAAGGTAGTATTTGACAATAGGAAAGTGTTATGTCCTGAAAAAGACTATGTGATCCTGGAGGACCAAGTCTTAATGTCTGCCTTGAGATATAAGGACCTTTATGTCTTAGATCTATCAAAGGCCTCCATAACGGATCATGAAGTTCAGTGCTTCTTATCAAAAGCTACTGAGAAGGATTCCATCTCCTGGCATAGGAGAATGGGACACATTAATCCACGAAAGATGAATCACTTGATCCAGAATGATCTCGTGAGAGGAGTTCATGTCAAAAACTTCCAACTTCCTGATTTCTATGTTGCATGCAAAAAGAGAAAATAGACGAAGAAGTCTCATAAGGAAAAGAAAGTTCATTCCATCGAACTTTCTCTTGAACTTCTTTACATGGATCTGTTTTGTCCAGTCAGTACAAGAAGCATTGCAGGCGACTTGTATTGCTATGTAGTTACTAATGACTACTAAAGATTCTCTTGGGTAATGTTTTTGAAATCCAAATCTGAAACATTTGAGTCTTTCAAGGAATTAGTAACTACACTAGAGTCCCTATACAAGCTGAAGGTACGAAAAGTACGCTCAGACAATGGAACCGAGTTCAAGAACCAATGGATGGAGGCAACTTGCAAGGAAAAGGGAATTATGCACGAGTTCACTTCTGCCTACACTCCTCAGATGAACAGCATTGCTGAAAGAAAGAATCAGAGCTTGATAGAGACTGCACAGACGATGCAAGCAGACTCGAAAATGCCTATCCAATTCTGGAATGAGGCAGTTGCAAATGCGTGTTACACGTTAAATCGAGTTCTGGTAGTTAAATGCCATAGAAAGATGTGTTACGAGTTACTACAACGACGTAAACCTAATCTAGAGTATCTCGAGCTGTTTGGCACACCGTGCACCCTACTTAAGAAGACTCAGGAGGGAAAATTCAGCTAGAAGGCTAAAGAAGCTATCTTTCTAGGATACAACATACCAAACAAGAGAGTTTACAACAACTCGACGGGTCAAGTAGAAGTGTGGTGTAACATGGACGTTCAGAGATACACCACCCCACCTGCTGGAAAAGGACCCACCTTCTTTTTCGACTCTGATGGATTCTTCAAGTCCTTCAACATCCCTTTCTCTATGTCTGATGATGAGTTAGCAGCAAAGATGTTGTATGATGTTCTAAACACACCATCTTAGGAATATACATCATCTGGCTCACAAGGTGATTCTTCTACTAACTCAAGGGGAGCACTCGAGGGAAGTGACTCTTCCTCTAAAGATGAAGCCCTGGAAAATGATCAGGACACTCAGGAGCAACAAGTTCCTCCTACTACAAGTCCACAAGCATCAGACATTGATGCCTCTAAGCCTTCGGAAGTTCACACCCCTACTGCCTTAGATACTGAACCAAATGTTCATAATCTAGATACTGAGGTAGTTATTCCCACCACTCCTGGATCACGCCTAAACGTCTATCATCATCTGGACAGTGTCATTGGGGATGTCAGATCCGGAGTTCAGACAAAAATTAGCTGTGTTCAGCTGATTATGCCTCATAAATGGAGAGAGGGCCTTCACGATGCTGCTTATCGTTCCTTTATGTCTCAGTTCGAGCCAAAATACGTGAGTGAAGCCCTAAATGATGAGGCATGGGTCAGTGCCATGCAATAAGAACTTCTTCAGTTCAAGAAGTTAGGTGTAGGACAATGGTAGATAGACCTAAAGGTGCTAAGGTCATTGGCACCAAATGGTTCTTGAAATGTAAGAAAGACGACCAAGGTGTCATCATCATGAACAAGGCTCGACTTGTAGTTCAAGGATTTCGACAACTTGAGGGAGTAGATTAGAATGAAGTGTTTGCACCCGTGGCAAGAATGGAAGCCATCCGTATCTTCCTTGCCTATGCATCGTATATGAAGATTAAAGGTTTTCAACTGTATGTGAAGAGTGCATTCCTTCATGGTGAACTCCGAGAAACAGTGCACGTTAGTCAACCTAAGGGATTTGAGGATCCATATCATCAGGACAGAGTTTACAAACTCAACAAGGCTTTATACGGGCTTCATCAAGCTCCTAGAGCCTACTATGAGAAACTCTCTACTCACCTTGTGAAACATGGAGGATGCTTCCGCAGCTGGGACTCCACTTGCTACAAACCATGATGTAACACCTTACGAAAATGGTGATCTGGTAGTTGCCACCATGTATAGAGGAATGATTGGATCTCTATTGTACCTCACTGCCACAATACCTGATATCATGTATGCTATATGTCTATGTTCAAGATATCAGACAAAGCCAAAAGTTAACCATCTTATAGGGGTCAAAAGGATCTTCAGTTATCTGAACGGTACACCAACAGTAGGTTTGTGGTATCCTCATAACGATGGCTTCGAGCTAACGGAGTATAGTGACTCGGATTACAGAGGCTGCAAGATGAACTACAAGTCTATGTCAACAGGATGTCAATTCTTTAGGAGGAGATTAATGACCTGGTAGTGTAAGAAGCACACCTCGGTTGCTTTGTCAACCTGCGAAGCCGAATACGTTGCCGCTGCAAGTTGCTGTTCACAATCATATGGATTCAATAGCAAATGCAGGACTACGGTTTGAATTTCTCTTCGACTCTTATTTTTTTGATAACTCTGCTGCAATTGCAGTTACTAAAAGTCTCGTCCAACATCCTAAGACCAACACATCAGAATAAAATATCACTTTATACGTGATTGTTTTGAAAAGAACCTAATCGATGTAGTTAAAATAAATAGTGATTTTCAACCCACTGACCTCTATAGGGACAATACAAAAAAAAGGCAAGGGAGAAGGAGAGGTAAGCTTTGGATCGTATTTGTGATACCGATTCAAACTTTGGAAAAAGATAGTACACAGGAACAAACCACTTGGGACTTTAAATGTATAAAAGGAATAAGATGCGAAATTCAAAGTATAAGTCTTTGTAGTCTGAGCAATATAAAAGGAAAAATGATAGTAAAACTAGCTACTACCAAGGTAACACAAAGAAAGTAGACCTAGAGGTTTCCAGACCACTAATGATATGTCGGTAGATTCAACACAATAGATTATTAGACCTTGTTGGTGATTGAAGATTAAACTATGTGTTCGACAAGCTATGGGTGATCATCTTATCCCTGGTTAACACAATCAACAAAATCCCAATAAGGGGTGACGAGCAGAATAAACGCCACAAATGTGTGCGTATGACCAAAATATGAGCAAAAGCACGTGATGAAAAAATGCGAAAGCAATCAAACTAATACCCTATGTTGTTGGTGAGATCTGTGCAAAAAGAATAAATTTGCTAAAACAAGAAGATAGGTTATGTGCCTCTCTGCTATGCGGTGGCACTGACCTGAGGATAAGCATAACCTATATATTCTAGAATTCATTGTTGTTTGCCGCATCTCTAATATGCGGTGGCACTGACCTGAGGCTTGGCTTCTCTTTGAACGGTCTAAGAATAGTTTCTTCTTGAATACTACCCTGAGACCGCTCAAAAATCTCATGAGGAATGTTGATTACCAGATAAGTGTGGGATCCACAAATGCTTGTTGAAATAATCAAACCTTAAACTGTCACCAATGTGTGTCAAAAGTTTGTGTATGGATTTAAGAGGACAAGTATACTGACAATCATCATGGCTACAATTCTTGAAAGTCCAAATTAATGTGGGGATGTAATAGTAATAGTGTGATTTCCTAAACTGCTAATGACTCTAGATGAAAAACAAGAACAAAGCATCAAAAAGTTTTGATACATGTCCTGAATGATTTGACTTACCTGTATGATTCCAAATTGAAAAGGTCCATTATGGTCAAAATGAATTAAAGCTGCTTTTTGAGAAAATGAATCTATTAGATTTCCATCTTAGGATTTACACCTCACTCTAAACCACAAAAACAAGTATAGTTTTGTATTTAAGTTTCGTTCTTCTATTTTGTTTAAATTTCGCCAATTGGGTTGTTAAACATCAGACTATGCTATGGAAATCAATATGGGATTTAATTAACTAAAAAGGTCACGTCTGAGGTGACCACACGTATTTTCAAATGTAAAATCAGTCAGTCTGAGGTGAAAAATTGTTTAAACGGATAACGCCTGAGGTGATCAAAAGTTTTCCAAGTTAAAATGATCATGTCTGAGATGATGGTGATACTGGAGGAGACTCTTGGCCCGCTCCTACTAGGAGCCCCACTATTCATGTTACTTCCACCTCCTACTGATGCCACTACTGCTAGCTTTCACCATGACTTTTGTCCTCCAGATGAGGAGGCAGAGAGTGATAAAGAGCCTCTCACGAGGACTGTGGGCAGCCAGGTGGTTGCTACTGAGAGAGGTTTGAGGGAGGTTGGTGGACGCGCAGGGGTGTCCGGGGATGCTGCTGCTGAGTCAAATCCCACATATGCCCCAGACCCTCCAGCAGCCAAGGGGAGCCTTTGTGCCTAGAGGCTCAAGGAAGAAGAGGATGGCACAACCCTATAGCAAGAAGGGGAATAGATTGAAGTTCACCTTCACCTCATCTACCACCACAACCCTACCTCAGCCACACCTTCCACCACCACCCCACTACACCTACCACCATACCACTACAACACCAAAGCAACACCTCTTCTCCTCACCACACCACTACCACACCCACTCCACCACTTACCCACATCCAATCCACCACAACTACAGCCCATCCACCACCACCCACATCTACACAACCCACATCTACACCACCCCCAATCCGCACACTACCCACCACCACCACTAGCCACCCAGCAGGACTGTCATCATATCTCATTTCCATTAGGATCATGTCTACCCCCCAGTGGGGTAGAGGAACAACTCTAAGCACTGAATTGTATGGTGCTAAAGTTGTTGGCAGCCGATGATGAGGAAGACTGCCTAGATTCGTCAGCTAGTAGAGCTTACTGTTGCACAATCTCAGCAAATATCTCAGGAGGCACAACAGATTGAGCAGTAGGCACAGCAAATGGCTGCTTAGAGCTTTAGATGTCACAACTCCAGGAGCAAAATGTCAACTTAGCAAAGAGGATAGAGGAGTTGAGGCTACTAACAAGACCCTCATGTTGAGGCTTAAAGATCGAAGGATGAGCCCCTAAAGATTAGAGAAGGAGATGGAGATGATGGTTATGATAATGACAGTGATGATGATGATGATGATGGTGATGATCAGGTGATGATACAGAGGGAGGTGATGATTCAGGTGATGATGATGATGAAGGAGAAGGAGACACTTCTGCTACGGTGCCACATCAGCAAGTGAAAGGTGACCAAGAGAGCTCAAGACAGGTGCCTCTACTCCAGCCCCGACAACAGAGGAACACATGATTCAAGACAAAGTAATGCATATTTGTTTATGTTATTTAAAATCAGGTGTATTTGAATATTGTATCAAATTATGTACATATGTTTATATTTGTTAATGTGTTTTTTGTTTTGATTATTGACTGATGTATGATGTGTTTATATGGTTAATCAAGCAATTACACATCTCGCAAGATGTAGGACATTGCCCCTTTCAACAGATCAAGTCTCAACTCACAATGATACTTGATCTATAAGATAGTCAGAGGTCTGTGAGTTACACTCCTAAAGAAGGAAAATAATCCGACTACTGATGAGCACTTGCTGAGATGTTCAGACTGAATCCTGACGGATCATGAAGATGCTCCATGGTGGATATTGACAGTATGAAAGCTAAGGATTCGATGAATCGAGATTGAGACGTCACTGCTTTGTAGGATCAGTGATCTGTTTGATTAATTAGAGAGTATTGAAGCGGAATTCAAACAATGAATTAAACAATTCACAAGAACACAATTGATATTCAATGTAACAGTAAATGGTTATAGATAAGAGAATTCTGCAAAAGAGATATTTCATTCATATGCTTTCGTGGGGCTCAATGTCACACTTTACACTAGGTCACATTCCTATATAGGATATGTGACGTCTTTGATGTCACTTGATAGTGACATCTAACAGAATTATTCAAACTACTGAAACTATGCAAACTACTGAGAATGTTCGCAACTACTGATTACATCTCAGAGAAAGCTAAGTACAAGAAACATAAAACTACTGAAACTAAACTATTGAAACTATAACTACTGAAAAGTAAATTACAAGTACTGAAAGGAAACCATCACAACTACTAAGTTGATAACTTCAGCTATTGTGACAATACTGATCACTTTGGTCTTTAGTCTTTGTCTTCAGTCTTTGTTCTTCAGACTTTGTTCTTCAGACTTTTACTTTCAGACTTTGTCTTCAGCTGATAGCTTCAGACTTTGTCTTCAGTACTTTACTTTCAGACTTTGTCTTCAGCTGATAGCTTCAGACTTTGTCTTCAGTTCTTTACTTTCAGACTTTCTTCAGCTGATAGCTTCAGACTGTCTTTAGTTCTTTACTTTCAGACTTTGTTCAGTAGTAGTCTTCATTCTTGTCTTCAGACCTTGTAATCAGCTGATGTCTTCAGCTGTTGTGATCTTCTTCAGCAGTTAATGTCTGTGGGACTTAGAGGTTTTTCTGATAGCTCATTGGTTCTTTTGGTCCAACAAACTCCCCCTGAACCAATGCAGCCAAAACCTCTAAACTTATTGATGATCCCATTTATTCTTGGCAGAAACACCCTCTTGATCAGCTTCAGAGGTAATCAGTTAAGCACAGGCCGGGAAAAGGTTTCTAATCTTTTGATTGGCTAAGTATGGAAGGGAATCTATTTTGGGGATACTGAACACAGAGTCTTATCCCAACCATGAAACCTAATTCCCATGAATGAGTCTATAAGACTCACTAGCATAGGCCTCAAGGAGAACAACTTGTTCCTCCTTGGTGAGTTCTTCTGCTTCTCCCTCGAAGAAGAACTCTGGCCATAATACTCAGACAGGTATCTCACTGTCTTTCCATTTTTCAACTCCCAGTTGTTATCTCTCTGTAAGCAAATTCATCAGGGTGAGAGCTTCAAGCAACAACTGGAGTTCACTCTTCTGAAGCTTCAAGTCTTTTGTATAACAACCCCTTCTTGATCATTTTGTTCTCAAGAATAGATTGAGGGGTTGTCTTGGAGTTGTGAGCTCTCTTGAATTCTTCAATGATTTCCCAGGGTGAGACTACCATGGCCAATGTAATTGCAGCATTCAAGGTCTTCTTCACTTGGCCATGATATCTACTTGGTATATTCTTCTTATGAATTCTAGAACTTACCCTGGGGTCTGGCCAGATCCGCACTCTTTCTTTTTGATGTTGAAAGGTATGTCTAAGAGTGTACAAACTCAGAGCCTGTTTCTTCATTTCTTGAATGGATGAGGACTGAGGGAAATCCTTATCAACAATCTTGAGAAACTTCTCATCGTGCTGTTTTTGTTGTTCTGCTTCTTCAATCTTTACCTTCACCATCTGCATTTGCAAGTCAGGAGTAATCACTTGTTGACTTCTGTGCTCAGGTGATTTGAGTTTGAGAACAACAGAGATTGGCAGACTATCATCATCATCATCCTCTTCTTCATCTTCTTTTACCCTCACACCCTTCTCCTCCTTCTGGTGCATCACTGGGTAAGGTTTGAGGTGGTTTTTAGGGTAAAGGGATTGGTTTTGTGGGTTGAGTTGTGGGTGGCTTTGGTTTAGGGATAGATTTGGGAGATTTTAGAGATAAGGGTTGTGTTTGAGTGGGAGTGTGAGAAGACTGACTTAGCATTTTGGTGGTGAGTTTGGCTTTGGAGAGCTTTGCCATTTCAGTTCTCTTCCTGCCCTGTTTCATCCAGTGCTTCGATGATCAACCCTTTATTATAGCCTCCAGCAGAGCAGATTTCTTGGTTATCTCCAAGATACTGTCTCTGGACCAGGCCTTTATCTCTATCAATGATCTTCCAAGGTATTTGGCAATGAATCTGATCATTATCTCCAATCTTTCCCTTTCCAACACACTATAACCTGCCCATCTAGCTTGAATCTCTTCTATTTCCAGCCTTCTGATCTTAGTGTCTAGTGTAGCTGTGTCATGACCTTGTCGAAAGAGCTGATCTATAATTTTATCCATGGATCTGTTGTGAGCTTCATCAGCATCTTTGACAAGATCTTCTAAGGATTTATCTTCATCAGCTTTTGACTCAGCACTTTTCTTTCTTTATATGTGATCAGCTGTTCTGAGATCAGTTCTTTCTCCACCTCCTTCTCCTTTGCAGGTTCTTTCTCATCATCAACTCTTTTTCTTTTCTTTTCTTTCACTGCCTAGACTTGGAAGTCTCCCCCTTTTTGGTTGCATTGGGATCAGGGGCTTGAAAGGCAGAAAGAGATTTGTGAACAGCATCATCAATAAGGTTTGTAGATTTGAGGATATCCTCTCATCAATGGCTTTATGCACTATGTTAGTGATGATGGAGTGATGAGAGGTAAGGAGTTTTGAAAGATAGCAACCATCTGCTCAGAGGGGTTCTGTCCCTGAGAGGTGGTGCAAAAGTAGTGGCTGGTGGCTCAGTTAAGTGTGTAGGCTCAGTGTTTGGGAACCTTCAATGGAAGGTGCCATCTGTGGGGTTTGGGAGGTAGATGGACTTTGATCCTGAGACATTTTGGCTAGCAACTCTTTGAGTCTGCTTACCTCAGTCTCTAGGATGGTATTATGGGCTAATACATCATAGAAAAAGCCCAGGTCATCATCAGTCTATGCTGAATCACCTGACCTCCTGATTGAATCAGGATGACACATGCTCTGAGTGTAGATCAGTAGAGCGTGCCTTGTTCTTGGTACTAGGGACTTCCTGCCTCAGGACTGTGTCCTTCATTGGCAGTTGCCTCTGGTAAGGTCTTATGGATGTTACCAACTTCATCCTGATCATTTGCTAAATCAGTAGAAGTGGCAGCCTTACCAGATGTTCTAACTCCTTATACACTTGGAGATTGAACATTGTAACCCCTGTGTTGTGGGTTATCAGAAGCATTTTGGTCCTCCCCCTCAATGGTTGAGGTATTCCAGTGGTAAGTGGTTTCTGGGGAGGGGGTGAGGAATGCAACTGACTCAGCACTTTAGCAATTATCAGTGTTGGGCTTTGAGGGGCGGTTGCATGTGGAGATTGGTCTGAAGCAGATTGCACCCGGGGTGAGAGGTGCTCTTCAATGGTAACCCTCTCAATTGAGATAGGTTCCAGAAATGTGGGATCCCCAATTGTGGTTGCAACAGGATCCTGTTGAGAGGATACCTGTGCGGCTTCAGCAGGTTGAGTCTTGGACATAACTGGGGGGTTATAACCAGTATGTATTTCCTGTGTTTGTGGTACAGGGCATCCTCAGGGGACTCATCTCCCTGAGTAGCCTTTTTGGCTTTTTGGATTTGGGTTTGGTGGGGACTTTGGATCTGGAAGTGGAGGCTGTGGGTTCCCTCTGCTTGGGTTTTAGCATCCGGGCAGCCCCTTTGAGTAGGGTCTGAGTTATGTCGGGAGTATCCTCAGCTAAAACAGCTGGAGCAGGGACTCCAAGACCAACAAGGCCATCAGATTGTAATTGATTCAAAATTATGGCCATCAGAAACCTGGGATAAAGTATCCATCTGTTTGCCACAGGTTTCTGAGCCAGATCCTTTAGTTCCATGAACACTATCTCAGAAAAATTTAGATTTTGGCGTTCAAGTAGAGTACAATACCTGTTGCCATCGGGAAGACATCTGATCCCAAGAAGATGTCTTTGATGCAAGCCAGACATTCACCATATGAAAATAAGTCGTTCAACATCATGGAAGTGCCTTTTAAGTATGGTTGTAGCACTTAAGTCGCCTTCATACCGTTATGGATAAAGACATATCAGTGGTGCCTTTCGGGTATTCTTTAGGATAGGTGCCATCATGCAAATTTAGGGTTTTGCGAATGATGTCGGGGGTGATGAGCACCTGTTTCTGGTTCACCAACGACTGGAGAGTGATTTGTCTATCATTCTCACCAGTTATTACAGAGACGTTGGTCCAGAACTGGGATAAGGAGTCAGGATATATGGTAGGATTCAGAAGAAAAGCTGTTCTGTATGGGGAATCCACATAAGATCGATGGCAGTGTCAAACTTGTTCCAGAAGGCCGATTTCGAAGGTAGGCAACACAGTTGTGTCGGGGTTGAGTTTCATGGTCGCCATTGTTGAGAGAGAGAGGTTTGAAAACGGCTAATGAAACGTTTGGCTATAAGTTCAGGTATTTATAGGTTAAGAAAAGGCTGAAAAGAAAACGACTGAAAGTGTTGGTGTTTCATCGTTGTTATGAAAACAACTAAACTTGTTTTAACTATCAGACGTTTGAAAACAACTGAAGACTTGGTTTTAGTCATCAGTAGTTGTGAAACTACTGAAAACCTTGGTTTTGTCTTCAGCTGTTGTAAACAACTGAGGACTTGGTATTAGTCATCAGTAGTTGTGAAACTACTGAAGACATGGTTTTGTCATCAGCTGTTTAGAGTGAAACAACAGTTTGTGGAAACGACTGAAGTGAAAATTCTCATCAGTAGTTTTCGTCAATTCTTAGCTTTTCAGCTGTTTCATACTGTCCTCACACTTACTCATCAGACTTTTTAGCTGATTTCAGTTGTTTTATAGGACATCAGTACTTATCTTTTTTACTGACATCAGGAGTTATAACTACATCAGTAGTTGTAACTGCATCAGTTTCTTTTAACAGAATTAGTACATATTTGTGACTAGTCAGTACTTGTTTACTGAGATCATCAGTAGTTATCACTTATTCTAGCTGCAGCATACCAAGCCTTAACACAAGGTTTTGGAAAGTTGAACTATCCAAAGGTTAGTAAATATATCTGCAAGCTCATCAGCACTAGGCACAAACTTTGGATCAATAGACCTTTTTCAAAACAATCCCTAATAAATGGTGTCTGATCTCTATATGTTTGGTCCTAGAGTGCTGGACTGGATTCTTGACAATGCACAGAGCTGAAGCACTATCCATTAATAATGGAGTCTTAGTCTCTGTAATGCCATAATCCAATAATTGGTTCTGAAGCCAGAGTACCTGAGATGTACAACTTGCAGCAGCAATGTACTCTGCTTCAGCAGTGGATGTAGCAACAGATGTTTGTTTCTTACTCTGCCAAGAAATCAAACAGTTGCCTAGGAATTGACATCCACCAGAAGTTGACTTTCTAGTTAACTTACATCCTGCATAGTCACTATCAGAAAAAGCAACTATTTGCAAGAGTGTCCAGTGGAATACCAAGACCTAGAGATTGTGTACCTTGCAATATCTAAAGATCCTCTTGACTGCAATCAAATGAGACTCTTTAGGAGCCCTGAAATCTAGCACAAACACAAGTTGCAAACATGATATCTGGTCTAGAAGCTGTTAAGTACATCAAGAACCCAATCATACATCTGTAAAGTGTTTCATCAACAGCTTTACCTTTCTGATCTGCATCCAGTTGTGTGGTGTTGCACATGGGAGTAGAACAGGGCTTACAATTTTGTAAATCAAACTTATTCAAAAGATCTTTTGTATATTTTGACTGATGAATAAAGGTTCCATCAGCCTTTTGTTTGATTTGCAAGCCTAGAAAGAACTGTAATTCTCCCATTGCACTCATTTCAAACTTTTGTTTCATTAGACTTGTAAAATCATCACACAACTGGTGATCAGAGGATGCAAAAATAATATCATCAACATAAATTTGAACAAGTAGCTTATGCTGATCCACTTTCTTAATAAACAAAGTTTTATCTATGGAACCTCTAGTGAAATTATTGTTAAGTAGAAAATTTGAAAGTGTTTCATACCAGGCTCTAGGAGCTTGCTTCAACCCATAAGAGCCTTATCAAGTTGATACACCCAATCAGGATGTTTATTGTCCTCAAAACCTGGTGGTTGACACACATAAACCTCTTCTTTTATTTTACCATATAAAAATGCACTTTTGACATCCATTTGAAAAACTTTAAGATTGTGGAATGCAGCATAGGCTAAGAACAATCTAATTGCCTCTAGTCTGGCTACAGGGGCAAAGGTTTCATCATAATCAATACCTTCTTCTTGTGAAAACCCTTGTACAACCAGTCTAGCCTTGTTCTTGACAATAAGCCCATTTTCATCAGTTTTATTCCTAAACACCCATTTAGTGCCTATTGCACACTTACCTGGGGGTAGAGAACCAGTTCCCACACTTGCTGCTTTTTGAACTGAAGTAGCTCAAGCTGCATGGCTTCAACCCATCCATTGTCTCTCAAAGCAACATGATAGTTCTTTGGCTCTAGCTGACTGATGAAGAGCATAGAAGCAGAAGTTAGACAATTGACTTCTGGTTGAGACACCAGCATTGATATCACCAATGATTTGAGACATGGGGTGATTCTTCAGCTCTTGGTATACTATAAGATCAGTGCAAGTGTTTGTAGCAGGTTCAGCAGCACAGATGTGATCCAGATTCTTGAAACCAAGTATTAGATGGCAAGTCAAATGATGTAGAGGAGTCAGAAATCTCATCAGCATTTGTTGTGGATGGAGCTACAGAAGCTACAGGAACATCAAGTTTAGCAGACTCAGGCAGTTGGTCACTAAACTTGAAAAGGTGAGTACTGATATCATCATCATCTTTAGTACCACCGGTGGAAGACTTGCTGCAGAAGATGATTTATCCACATGATCTGCAACAGCTGGAGATTGATAAGGAACATATTGCAGTATGTCCAGATCAAACAACTCCACAGGGTTTTGTGGAATTTTATCCTTAGGAGATTCATTGAATTTCACATGCAAGGTTTCTTCAACTAACTTTGTTCTGCAGTTGAAGACCCTGTAAGCCTTGCATGTGGATGAATAACCTACAAAATACCCTGCATCCACCTTAGGATCAAATTTGTGGAGTTGATCCTTTGTGTTAGAATGAAACAAGGACACCCAAAGTTTTGAAGAATGAAATTAGAGGAGCCAAATGATGTAGAACTTCATATGGAGTCTTCATCAACCTCTGATTTACTAATACTCTATTCTGCACATAGCAAGCTGTGTTAACAGCTTCAGCCCAAAGGTCAATGGCAAACCAGAGTCAGCCAACATAGACCTTGCAGCTTCAATTAGGGTCCTGTTCTTTCTCTCCACTACTCCATTTTGTTCTGGAGTCCTTGGGATGCTAAACTGCCTCTTGATTCCTTTTGATAGATAAAAATCATCAAGTGTATGGTTTCTGAATTCAGTTCCATTATCACTCCTTATACACTTGACTGATAGGGAATACTGCTTCTCAACATACAACACAAAGTTTATAATCGTCTGAGCAACCTCATCCTTTGAATGCAAGAAGAAAGTCCATACAAATCTGGAGTAATCATCCACAATTACCAGACAGTATTTCTTCTTGCCATGCTCATCACTCTCACAGGACCAAATAGATCCATGTGCAGTAACTGCAAGCAGGCAGTGGACTTATTCTTCAATAGAGGGAATGAGACTTTGTGTTGTTTTCCTTTCAAACAAGCAGTGCAGGTTTCATCACAGTGGAACTCCTTTATTGGTAGACCTCTCACTAAACTATTGTGGATCAGCTGATTCATGTTTTTGAGATTAACATGACCCAGCCTTCTATGCCACATTTAGATTCCTGAGAAGAGGCTTTGGAGAACAGACAAGGATGACCCTTCAAATCAATCTTCTTTGACAAATCCAAGGCATATACTCTTCCAATCTGTTGGCCTTCAGGAGAGTATGATCATCCAATACCTTGTCAATCAGCCTCAGAACTTGGGAAGACAGAATCCTGCAGTTTGGCTTGTGAAAAGTGCAACATGCCCTTTATCACACATCTGACTGACACTCAGTAGATTATACTTGAGATTCTCCACATGGTTAACATCATCAAATCTGATATCTCCATTAGACACATATCCTTTCCATGATGTACCCTTGGCATCATTTCCAAATGAAACAAATCCCTTCTTTCCTTGAGAGTAGTCATTAAGAAGAGAACTGCTCCCAGTCATATGCATAGATCCTCCACTGTCTACATACCAGATGCTCCTTTGGCATGCTGAAGAACCCTGCATTCATCATAAAGAACTAGTTAGGTTTTGAGACCCAAACCTTTTTGGTTTTGGGTCTGTTTTCATCAACAGATTTAACCATAACTTGTTTCTTATGATTAACAGCTGATGAAGAAGGAGATGGTGCTGAAATGGATTCCTTGGATTTGGGCTTGGAATGCCTTTTCAGTGGTTTGATCACAGGTGCATCTAGTTGGTTAACTCTCCCCAACAATGCTGAACCATCATAACAAGTTGTGTCTGATTTGTAGCTAAAGCTTTCAGCTCTTGTGACATATCAGTACTTGTGTTTGATGAGTTCCTGTGACCCACCATTTCCTCCTTAAATTCACAGACTTAGTCTGATGTTTATCATGAGGAGCACTATCAGCTGTTTTATGATAAACCCTATCCTTCTTTTTGGATTTGGATGAAGGCTTAGGTTTATCACATTGGGATGACTGTGGTACAAACTTAGTCTCAAACTCATTTTTCATTTCATCCATCTGGATTTTAATGAGCTTATCTCTGTTGAGTTTGGAACCCTTTCTGTACCAACATTCATCAGAAAGATGATTGAATTTACCACATATTTCACATGGCTTATTCTTCATCTTGAATTGATCAACTGCTGATGTGGAAACTACTGAAGGTGTGCTCTTCAGTACTTTCCTCCTTTCAGTACTTTTGTTTAGTACTGAAGGATCTGTAACAACTGAAGACTTGTTCTTCAGCTGTTCTCTATCAGCAGTTGTTAATCCTTTTATTTCAGCTGATTTGAAATGCTTTTCAGATGTTGTGACTTGCCCTTCAGTACTTGAGGTACTTTGAGGGACAACATCTGAAGTACTCAGCTTCATGTGCTTATCAGTAGTTAACCCATCAGCCAATTGATTTGCTGAGGTATCAACACTGATTTCATCTTGTGATTTTGGGTGATCACTTGAGGATGATGCACATGATGATGTGGTTTGGAAATTACTTTCACCTTCAGATTTTACTATTGGTTTTGGAGTAAAATCTGTAGGTGGTGCAATGTGGTTGTAACCTATTCCAAACTTCACATTCGAAGCAGATTGCTTGCTGAGCAGCATTTCAAATCCCTTGCAGGATGATACCCAGCGGTCACACTCAACTTGGGTAACTGCAAGTTTTTCTTTGAGATCTCTATGGTTCTCAAGAATGACCTCTAGCTTAGCCTTTTCATCATTTAATTGGCATTTAAGCTTATAAATCTCATCATCTTTATCCTTAAGGACAGACTCATATTCAGCTTTTCTTTTGGAAAGGGTTTGCTCAAGCTCTAGATTTTGATTTATTAAAGCTACATTTGCCTCTCTAATAGAGATAAATGCAGCTATGCAAGATTCAGAACATAGCTTGGCCTTAGCCTCAGAGGATACCTGGGTTACCTGTGATGAAGATGCATTGGAGCATGAACTATCAGTAGATTCCAGGGCCATGAGAGCTAGATTCCCAAAAGGATGTTCACCACCATGTTGACCATCACCAGCAAATAATTGCTCATTACCAGAGAGATCATCTGGTAAACTGCTCCAGTCAACAATACCACCAGGGGTGAAGAAGCTGTGATGAGGTTGTGATTGAGATGATTGAGATGGTAGAGGCTCAGGTAGGCTTGAGGTTGTTGTGCAATAGGAACTTGAACCGGATTTGGGTGTGGCATGTAATAGCAGGGATATGGATATGACATTGGACCCTGAGGGACAAAATATGCAGGAGATATAGGTTGTGAATGATGACCAGAACTAGCAGGATGTTGCCCTCTGTTTTGTGGACTATTGCTTGGAAAAGTCACAAAGGGTGCAGAGGAGTTAGATCCAGATGATCTACACTCTCTTGCAAAGTGTCCAAGCCTGTGGCATTTGTGACACCTCAACTTACTCTTGTCAAAACCAACTTTGGTTTTGCCAGAGAGTCCTGGAAATTTCCTACCAGTTCTCTTGTAGAACTTTTGAGATCTGATATTAATCAAGGCCATTTGGCTCAGAATATCCATCTCTTCTAAGTCATCATCAGCAATACCCTTTAAATCATCCATAATGAAACACAAATTGTCACTATTACAGCCTGACTGACTGTCAACACTAACAAATGCATGATCTGAACCGTTTGAGAGAAATCTATATGCTCATCATAATTGCTTTCTGATGCAGCATATTCTGACTCATGACCAACCAAGGCAGTGTTCCCTGGTACAAAGTCATCAGTGAGCTTTCCTGATGATGCCAGTTTCCTTTTCTGCTCTATCTCTCTTTCAAATGTAAGCAGTTTCCCATGGAGTTGGGTGAGAGATAGACTATCCAGATTTGCACTGAGCGTAGGACAATGGTATATGTTCCCATCTCTCAGGCAGTGATCTGAGGAATCTGTTGTTCATCTGACTATTAGTGTATTCATGTTTGACCATTTTCAGCTCAGAGATCAAACAGGAAAAACGCTCAAACTGTTGAGTCAGTGACTCACCCTTCCTATGAGAGAATGTCTCATATTGTTGGGCAAGGATTTCTCTTTGTTTGCTAAGACCTCATCTGTTCCACCAAATTGTTCCTTCAATGCATTCCAGAGGTCATGAGCAGTTTCATGATGCATAAGCCCAGAATAGATTTCATTCGGCAGTGCCATGGCCAGAATTCCATGCGCTTTAGCATCAATCTCAAACATTTTCGATCCTCATCTGAGTATTGTTCCTTCTTCTTCGGAACCATTTGGTTGGTTTCCGGATTGTTCACCATAGGCTTGTGTGGACCATGTACCACAGATGTCCAACAACCTGAACTGTTAACAGACAGGTGATGAAGCATTCTTCGTTGCCATATGTTATACTCAGTCCTAACCAGCATCGGAGGCTTGGTTGAGGAACGGTATTGTGAGGGTCATTAGAAGGAGTAGTCATTCTCAGATTCAACCAAATTCAATTAAGTTTTAACTGATTTAGTGCAAAACACAACAAACTCAATATGAACCAAGAGAAAACTCAAAGCAGATAAACGAAAGCAGCAGAAATTCAATGATCTATAACCAATTCTTGCAAATATGCTAATTCAATCAAACTTAGATATCGAATAGCAGTTTCAATGATCAATTGTTAGATCGATCAATGATTAACCATGCTCTGATACCATTTGTTAGGATCAGTGCTAAGTTTGATTATTAGAGAGTATTGCAGCGGAATTCGAACAATGAATTAAACAATTCAAAGAACACAATTGATATTCAATGTAACAGTAAATGGTTATAGAAAAAGAGAATTCTGCAAAAGAGATATTTCATTCATATGCTTTCGTGGTGGCTCAATGTCACACTTTACAACTAGGTCAACATTCCTTATATAGGATATGTGACGTCTGCTGATGTCACTTGATAGTGACATCTAACAGAATTATTCAAACTACTGAAACTATGCAAACTACTGAGAATGTTCTCAACTACTGATTACATCTCAGAGAATGCTAAGTACAGAAATATAAACTACTGAAACTATAACTACTGAAAAGTAAATTACAAGTACTGAAAGGAAACCATCACAACTACTGAGGTTGATAACTTCAGCTGTTGTGACAACTACTGATCACTTTGGTCTTCAGTCTTTGTCTTCATTTTGTTCTTCAGACTTTGTTCTTCAGACTTTTACTTTCAGACTTTGTCTTCAGCTGATAGCTTCAGACTTTGTCTTCAGTACTTTACTTTCAGACTTGTCTTCAGCTGATAGCTTCAGACTTTTTTCAGAAGTTCTTTACTTTCAGACTTTGTCTTCACCTGATAGCTTCAGACTTTGTCTTCAGTTCTTTACATTGACTTTGTCTTCAGTAGTAGTCTTCTTCTTGTTTCAGACTTTGTCTTCAGACCTTGTAATCAGCTGATGTCTTCAACTGTTGTGATCTTCTTCAGCAGCTTTAATGTCTGTGGGACTTAGAGTTTTTCTCACCAGGCTCATTGGTTCTTTTGTCCAACATTGCTCACATTATCCAGAGTACACTGACAAGGAGGGAAATGTAGTCCCCAATCTGGGTGACTCCCTTGTTAGGAAACATTTGAAACTCTGGATAAAATGGAGCAAGAGTTTGAAAAGAGAAGCAAGCCCAAGCCTCAGAATTCGACGTTAATATCAGAAAACGCTGATGGCAGCTTGTATTGTAAAGTAGAGCCAGCGAAGTGCACCAAAGTCAAGTGTCTACTGAACTCTATAAAGTGAAGAAGCATAACCAGGTGTCAGCAAAATTATCGCATGGGCCTATTTTGAAGATCTGAACATTTATGCGTTAAAGAGAGAAGGATTGAGTAACTTTAGATTCCCACCAATCTGAAGACTCTTCAGGTTTTTGAGTTAACCAGTTGCAAGATTGAAATTGCTGTATGCTGACCCTTGTAAGATGTAGGCTGGTTTGCAGCGTTAAAGAGAGAGTAACCACACCGGTGGTCAACTTCAAGCCTCAACAACCAACGAGGTATATTAGGAGATTTGAAGTTGATGCCATAACTGGGAAACCGAAAATAGTGCTGAAGTGGAGTCCTCTGCGCACGATGTCTAGAATCCCTTTACGGGAAATGCCACAGGACTTCACTCCATACCTCAAGTGGTGGTACTACGATTGAAAACATGAGAGGCAGTCATAGTGTTGAACAAGAATGGTAGTATGGAATCTAACAGGGTGTTTAATCCCATGTGGCGTACTAACTTGTCATCTGATGATGTTTACACATTATACAAGTGGCAGCTGTTCTGCTACTCGCAGGATATTGTACAAGCTCTACAATTTTAGAATGTGATACGACTCTGCTTCGCTTGGAAATACAGGTAGGAGTATGAGGAGCTTATGAAGGATGTAGGACATTAGATGAAACTAGATCCAAGGGGGGAGTTTGTAGATACATGTGTCCCTAGTTTCTGAACTTAATGTACAATGTCTTTATTGTCTTACAAATGTAATTGAATGGGTACTTAATGAAATACAATGTGGGTTGTGCTTATAATGTTGAATATTTCATTTCTTGGTATGTAATAACGCTTATTGAACTAACTATTTAGGTTTGTGGTTGTTTGCATAAATCTAAGTCAAATATGATTGTGAAATATATTCAAACTTAATCATATGAGGTTGGCATGCAATTGGCCCATGCTAATGGACTATACGCATAAACAACTTCATGCTAATGAAATTCTGTATGAATGAACTAGGAGACTGGATCAGTCGCATGATTGTAACATGAGATTGACTAAGTCGCACGACTGAACACTCAGTCGTGCGAATGGATCAACCGCATGACTCAATCGCATGGCTGAACATGAAAATGGTCTAGTCACCTGAATGAGAAACCTTAACCTATAAATACCACTTAAATCATGAAAAAAATATACTTTGAATACCTACGTACTAACTCATACCCTAGTCGTCCAGAGTCCTCTAAGAACCTGTTCCAAGTTCATATACACACTAGATCGATTCCCAAACTTCTTACATTAGATTCAACCCATAATTGTTTCTACGTGCGTTCTCACTGGTTGATGGCCAATCAAATAGGATTCCGCACTATTTGATTCGGTATACACGTATTTCAGTTAGTATTTTGTTCAATACACGATCCTAACATAATTTATTAACTATTTATGATATAACATGTCTAAATGTATAATTGAATGATTAATTATTTATATAATTATACAAATAATTATTTGAATAACTAATTATTTAAATTTTATAACATGTAGATTTAAAATTTTTTGAAATAATTCATGTTTGTGCTATAGTATATATATGCATTTAAATCACATAAAAGAATTAATAATGCTTTTATAACCTTTGTTATTCTGTAAAAAGTAATTAAACTTAAAAATTATATGTTTTAAAATCTTTAAAAATTAATTTAATAATTTCTGAAATGTTTTAGTGAAGTACATAATTTTTATTTTCACTTAAATGATAATAATTTTCTAAATTATAGAATGTAAAAAATACTAGTTAAGACAAAAAGATGGCGGAGGCCCAGTTCAAACCTGGGACCTCATGATTATAGTTGTTGCAAGTTACTAGCTAGGCTAAAGCCCTATAACTCATTATAACTTCCCCAATTTAAAATAACATTAAATTTTAAATATTCTAATTCCACATAAACCCGAGGTTTAATTTGGGTCAAATTGAACTCCAATTCAATTCTGTTGTTCAACGACTAGTTAGGGCTTTTAATCCCAAACTAAAACCAAGTGTATAAAAGTATTTAATTACTTGAATTAAAGTGTTGTTTGATGACAACAAGAATAGGTAAGGTCGCGACAGTGATGAATCGGAATCGCAGTAAGAATGATGATGATAATCAAATTAATTTCGTATGAATCTTCCAAGGGTGAATATAATTCAAAGCCCTCTAGAAATTGTGTTTGAGGATGCTTAGAAAGTAGATAATAGTAAAGTTGCAGGTGACAATGAAGATGAGAATGAAATGTGAGGTGTGTGTGTATCAAATTTGAGGTTCGGATAGTTTCTAGAAATCAAAAGGAAAGTTCCCCCTCAATTATATAGATTTAGTATATTTTGATTTGTGTTGAATAGTAATGGCAATAAGTCGGGGTTTTTGTTTCTAGTGCCCAGGCATAACAACCGATTAACTTCAATTGAAACTGGTCTTAAGTTCCACTCATACGTGCAAAAATCAAGGGGTGGTTTAATTGGGTTCAATAAACCGAATTGAAGGAGTTTTGGGTTGCCAGAGGTTGCTGGATTCATGGCAGGAGTTAAGGAGGCCGACGGGGTGGAGGTTTGGTTTTAAAACAAAATGACACATTCAATCCCTCAAGTTTTGAAACTTATTATTTTATATAAAATATTTTAATTCAAGTTTTAGGATTTACCAAATAAACCCTAAACTTTGAAACCATTATTTTATATAGTAAATCAAATTATTTATAAAACATTATAAATTCTTACAAATCTTTTAAAACATTATGTTTTAAGTATTTATTTACACTTAATACTGAGAACCAATAAATGACATATAGAACTTTATAACTTTATAAAATGTTATTTCGTAAATTATATGTAACACCCGGTTATATTTTTGAAAGTCAAAAAAAGAAGAATGAAGTTAAGAAAAAGAAAGCAAAGATATTTTACCCAAGTTAAGGGGTAAAAAGCGTCAAAAGGACAAAAAGGTTTGAAGGTGGGTGTAAAGTGGGATGGCCGCCCACTCCCTTCACACAACACCTAGATCTTCAGTTACTAGAGAGAGAGAAAGAAAAGAGCAGAAAGCTCTCGGGTCTGAGAGGAACAAGAAGAAAAGTCAAATTCATGTTAAGGAATTCATGGTTTTAAGTTTTCTTAACTGGCCTTTCCTGTGTTGTACGCTTATGTATGTTGTGTGTGCTCGGTTGTGTGTTTTATTGGGTTTCTAGGTGGTTGAACTCAATTGCAGACGACTTTAGAAGAAGCCAAACTCAATAGCTGCAAAGTGAGTTCTAGAACCCATATGTTTACATGTTTTAACTTATTTTGGGGCTGGAAATGCATGATGTATGTTTTTTATAAATCTGGGTTTCATACCCTTATGTGTGAATGTGTGTATGTTGTGGTTATGGTGGGATTTTGGACTATGTTCATGCTTGATGATGTTATGGTTGTGTTTCCATGGCTTAGAATGCATGATTTAAGCTTAGAAAATGATAGATGAGGTTTGGAGACTGAATCTGATGAATAGTGTGTCCTAGGCTGCTCCTGCACCCACACAGTAGTTCTTACGCCTAAGTTAAGAAAACTGCTTAAGTGTGAACAAATGTGGATGAGTAGGAAATGCGGATGAGAATTTCAATGTGGAGGAGAAAGTCAATGCGGATGAGTAAGTCATGCGAATGAACAAATGCGGATGACTAAGTTATGCGAATGAACAAATGCGGAAGAGTAAAGTCAATGCGAATGAACAAATATGGATAAGTTCATATGACTGAACAAATGCGGACGAGCAAAGTTAATGAGGATGAACAAATGCTAATGAGCTTTGTCAAATGCGAATGAAAGAATACTGATGAGCATTGTCAAATACGGATGAACAAATATGGATCTGTTCATACGACTGAACAAATGCGGATGAACAAAGTTAATGTCGTTGAACAAATGCGGATGAGCATTGACAAATATGAATGAGAAAGTCAATGCTGATGAACAAATGTGGATAAGTTCATATGACTGAACAAATGCAGATGAGCATTGACAGATGCGGATGAGTAAAACGAAATGCGGATGAACAACAAGAAATGCGGATGAACAAAAAGGCAAATGCGGATGAACAGTTAGAATATTTTCTGAATTTTAGGGAAAAGTGAAATGTAGGCTTTGAGTTGGGAGGTTCCCGGTTGCTATGTAAGTTGACTTTGGAGGTCAAAGATGATGTGATGGGCATGAATGATAGAAGATGATGATGATGATGATGTATGATGATGATGTGTGATGATGATGATGTATGATGAATGTTATGGATGCATGATGCCCTGTATGATGATGTGTGATTGAAGATGTGCAGTTGATGTTATGTGTGATGTATGTTATGTATGCACGCTGATATATATGAAGATTTGTATGATCTTGCTCATGTTCTTGTTTATGTATGTTTGTCTTCCTATGGCTTTGTGTTGAATGTTAATGAAAGAAACGGTTAAGTATGATGTAACATAAGGAGAATGAAATAATGAATGCTTGCATTAATGATGAATAAAAGTAAGAAAAGCCTTGCAAGCATATGAAGGGAAGTTCACAACTCACTGAGAGATGTTACCTTGTGTGTGTCTACAGTGTGCGATTTTGGCTAACTCATAACGGTTCATAAACACAGTAAGAGTTCAGTCTTGGTGGCTGCACCAATAACATGCGATTCCTAATTACTGTGTGTATATTTATTTATAGTGTGCGATCTTGTCTACCCCTTAAGAGTTCACACACAGGGGGAATATGTCCTTGTGACCACTCCATACGTGTGATATGTACGATACGTGCGATATGTGCAATACGTGCGATATGTGTGATACGTGCGATATGTGCGATAAGTGTGATAAATACAAAATGTACAAAATGTACTAACGAACGATGATGAAGATAATAATGATTACCTTGATGTATGTAAGATGTGTGAGCATGTGCGATAGTAATGAAGATGTTTTAACGAATGGAAGGTAATGCAATGTTCTTATAAAACTAGAAATCACTTAGCAACGCTGACTTTTTATGCATTTTGCAGTTGGCAGGTAGGGTTGCTGAGGATGGCACGGGGCGGCTACTTGGCTCTTTTGGATGGCATTCCTCTGATTAATGTTTTTCCATTGTAATACGAACGAACGATGTTTTGAAATGAATGATTATATTAACTTGAAAAGTATTTTTAATGAAATGGGAAGTTATGGTAATATTTTGCTGCGACGTTTTATGAAGGTTAAGTGTAATTATATGTTTTACGTGCGATGATAGACCAGTTGTAAGCGTCCCGAGATTGGGGCCTTACAAGTGATATCAAAGCCAGGTTTAAATGAAATGGGTAAATTTTTGAAATAAACCTAAACTTAAATTGAAAGTGGGACGGAAAGGGAAGGGATGCCAGTCCAAGTAGCAGTGTGCCATCAGGTATTTTCTTAATGTTAACCGGTATTACATGCCCATGTTATATGGTTATGTGTTGCTAGTAGATTTAGATAGTGATGTACTTAGGATAGGTAATGCATGGGGTATGAAGAGTAAAGTAAGTGGCTAATCACAACTGGCCATTGTAATTAGGGACTTACTATACTGGACAAAAACTAAGTTGTTCCCTTGAATGACCGTGTTGGTGTTTGAATCTTCAGTGTGTGTGTAGAGGATAGCCGATGGTAGATCTTCTAAAGCTTCACGTGGTGGAGGCCGTGCTGCTAAACCACGGGCTACGAGAGGAAAACCTAGAGCCAAGAAGGTGGTTCATGAAGAACCTGAGACCCTTCATCCGAAGGGCGGTGATGAGAGCGCCAATTTAAGGGCCTCAGTAAAAGAGGCTGTTGTAGAAGAAGTTCATCAGGTCATGCAGAGAATCTTACCATCTGTGGTGACCGAAGTTATTAAGGCTGTGAGGGAAGGACATAGGAAGTAAAGGAGTAGACCTAGGGGCGAAAGGGGACAACCCGAGACTGAAACGGTCCTCTTCGATGAGGAAGAGGAGGAAGAAGAAGAGCCTATGCTGGAGGCACAAGAGGTTGTAACTATGGGGCATTTAAAAGGTGTAACCCCTACTTTTGATGGTAATGGCACTGTTGCTGCTGCTCACCGATGGGTGAGGGAAATGGAAGCTATTCTAAACATCAGCGAGTGCCGAGAGGATCAAAAGGTCAAGTTTGCTGCCCACTCTTTTCTGGACTCGGCTCTATGTTAGTCGGACAATATTGTCCAAGCTGAGGGTAGCTGGGCTATCAGAAGAATAAGATGGCGGAGTTGAAGAGGCTAGTGACTAAGGAGTTATGTCCTAACCATGAGATGGACAAAGTTAAGAGGGAGTTTCTGTAGCTGGAGGCGTGAACGATGACGCATCAGCAATACACCAACAAGTTCAATGAAATGGCATGGCTGGTGCCTGATCAGGTGACACGCAAAACACTAAGATCAAGATGTATATTCAGGGCTTGCTAGCAGACATCCGCAGGCAGATGATCATTGCCCGACCAAGCATGTTTAGGTCGACAGTTGATTTGGCGGGGAGGTTGTATGATGACCGGATTGTGGTGGTGGTTGAGGTGAGTAGGAAGGATGGTGGAGTCCGGAATTGGAGTTGGAAAAGGTTTGGTCGAGGTGGTGTCCTGACGAGTAACAAGAAGGCAAGGGTAGGTGACCGCCGGTGGTTACACCTAGCGCGGGGTCGAAGAGGTGTGGTAAATGCGGGAAGGAGCATTCGGGAGACTGCAAATGGGGGACAAACATCTGCTTCATGTGCAGGAAGTTGGGCCATATTGCGAGGGAATGCGGGGTTGTAAGGTGTTACAACTGTGGAGAGAATTGTCACCTTAGTAAAGACTATAAAAAGCCAACGTTGAAGGATCAGGAGTGAAGTTGGCTGGAGGAGAAGGGCAGAGGGCATGTGCCAGAGCGTTCATGATGACCAGGGGGAGGCTAGGATGGACCCCGATGTTGTGTCAGGTATGTTTCTAGTAAACTAAACTTTAGCCTATGTGTTATTGATTTTGGTGCTAGTAAAAGATTTATTTCTCTTGCTTTATGTGCCAAATTTCTTGTTAGTAGTAGGAATATAGATACACCCTTTGATGTAAAAAATACCATAGGAGGGTCTACCCAGACTTCTGAGATGATAGAGGGTTGTGACAAAGAACTAGAAGGTCACAAGTTTCCTCTTATACCATTTGTGATGACTTAGGCACGTTAGATGTAATCCTAGGAATGGATTGGTTTGCGAACTACAAGGCGAGCATTGTGTGTCGCAAGAAGATGATTTGATTGATAGCGCCTGACGGGAGTACGGTGACGGTTTATGGTGATCGAGTCATGATGATTCCGAAGGTGATTTCGATGGTGGTGGGAGGAAAGTGCATGAGGCCTGAATGTAGTGCCTACTTGGCCTACGTAAAGGTTGTGGATACGCCAACACCACAACTGACCGACGTACCGGTGGCGTGTGACTTTCCAGAGGTGTTTCCCGAAGACTTACCAGGAGAGCCACCAAGCCGCGAGATCGAGTTTCAGATTGATCTGGTACTGGGTGCCCAACCTGTTGCCAAGGCACCGTATTGGTTGGCTCCGACTGAGATGAAAGAGTTGATGGAGCAATTGCAAGAGCTGCTTGATAAGTGGTTTGTTAGACCGAGTATCCCTCCTTGGGGTGCTCTGGTCTTATTCGTGTAGAAGAAAGATGGTAGTATGAGAATGTGTATAGACTACCGTGAGCTGAACAAGTTAACGGTGAAGAATCGATACCCCTTACCAAGGAATGATGATATTTTTGATCAGATTTAGGGTGCGAGTAGGTTCTTGAGGATAGACCTTCGATCTGGTTACCATCAACTAAAGGCTAAGGGGCAGGATATTCCTAAAACAGCTTTTCTCACGCGTTACGGACACTACAAGTTTCTTTCTATGTCTTTTGGTTTGACCAACGCACCAACTACTTTTATGGACCTGATGAATCGAGTGTGTTGGCAGATGTTGGATAAATCAGCGATTGTGTTTACCGATGATATCTTGATTTATTCATAGAGTGAGGATGAGCATGCGGGTCACATTGAAGAGGGTTGGTGATGTTGAAAAGGGAGACGTTGTATGCTAAGTTCTCCAAGTGCGCATTCTAGTTGCGCGAGTTCAGTTTTTAGGTCATGTAGAGAATCCCGGGGAATTATGGTGGACCTAGCAAAGGTGGAAGTGAAGATTTGGTGGTTTATTCTGATGCTTCCTATGCAGGGATGGGATGTGTGTTGATGTAGAGAGGAAAGGTTATAGCCTATGCATCCCGACAGTTGAAAGTTCATGAGGTCAATTATCCCCCCCAACTTGGAGCTAGCAGTCGTGGTCTTTGCGTTAAAGTTATGGAGGCACTATCTATGCGGGATGAAGTGCACCATATTCAGCCGAAATACGTAGGGGCTTTCTGAATTATTCCTCGAGAAGGAGAGGTGCCCTATAGGTTGGAGTTACTTGATGAGTTACGTGGAATTCACCCAACATTCCACGTATCTCACCTGAGAAAGTTTCTAGTAGACGAGGATATGTTTGTATCACTAGAGGATATCGAGGTAGACGAACGACTCAATTATGTGGGGCAACCAGTGGCGATCATTGATCAGAAAGAGAAGAAGTTGAGGAATATAGTGGTTCCCCTTGTGCGTGTACAGTTGAAGCATAGGAAGGGATCTAAGTCTATGTGGGAGATGAAGAAGAGATGAGACAACATTACCCATGATTGTTTGAGGAATAAAAGGTTTCGGGGAGGAAACCTATATAACGGGGGTGGACTTGTAACACCCGGTTATTTTGTTTTGAAGTCAAAGAAAGAAGAATAAAGTGAAGAAAAAGAAATAACAGATATTTTACCCAACTTGAGGGTAAATAGTGTCAAAAGGACAAAAAGATTGAAAAAGGGTGTAAAGTGGGCATGGTCACGCACTCGCTTCACACAACACCCAGATCTTTGGTTTTTAGAGAGAGAGAAAGAAAAAAGCAGAAAGCTCTCGGGTCTGAGGAGGAACAAGAAGAAAAGTCGAATTCATGGTAAGCAATTCATGGTTTTAAGTGTTCTTAACTGGCCTTGCCTTGGTTGTATGCTTATGTATGTTGTGTGTGCTCTGTTGGTGTTGTAGTGGGTTTCTAGGTGGTTGAACTCAATTGCAAATGACTTTGGAAGAAGCCATACTCAAGAGCTGCAAAGGTGAGTTCTAGAACCCCTCTTTTTACTTGTTTAACTGATATTAGGGCTTGAATGCATGATGTATGTTTTTTATAAATCTGGATTTCATACGTGTATATGTGAATGTGTGCATGCTACTATTATGGTGTGATTTTGGACTATGTTCATGCTTGATGATGTTATGGTTGTGTTTCTAAGGCTTAGAATGCAAGATTTAAGCTTAGAACATGATAGATGAGATTTGGGGATGAATCTGATGAATAGTGTGCCCTAGGTTACTCATCCGCCTAAATAGTAGTTCATATGCCTATGTTTAGAAAACTGCTTAAGTGTGAACAAATGTGGATGAGTAGGAAATGCGGATGAGAATGTCAATGCGGATAAGAAGTCAATGCGGATGAGTAAGTTATTCGAATAAAGAAATGCTGATGAGTAAGTTATGCGAATGAACAAATGCAGATGAACAAATGCAGTTAAGTTCATACGACTAAACAAATGCGGATGAAAGTAGTAAATGTGGATGAACAAATGCGGATGAGTAAAGTCAATGCGGATGAAATATGGATAAGTTCATACGACTGAACAAATACGGATGAACAAAGTTAATGCGGATGAACGAATACGGATAAGCATTGACAAATGCGGATGAGTAAGTTATGCGATGAACAAATGCGGATGAGTAAAGTCAATGTGGATGAACAATTGTGGATAAGTTCATACGACTGAACAAATGCGGATGAGCAAAGTTAATGTGGGTGAACAAATGCTGATGAGCATTGTCAAATGCGGATGAACAAATGCTAAGGAGCATTGTCAAATGGGGATGAACAATATGGATAAGTTCATACAACTGAACAAATGCGGATGAACAAAGTTAATGCGGATGAACAAGTGCGGATGAGCATTGACGAATGTGGATGAGAAAGTCAATGCTGATGAACAAATGTGATAAGTTCATGCGACTAAACAAATGTGGATGAGCATTGACAAATGCGGGTGAGTAAAAAGAAATGCGGACGAACAAAAAGAAATGCGGATAAGTATAACGAAACGCGGATGAACAAAAAGAAATGCGGATGAACACTTAGAATATTTAATGACTTTTTGGGGAAAAAGTGAAATGTACGCTTTGACTTGGGAGGTTCCGGGAGCTATGTAAGTTGACTTTTAAGATCAAAGATGATGTGATGGGCATGAATTATAGAATATGATGATGACGATGATGTATGATGATGATGATGTAAGATGTATATTAAGTATGCATGATGCCCTTATGATGATGTGTGATTGAAGATGTGCAATTGATGATGTTATGCATGATGGCGTGTGTGATGTATGTTATGTATGCATGCTGATATATATGAAGAATTGTATGATCTTGGTGATGTTCCTGTTTAGGTATGCGTGTCTTCCCGTGGCTTTGCGTTGAATGTTAATGAAAGAAACGGTTAAGTATGATGTAATGTAACGTGGAAGATAACGAAAAAAGGAACGAAATAATGAATGCTTGCATTAATGAATGAATGAAAGTAAGAGAAGGCTTGAAAGCATATGAAGGGAAGTTCACAACTCAATGAGAGTTGTTACCTTGTGTGTGTCTACAACATGCAATTTCGGCTAACTCATAAGGGTTCATACACACAGTAAGAGTTTAGTCTTGCTGACTGCTCTAATAACATGTGATTTCCTAATTACTGTGTGTATATCTATTTATAGCGTGCGATCTTGGCTAATCCATAAGAGTTCACACACATAGGGATAGTCTGTCCTAGTGACCACTCCATACGTGCGATATGTGGGATACGTGCGATATGTGCGATACGTGCGATATGTGTGATGCATGTGATATGTGCAATACGTGCGATAAGTGTGATAAATACGAAATGTGCGAAATGTGCGAAATGTAATAACGAATGATGATGAAGATAATAATGATTACCTTGATGTATGTACGATATGTGAGCACGTGCGATAGTAATGAAAATGTTTTAACGAATGGAAGGTAATGCAATGTTTTTATAAAACTAGAAATCACTCACCAACGCTGACTTTTTATGCATTTTCCAGTTGGTAGGTAAAGTTGCTGAGGATGGCACGGGCGGCTACTTGGCTCTTTTGGATGGCATTCCTCTGATTAATGTTTTGCATTGTAATACGAACAAATGGTCTTTTGTAATGAATGATTGTAGTAACTTGAAAAAGCATTTTTAATGAAATGAGAAGTTATTTTAATGTTCTGCTGCGATGTTTTATGAAGGTTAAATGTAACTATATGTTTTATGTACGATGATTGAGAAGTTGTAAGTGTCCCGGGATCGGGGCCTTAGAAGTTGATATCAAAGCCAGGTTTAAGTGAAACGGGTAAATTTTGAAAATAAACCTAAACTTAAATTGAAAGTGGGATGAAAAGGGAAGGGATGCGAGTCCAAGTAGTTGCGTGCCATCAGGTATTTTCTTAATGTTAACTAGTATTACATGCGCATGTATATGGTTATGTGTTGCTGGTAGATTTAGAGAGTGATGTAGTCAGGATAGGTAATGCCTGGGGTATGAAGGGTAAAGTAAGTGGCTTATCACAACTGGCCACTGTAATTAGGGACTTACTATACTTGACATAAACTAAGTTGTTCCGTAGAATGACCGTGTTGGGATTCGAATCTTTTGGTGTGTGTGTTAGAGGATGGCTGAAGGTAGATCATCTAATGCTTCACGTGGTGGAGGTCGTGGTGCTGAACCATGGGCTACAAAAGGAAGGCCTAGAGCCGAGAAGGTGGTTCATGAAGAACCCGAGACCCTCATCCGGAAGGCGGTGATGACAGCGCCAATCTGAGAGCCTCGTTAAAAGAGGTTGTTGTGGAAGAAGTTCATCAGGTCATGCAGACAATCTTACCGTTTGTGGTGACCGAAGTAATCAAGGTTATGAGGGAAGGAGATAGGAAGTAAAGGAGTAGACCTGCGGACGAAAGGAGACAACCCGAGATTGAAACGGTCCTCTTTGATGAGGAAGAGGAGTAAGAAGAAGAGCCTGTGATGGAGGCGGCACGAGGCTATAACTATGGGGCATTTAAAAGGTGTAAGCCCCCTACTTTTGATGGTAATGGCACTGTTGTTGCTGCTCACCGATGGGTGAGGGAAATGGAAGTTGTTCTGAATATCAGCGAGTGCCGAGAGGATCAAAAGGTCATGTTTGCTGCCCACTCATTTGTGGACCCGGCTCTGTGTTGGTGGGAAAATATTGTCCAAGCTGAGGGTAGCCGGGCTATCGGAAGAATGAGATGGCTAGAGTTGAAGAGGCTGGTGACTGAGGAGTTATGTCCTCACCATGAGATGGACAAAGTTAAGAGGGAGTTCCTGTAGCTGGAGGCGTGAACGATGACACATCAACAATACAGCACCAAGTTCAATGAAATGGCGTGGCTGGTGCCTGATAGATGACACCTCTAACATGAAAGATCAAGAGGTACATTCAGGGTTTGCCAGCGGACATCCACAGGCAGATGATCGTTGCCCGACCAAGCACGTTTAGGTCGGCAGTTGATTTGGCGGGGATGTTGTATGATGACAGGACTGTGGTGGTGGTTGAGTTGAGTAGGAAGGATGGTGGAGACTGGAGTTGGAGTGGGAAATGGTTTGGTCGAGGTGGTGTCCGACAAGTAACTAGAAGGCAAGGGTAGATGACCGCCGGTGGTTACACCTGGCGCGGGATCGAAGAGGTGTGGTAAATGCGGGAAGGAGCATTTGAGAGAATGCAATGGGGGACAAACATCTGCTTCAAGTGCAGGAAGCCGAGCCATATAGCGAAGGAATGTGGGGTTGTAAGGTGTTACAACTGTGGAGAGAATGGTCACCTGAGTAGAGACTATAAGAAGTTGAAGGCTGAAGGATTAGAAGTGAAGATGGCTGGAGGAGAAGGGAAGAGGGCAAGTTCCAGAGCGTTCACGATGACGCAGGGGGAGGCTAGGATAGACCCCGATGTTGTGCCAGGTACGTTTCTAGTAAACCAAACTTTAGCCTCTGTGTTATTTGATTCTAGTGCTAGTAAAAGTTTTATTTCTCCTGCTTTTAGTGCCAAATTTTTTCTTAGTAGTAGGAATATAGATACGCCCTTTGATGTAAAAACTACCATAGGAGGGTCTCCGCAGACTTCTGAGATGATAGAGGGTTATGACAAAGAACTAGAAGGTCACAAGTTTCCTATTAGACCATTTGTGATTACCTTAGGCGGGTTGGATGTTATCCTAGGAATGGATTGGTTGGCAGACTACAAGGCGAGCATTGTGTGTTGCAAGAAGATGATTCTATTGATAGCGCCTGACGGGAGTACGGTGACGGTTTATGGTGATCGAATCACGATGATTCTGAAGGTGATTTCGATGGTGGTGGCAGGAAAGTGCACGAGGCGTGGATGTTGTGCGTACTAGGCCTACGTAAAGGTTGTGGATACGCCAACAACACAACTGACCGATGTACCGGTGGCGTGTGAATTTCCAGAGGTGTTTCCCGAAGACTTACCAGGAGTGCAACCAACCGCGAGATCGAGTTTAGATTGATCTGGTACCGGGTGCCCAACCTATTGCCAAGGCACCGTATCGGTTGGCTCCGACTGAGATGAAAGAGTTGATTGAGCAATTGCAAGAGCTGCTTGATAAGGGGTTCGTTAGACCAAGTATCTTTCCTTGGGGTGCTCCGGTCTTATTCGTGAAGAAGAAAGATGGTAGTATGAGAATGTGTATAGACTACCATGAGCTGAACAAGTTAACTGTAAAGAATCGGTACCCCTTACTGAGGAATGATGATATGTTTGATCAGCTTCAGGGTGCTAGTAGGTTCTCAAGGATAGACCTTCGATCTGGTTACCATGAGCTGAAGGCTAAGGAGCAGGATATTCCTAAAACAACTTTTCGCAGGCGTTACAAACACGAGTTTCTTATTGTGTCTTATGGTTTGACCAACGCGCCAGCTTCTTTTATTGACCTGATAAATCGAGTGTGTCGGCCGATGTTGGATAAATCAACAATTGTTTTTATCGATGATATCTTGATTTGTTCCAAGAGTGAGGATGAGCATGCAGGTCATATTCGAGAGGTGTCGGAGACATTGAAAAGGGAGTGGTTGTAAGCTAAGTTCTCCAAGTGTGCATTCTACTTGTGGGAGGTTCAGTTTTCGGGTCATGTAATGAATCCTGGTGGGATTATGGTGTACCCAGAAAAGGTGGAAGCGAAGATTTGGTGGTTTATTCCGATGCTTCCTACGCAGGGATGGGATGTGTGTTGATGCGGAGAGGAAAGGTTATAGCCTATGCATCCCGACAGTTGAAAGTTCATGAGGTCAATTACCCCCCTCTGAACTTGGAGCTACCAGTTGTGGTCTTTGCATTAAAGATATGGAGGCACTATCTATACGGGATGAAGTGCACCATATTCAGCCGAGATACACAGGGGCTTTCTGAATTATTGCTCGACAAGGAGAGGTGGCCTATAGGTTGGAGTGACTTGATGAGTTAAGTGGAATTCACCCGACATTCCATGTATCTCACATGAGAAAGTGTCTAGAAGACGAGGATATGGTTGTACCACTAGAGGATATCGAGGTAGACGAACGACTCAATTATGTGGGTCAACCATTGGCGATCATTGATCGGAAAGAGAAGAAGTTGAGGAATAAAGTGGTTCCCCTTGTGCATGTACAGTCGAAGCATAGGAAGGGATCTAAGTCTGTGTGGGAGACTTAAGAAGAGATGAGACAACATTACCCACGATTGTTTGAGGAATAAAAGGTTTCATGGACAAAACCTATATAACGGTTATTTTTTTGAAGTCAAAGAAAGAAGAATAAAGTTAGGAAAAAGAAAGAATAGATATTTTACCCAAGTTGAGGGGTAAAAAGTATCAAAAGGACAAAAAGGTTTGAAAGTGGGTGTAAAGTGGGCATGGCCGCACACTCCCTTCACACAACACCTAGATCTTTGGTTTTTAGAGAGAGAGAAAGAAAAGAGAAGAAAGCTCTCAGGTCACAACACCCAGATCTTTGGTTTTTAGAGAGAGAGAAAGAAAAGAGCAAAAAGTCCTCGAGTCTGAAGAGGAAGAACAAGAAAAGTCGAATTCAAGTTAAGGAATTCATGGTTTTAAGTGTTCTTAACTAGCCTTGCCTTGGTTGTATGCTAATGTATGTTGTGTGTACTGCGTTGTGTGTTTTTAGTGGGTTTCTAGGTGGTTGAACTCAACTGCAAACGACTTTGAAAGAAGCCATACTAAAGAGTTGCAAAGGTGAGTTCTAGAACCCCTTGGGGCTAGAAATGCATGATGTATGTTTTTTATAAATCTGGGTTTCATACCTATATGAGTGAATGTGTGCATGTTGTGGTTATGGTGTGATTTTGGACTATGTTCATGCTTGATGATGTTGTGGTTGGGTTTCTAAGGCTTAGAATGCATGATTTATGTTTAGAACATGATAGATGAGGTTTGGGGACTAAATTTGATGAATAGTGTGCCCTGGCTGCTCATGCGCCCAAATAGTATTTCATATGCCTAAGTTTAGAAAACTGCTTAAGTGTGAACAATTGCGGATGAGTAGGAAATGCGGATGAGTAGGAAATGTGGATGAGAAAGTCAATGCGGATGAGAAAGTCAATGCAGATAAGAAAGTCAATGCGGATGACAAAGTCAATGCGGATGAGGAAGTCATACGAATGAACAAATGGGGATGAGTAAGTTATGCGAATAAACAAATGTAGGTGAAGAAATGTAGATAACTTCATACGACTGAACAAATGCGGATGAACAAATGCGGATGAGCATTGACAAATGCGGATGAGGAAAGTCAATGTGAATAAGTTCATATGACTGAACAAATGCGGATGAACAAAGTTAATGCGGATGAACAAATACGGATGAACATTGACAAATGCGGATGAGAAAGTCGATGCGGATGAACAAATATGGATAAGTTCATAAGACTGAGCAAATGCGGATGAACAAAGTCAATGCGGATGAAAAAAGTCAATGCGGATGAACAAATGTGGATGAGCATTCACAAATGTGGATGAAAAAAAAGAAACACGATGAACAAAAAGGCAAATGCTATGAACACTTAGAATATTTTTTGACTTTTTGGGGAAAAAGTGACATGTAGACTTTGCCTTGGAAGGTTCCCGAGGGCTATGTAAGTTGACTTTTAGATCAAAGAGGATGCGATGGGCATGAATGATAGAAGATGATAATGATGATGTATGATGATGATGTTGTATGATGATGATGATGATGATGTATGATGATGATGTATAATGTATGCTATGTATGTATGATGCCTTGTATGATGATGTGTGATTAATGATGTTATGCATGATGGTATGTGTGACGTATGTTATGTATGAATGCTGATATATATGAAGATTTGTATGATCTTTCTCATGTTCTTGTTTATGTATGTTTTTCTTCTCGTGGCTTTGCGTTGAATTTTAATGAAAGAAACTATTAAGTATGATGTAACATAAAATGGAAGATAATGAAAAGAGGAACGAAATAAAGAATGCATGCATTAATGAATGAATGAAAGTAAGAAAAGGCTTTCAAGCATATGAAGGGAAGTTCACAACTTATTGAGAGTTGTTACCTTGTGTGTGACTACAACATGCGATTTTGGCTCTCATAAGGGTTCATACACAAAGTAAGAGTTCAGTCTTGGTGACTGCTCCAATAATGTGCTATTTCCTAATTACTGTGTGTATATCTATATACAGCGTGCGATCTTGGCTAACCCATAAGAGTTCACACACAGACAGGGGGAGTCTATCCTAGTGACTACTCCATACGTGCGACATGTGCGATAGGTGTGATATGTGCGATACGTGCGATAAGTGCGAAATGTACTAACGAACGATGATGAAGATATGAATGATTACCTTGATGTATGTACGATGTGTGATCACGTGCGATAGTAATGAAAATGTTTTAACGAATAGAAGGTAATGCAATGTTTTTAATAAAACTAGAACTCACTCAGCAACGCTGACTTTTTATGCATTTTCCAGTTGGCAGGTAAAGTTGCTCAGGATGGCATTGGGCGGCTACTTGGCTCTTTTGGATGGCAATCCTTGGATTAATGTTTTTGCATTGTAATGCGAACGAACGATGTTTTGAAATTAATGATTGTATTAACTTGCAAAAGCATTTTTAATGAAATGAGAAGTTAATTTACTGTTCCTTTGCGATGTTTTATGAAGGTTAAATGTAGTTATATTTTTTACGTGTGATGATCGACCAGTTGTAGGCGTCCCGGGATCGGGGCCTTACATTATAATTTTTTCCAGCCCAGACTTTCCACTGGTTGCATTGCTTCGAAACTTCCTTCCTATCCACTTGTTGAACTTTTTCAGTCTATGAGTGAGAAGAGCCATGTGCTGGACTATCTCCATGTAATCCAAGTCATCTGGATGGATACAATACAATTCTTCAGGAGTGAGGAGAAAGTTGCCACTACTTTCATTAGTAGACAAAAAGGCTTGAGAAGAGCTTGTCTCTTGGACTGGGCTTCCTTGGATGTAGCTCTCCCTTATTGTCTCTGAGAAGGTTATGAAAGGACCCTTTTTTTAGTTTTTAAGGTAGCACATCAGATGATGTTGTCATTCTCTGTTATCCCTTTCAACTACATGAAGGTATAAACTCTATAGATTGTTAGAGTTGCCAAATGGAATTTGCATGTTCATCTCCATCTTGTATCCACTAAGGATGTCATAAAACTCAGTTAGAGTAAAGGTCTTGAGGTTTTTATTCCTCTTAATGACCATGCAATAGTGAGTCCATTGTCTAGTAAGAGAGGACATTAATTTCCTCACGAAGTCCCTATTCTATAAAGTTACTCTAACATCCATTAGAGTATCCAGAATCTTAACTTACCTGAAGTATTATTGAATCATGGTTTCACTTGTCTTGAAGGTGATGTTCTCAAACTACTACTTTAAGAGTTTTTTCTTATTCTCTTTTTCTTCATTAGACCCCTTATACATAAGCTTTAGTGCATACCATAGTTGTTTAGTAGTTTTACACTTCTTGAAGCCTCTATAGATAAAGTATGGAGGAGCAGTTAAGAGGGCGATCATGGGTTTCTGATCTACATCGATCTTCTTCCAATGTTCTTTTGAGTAGTTAATCGCTTCCTTTTGTATCATGCCACCACCACCAGCAGCTAAAGACGTGCATGGTACATAACATCCTAAGACAACAAATCCCCAGATCTTGTTATCTTGAGACTTGATAAAGCCTTCCATACTTTAGCACTAAGTATCAAAGTCATATGAATGATCAATGGAGATATAATCATGGTACCAATTTCCATATTAGCCTTGCTAAGAGCCTAAAAATCTCTAATACCAATTGAAGGACCACCTTAAGCTGGTCAATACAATTAGTTTTACAATAAGGAGCGACATAGAACACATAACAGATCAATTAGGGAACCAGATTTAAGTTAATGATACTCTGAGCACAAGTAAGTATGAGACAAAACAAAGAAGAAGAACAAGATACTATGAGCTAGTTGGAAACACTAATGTAGACATCAAGATCAATGTATAGTCAAAAGGTAGATTGCTTTTTTGACTTATGACTATGACATGTAATATCTCACATCCTATTATATTAAAAATGGATAAATGGTACAAAAGTAGAAAGTTATAGACCAATGAATATAATCAATAGTTGATGAAAGCATAGACTGTAGGACCGTTTAAGGGATTTTTGGTCATTTATAGCATAACACACAATGAGGAGAGATAGTTTAGAACACTTAACAAATCAAATAGAGAACTGGTAACACATGTTTGACACTTAGAACACTAGCAAATATGAGACAAAAAAAGAACAGAAACAACACAAGTGTTTGGTTTTCAAGGATATTGTATATTTCTCTCAAGTTATTTTATAAGTGTACAAGCATAAGATAAGTTACAAAGACCTCTACATCCTACAACTGGCCATACTTTGAAGGCCAGCTGGATACATGATCTAGACAAGAACAAAATTAATGTAGTGTCAAAAGGCAGATTGCCTTTTGAATAGTGACTATGACATGTCATAGCTCACATCCTAATATATTACAAAAAGGATAATAGTACATAAAGTAGAAAGTAAAAGACTCAAGACCTCAATATACAGTTACCAAAAGCATGGACCTTTTCACCAATTTGTGAAACTTGGTGAGTCTACAGAGTTGCAACAGAAAGTGGTCTAGTTTTATGGTAAAGTACACCAGATAAAAGCGTATCTTTAAAAGTATTAAGAAGATAATATGTCTTCACTTCTTGGCTTCAGAAGCCTTTGTCCTTGAAGCTTTGAAAGACTTCACTTTAAGCTTCGAAAGATGTTGGTCATGGCTTCTGAAGATTTTTCACTTAGAGTGTTATCTAAGATAATGTGTAAAACTTCCGAATCATTCTAATTAGCACTTGGTGCATGCTTGCAGGATATACTTTTGGATGTAATTAGATTGTTTTGATGCATCAGCCTTATATTGAAACTTACAAACTCCCCCTATGATGATGCTACAAAACATTTGAAGACTTCAGATCTCTACAGTCCTTATCATGATGATGACCAATCCTTTCTTCATTAGATGGTTAGGGTCACTCAGACTCTTATAGTGTCTTCTTATCTTAAAGAGATCATGTAGAGGTAGATTGAACATGTTTTGCCATGTATATACATCTTCAACACCTTGATCTCTGATAACATGTCATCTCTCTAGATTGGTAGTGTAAGTCCAAGATAAGATGGGTCTTCCAGATGCCAGAGGAGCTACTTGAATAGGAGTTGCTGGAGTTTCCTCTTGTTGCACTTCCTAAGGATGGTATGACTCATCTTGAGGTTTGAAGGTGAATGACTCTATCTTCTTCTTTTTCCTAAGCTTTGGTTTAGAAGCTATCCTTTTCCTCCTCTTTGAACTCTTTGACTGAGAAGACTAGCTTGCAACACCTTGTTAAGCATCCTTTTCTTTCTCAGTTAGGTCTTCCTCTGTCACAGGTTCAGATTGGGAGGGGGCAAGACACTGTTGTGGATTAGAAGATGAAGCTTGCTTAAAACGTTATGTTGTCTTAAAAGGGTTCAAGCTTAACCTCCACTTCTTGAGGGACTTGACTTGTCTAGGAGTGTAAGTCAACAAGTTCTCATCTTTCAATCTTTTGCTTGATAACCCTAATATGCTTATCCATAGTAAATAAAGACATAGGGCCAATCTCCATTTGTAGAATCCATAGAGTTTCAAGAAACTCATCATCCTCTGCCTATCAGTAGGCTTTGTTTGGCTTTCTGGATGATGCCTCTTGACTTAAGAAGCTCATCATCCTCTGCCTATCAATAGACTTCTTTTGTCTTTTCTGGATATGGCTCTTGACTTGGCATCTTCATCCCTGATTTTCTTCTTTATTTCCTTTTGTTCTTTGAGTACTTGTAGCTCATGTTGATTGAGATTCTCAAACTCGATGTACTCAAATGCCAAGGGAAGAAGTGCATCTACCTAGTAGAGACCTGTGGCACTCCGGTAGTTGATCATATTTATCCTATCAGTTTCTTTATCTACCTGAGGTTCTTAGGGTTCCATAGTCTCTTGCATAGGGGTTTCTTGAACTGGTGAGAGAGTAGGAACATGTTTCTTTATCCTCTACTTCCTTCTTCTCTCTTAACATTTCCATGTCAGCTAGTTCATTCAATTCTAATAAGGGGAAGGAGATGATGTTATCAATATCATAGGTCCTGGTCTGTAAGTAAGCAATTTTGACTACCCTTAACTCATTATCCTGATTGTCTAGTCTAGGGGCAACCCTTATTGTAGCTTGCATGAATCCTAGAGACCTAACAGAACTATCTCCCCTTAGCTTCCTCTTCCTCTATCTCCTACTCCTCCTCAATCTCCTTTGAGTCGTTTTCCTTTCCCTTTGTTATTCACAGACCTTTGTGACTCTGAGCAAAAAGAGCTTTGGCCTTTATTGTTTGATTAGCATCCATGCTCTAGCTAGAGAGAGGTTCAGATACACCTTCACCAGCATGTGTTTCATCAAGGGAATGGATTTCTAAAGCAGTTGTTGGTGAGACAAGGCTCTCAAGTTCTATTACCAGGCCTTCAGTCAAGGTTTCCTTTTGAAGCTAATCTTAGGGTCTTCCTGAACATCCGGTTAACCAATGACATTACATAATTGCCTTTGTCTCCTTCTGAGGCTGAACTCTTTAGTAATCATGTCTTGAATCCTTCAAGCCAACTTTCCAGCTTGTCTAGATTGGCTTGGATTGACAAGTGGCATGTTGATAAGGTCAAGAACTTCATAGTAGTTCAAGGTCTGAAAATTGAAGACCTCTGAATACCCTTGAACTCTTTGATGAATGAGGGCTCTTCTATCAGCATCATACCTCCACCCTATGATGTAGTTGTAAGTTCCTTGAGATGACACAACCCTTGGTATACCTTCCTCAAAAAGACTATAAATGAAAGAGTCTAAAGAGTCCATATGAAGGTGAACTTGAAAAAGTTGCTGAGTATGAACAACTGTAAGTGAGGATGGTGAGTCCTTAATGTCCATACACTGTGAAGAACTCCCATGTTCTGTGATTGTAATGACTTTCTTCCCCTTTTTTGGTAGCATCACCCACTTGCATAGGTGAGATAGGAGTTAGGTCAATCACATCCACAGGTTCTTGTGTTCTTGGATGAGCTCTCTTAAAGGACTCCCAACTAGTTTCTCCTTAAGATAGGATATCTGAAATTGCTGATCATTGACCCTATTATGTAAGGTAGTCACCTAAGATTCAAGGTGACTAACCTTAGAGACTAAATAGGTGCCAGTTTTTGATAATTTTTGCATCTTTAGTCTTAAATTCTCATCCTCTTCATCAAAAGAGTCATTAGGGGATGAGATAATTGGACCAAAGTCCTCAATCACACCACCAGCATCAGGTTCTTGGCTGCTGGTTTTCCTATGCTTGCTAACAGCTTCAAAAGAAGTGTCAATGGGCTGAGTTGCTATGGTTGAGGTCTTAATAATGTTATCACTTACAGAAGTGGTAGCCTCTTCCATATGGACCTCTTGGGCATGTTCAGGGATATCCACCTCAGTGGTAGGTGGATGATGTTGGCTAGACAAGGGAGAGGTAGGAGCACTCATCTTTCTTTGAGTAGGTGAAGAGTAGAGAGATTCATGGTACTCACTAAATCCCAAGTCTTCATCATAGAAGTCTAGGATCGGAATTGGTTGGTTTAGATCTAAAGGTTGGGGATGGTAACTTTCCCCTGAAGGTAGTTCACTTGAGTGTTGATACTCAGAGTGAAGGTTTAAGGCTATTAGGCTAATGAACTCATCAGACGAGCATGAGGAACATCAACACTGATTCTTGAATAGATAGGAGTGGTTTGCTCCTCTAGGGAAGTGGGAGTTCCAATGTCCACTTCCTCCTATGTGGGTAGTACTAAGGGGACCTACAAAAAGTGAATAGCTTGTGTAGGGGTTTATTTAGATCCTCTTTGGCAGGTGAGGTTGGGGATTTGTGGTTGTTTTTGTGGTTGATAGGTGGAAGGTGTGGGTTCAACACTAGCTTGTGTTGCTAGTTTGTTACATTGAGCAATAAGCTCTAAGATTTTGGGGATAAGGGTTGTTTCTACCCCAGAGAAGCCAACAGTTGGCTTCTTAAGAATTTTAAAGATGTCGGGCTTCATTTGTCCTAGTTGAAGAATATTATCTATTTCCCTTAACTATGAGCTCAATTCACATTTAAGAATGTGTTGAACATATCTAGGAAACATAAAATATTCTAAGGAGTCCAAGTTAGCAAGCAAATTTGTATAAACAAACTAAAAGTACCTGAACTTGACACCTTGAACCATCCTATGCACTATAAAGGAGAGATCTTCGGGAATCTAGTCCCAGCCCCATGCTTGTTGGTAAAGTTGTGATTGACCACATGAAGTATGTACTTCATTGGGAGGAGACCTTCCCTTTTCGAAAGTTCTTGACAAAGAAATCTCCTTCATAGCCTATCTACTGGAAGGAGTAGTTAACAACTTCTTTAGGAAAGTACAATTTGCCATCCTCATCATCCACCTAAAGGTGGGTGTTGATGATGGCTGGAGTGATGAAGATTGTCCTCTCCTGAAATGTAGCAGACAGTGCCTTCTCCCCATCCATGTTGACCTCATAGCAGGTCTTTCTAAATTCAAGCAAATGATCCTTATCAAGAACAGGATCAATGCTAAGGGATATGAGATAGTTAGAATGACCAAGAAAATGGCAAACCTCTGAGAAACTAGAATATTTCTTAGAGTTTAACAGAGCAACCTGATTGTGTTGACTATGAAGTTGCATGGAGAATTAGGGTCATTTTTGCAGTTGAGGTTGGAATTTTAGAAAACTTAGAGGTGAAGGAAGTGAAGAACAAGGGTGGTTTGTAGGTGAATTTAGGTTTTGTAAAGGTACATAGTTAGAAGAGAGTGAAAAGAAGGGGAACAATTGGGTATATATATGAAATGGATATGAGACAAAGTTAATGAAAGAGGATAAACTTTGAAATCTATATGTTGGTGCCACCTCTGAAAAAAGTATTTTCTTTCACCCAAAAGTTAGTTTTCTTGGAGGTCGAAATCTTCCAATGATAATTCTTCAAAATTTTTGATGAAAATCTTCCGAAGGCAATTTGGATTCGGAAGATGTTAGGATGAGTGATCTATGTTTGATTGATTGACGAGTATTGCAGCGGAATTCAAACAATGAATTAGTCGATTCACAAGAACAAAACGATATTCAATGAAGAACAAAGACGGTTATAGAGAGAGAGAATATCTGCAAATATATTTCATTCAATATTCGCTTTCGTGGTAACAGAATGTCACATTTATGATTAGGTCGACATCTCTTATATAAGAGATGTGACGTCTGCTGATGTCACTTGATAGTGACATCTAACAGATTTATTTCAACTGAAACACAACTATTGAAGATGTCAAAATAGCTGACATCTTCTTACAAAATATCTAAGTGTTATCAGTTGTTACAACTACTGAGAAATATAAAACTACTGAAACTACAACGACTGAAGAACAAGCTCTTCTGTCGTTTTACAAAACTACTGAAACTAAAAATATAAAAATACTGATATCACAACTACTGAAGAATTACTCTTCAGCAGTTGTGACAAACTACTGGCGCTTCAGTACTTGATCTTCAGATTTTGACCTTCAGAAGTTTCATCAGCTGATGACTTCAGTAGATATCATCAGCTGATGTCTTCAGTTTTTGTCTTCAGACTTTGTACATCAGTTGTTGATCTTCAGCACTTGTAAACTCTTCAGCTATTGTACTTCAGTACTTTGGTCTTTCAGCTTCAGCACTTGTATTCTTCAGCTGTTCAGCTTCAGTACTTGTGTTCTTCAGCTGTTCAGCTTTAGTACTTGTGTTCTTCAGTTGTTGTACTTCAGCACTTTAGTTCTTCAGCTGTTGAAGTTTTCAGCACTTGATCTTCAGCTGTTGAAGTCTTCAGCACTTGTCAAACTGCTGATGAAGCTTTCAGCAGTTGTTGTGATACCATGTGGGACTTAGAGGTTTCTGATCTTGGCTCATTGGTTCTTTTGGTCCAACAAACTCCCCCTGAACCAATGCAGCCAAAACCTCTAAATTATTTATTATCCCACTTATTGTTGGCAAAAGATTTGTCTTTTTCCTTCTTGATCAGTAGAGAAGATGACCCATGTAAGCTCCGACCTGGGAAGAAATCTCAGATATTTGTTTGGCAAGGTATGAATGGGAACTCTGTTTTGGCGAACTGGACACAGAGTTGTTATCCCATTCATGAGATTACTTCCCCATAATGAGTCTGTATGACTCTCGAACATAGGCCTCAAGGAGAACACTTGTTCCTCCTTGGAGAGTTCTTCTACTCCTCCTTCGAAGAAGAACTCTGGACCATAGTACTCAGATAAGTACTTCATGGTCCTGCCATTTTTCAGCTCCACTGTAGTTACCTCCCTATAGACAATTCATCAGGATGGGTGCCTTCAAGGAGTAACTGGAGCTCATTCTTCTTGATGTCTTCAAGCTTTTTATATAACAACCCCTTTTAATGATCTTGTTTTCTATTGAGGGGTCATCTTTGCTTGATGAGCTTTCTTGAATTCATCAATTATTTCCAAGGTGAGACTACAATGGCCAACATGATGGTAGAATCTATTGTTTTTCTAACCTGGCCATTGTATCTGTGTGGAATAGTTCTTTATGGATTCTAGAACTCACCCTAGGGTCTGGCCATACTCTCACTCTCTCCTTCTGATACTGAATGTGTGCCTGAGAGTGTACAGCCTCTGAGCATGCCCTTTCATGGCTGTATAGATGATGACTGAGGAAAATCCTTGTCAACCATCTTCAGTGGTTGCACATCGTGCTGTTTCTGCTGTTCTTCATCTTCTATCTTGACTCTAACCATTCCCTTTGAGAGTCAAGTGTGATCATGGGTTGACTTCTGGGTTTTGGTAGCTTTAGAACAGCAGAGAGTGGCAGACTATCATCTTCATCCTCTTCTTCTTCTTCTTCCATCCTCAGCACCCTTCTCCTCCTTCTAGGTGCATCACTGGATGATGGTTGGGTTGGTAAAGGAATTGGTTTTGAAGAATGAGGATGTTTGGACTTGGCTTAGAGATTGGTTTGGAGATTTGAGGGGTAGGCAGTGTTTGAGTGGGTGGAAGGGAAGGTTGATCCAGCATCTTTGTAGTAAGTTTCGCCTTTGTAATTTTTGCCATTTCTAACCTTTTACCAGCCCCGCCTCATCAAGGGCTTCAACAATAATCCCCTTGTGGAATTGCTCAGACAGACAGATTCTGGTGGCTATAGCCAGATACTGTCCCTGGTCCATGCGCGAATCTCCATTAAAGATCTTCCTAAGTATTTTGCAATGAAGCGGATCATTATCTCCAATCTCTCTTTTTCAAGAGCATCATACCAGCCCATCGGGTTTGAATCTCTTGCACTTCCAACCTTCTGATCTCACTATCCAATGTGGCTGTATCAAACCCTTGCCTGAAGAGTTGTTCAATTATTTTATCCATGGATCGGCTGTGTGTAGTATCAGCATCTTTTACCAGCTCTTCCAAGGATTTGTCTTCAGCAGTAGGTTGATCCTCAGCACTTTTCTTTCGCTTGTAAGTGAGCAGTGGTTGCTTTTCTTTCTCCTTCTCTTGGGCTTGCTTCTCTTCCTTCTCTTCCTTCTCTGTTCTTTTCCTCTTCTTTTCTTTCACTGCAGTACTCTCCCCCTTTTTGGATGCATTGGTGGAAGGGGTTTGTACCGCAGAAAGTGTCTTTTGCACAGCAACATCAATCAAGGGTTGTAAAGTTGAGGAAAGCCTCTCATCAATGGCTTTAGTCACAATATCAGTGATTATGGTGTGATGAGAGGGAGGGAATTTTGAAGTACAGCACCTATTTGCTCAGGAGGGTTCTGTTTTGAGAAATAGGGCATGAAGCAGAGGCAGGTGGTTGAGTTTGGAGTGGCTCAGTGTTTGGGGAACCTTCAACTGAAGGTGCCATCTGTGGGTTGGAGGAGGCAGATGGTCTTTCTCCTTGTGAGAGTTGGTCAAGTAGGTTTTGCAGCCTACTGACTTTCTCTTCAAGGATTGTGTTCTGGGCAAGAATATCGTAGAAAAAGCCCAGGTCATCATCAGCCGAAGCTGAATCATCTGACCTCCTTCTTGGAGCAGGATTGACATGCACTGGGTGTAGACCAGTTGTTGCATGTGCCCCTTTTTCTTGGTACTGGGGACTTCCAGCCTCAGGACAATGTCCATCATCAGCTGTTGCCTCTAGTGAGGTCTTAGCAATGTTACCAGCCTCATTCTGATCATGTGCTGATTCAGAAGAGGTGGCAGCCTCACTAGATATTCTAATCTCCTTATCTACACCAGGAGATAGAAGTGGTAACCCCTGTGCTGTGGGTTCTCAATTGCACTGTGTTCCTCCCCCTCAATTGTAGAGGTGTTCCCAGTAGTAAGTGGTTTTGGGGAGGGGGTGAGGAGTGCAGTTGAGTCAGCACTTGTGCAACTATTAAAGTTGGGCTGTGAGGGACGGTTGTATGGGGTGAGGGATAGAAGCAGTGTGCACCTGGGGAGGTTGGTGCTCTTCAATGGCAATCCCTCAAGTGAGGAAGATCCCAGATGTGTAGGTACCCCTTGTGTGGTTGCTGCAGGCTCCTGTTGAGAGGAATCCTGAGCGGCTATGGCTGGAAGAGTCCTTGTATCCACTAGGGGGTTTGGACCAGTGGATATCTCCTGCGTTTGTGTTGCAGGGGCATCGTCAGGGGACTTAATTCCCTAAGTAGCCGTTTTGGGTTTCTTTTAGGTGGGTTTGGTGGGGACTTTTGATGTGGAGGTGGTGGCTGTGGGTTCCAGCTGCGTGGGTTTGCGCAGCTTGGCAGCCAATTTAAGTGTCTGGTCAGAGTTGTGCCGGGAGTATACTTCCGGCAGAACAGCCGTAGCAGGGACTCCCAAGCCAACAAGTCCCTCAGCATGAAGCTGGTTTGTAATGATGGCCATTATGAACCGTGGATATAATATCCAACGGTTAGCAGTTAGTTTTTGAGCCATATCCTTGAGCTCCGAAAATATTATTCTGAAAAGTTTAACGGTTGTTGCTCAAGAATAGAATACATTACCTGCTGCCACTTGTCGACATTTGATCCCAGACGAAGTCTTAGGAGCCAAACATACATTCACCATGTGAAAAATTAGGCGTTCAGCGTCATGGAAGTGTTTCTTCATGATAGTGGAGGCACTTAGATTGCCTTGATATCCATGTTGGGCAAAGGATAGATCTGTGGTGCCCTTGGGATATCCAGCAGGAGAAATAGCATCATCCAGATAAAGAATTGGGCGGATTATTGCAGGAGTGATGACCACTTCTTTGTTGTTAACGACCGACTGGAGAGATGGTGTGTTGTTCTCCCCAGTGGTAATAGTAACGTTCATCCAAAACTGTTGGAGGGATTCGGCATGTAGAATGGGATTCAAAAGAAATGCCGTTTTGTATTGGGACTGAACATAAGATCGATAGCAGTATCGAACTTAGCCCAGACAGGCGATTTAGTAAGGTAGGCAACACAGTTGTGTCGCGGTTTAATTTGCATGGACGCCATTGAGAAGAGAGAAGTTTTGGAGAGGAACGTTAGGTTTGAAGATGAAGCATTGAAGGATTAGGTCAGGGATATTTATAGGGTAGGGTAAGAAAACGACTAAAGGATGTGGTGTTCGTCATCAGTAGTTAAACGACTGTTGACATGTAGTATCCGTTCAGACGTTGAAACAGCTGAAGTCGTGGTGTTAGGAATCAGAAGTTAGAAAACTACTAAAGACCATGGTTTTGATTTCAGATGATTGAAACAACTGAGGACTTGGTGTTTGTCATCAGTAGTTATGAAACTACTGAAGACAGTGGTTTTGTCATCAGCTGTTGTAAAAACTGAAGACTTGGTATTAGTCATCAGTAGTTATAAAACTACTGAAGACATGGTTTTGCTTCAGTTGTTTAGAATGAAACAGAAAGTTCTCTTCAGTAGTTATCGTCAATTCATAGCCTTTCAGCTGTTTCATGCTGTCCTCAACACTTACTCATCAGACTTTGAATCGGATTTTCAGGTGTTTCATAGGACATCAGTACTTATCTGTTTATACTGATTTCAGAATTGTAACTACATCAGTAGTTTTAACTACATCAGTAGTTTGGAACATATAAGTACTTCAGTACTTGTGAGGCATTTAGCCATCAGTAGTTATAAAACTACTGAAGGGAAAAGGACTCATCAGTACTTATATGTGACATGGGTACCAATGATCACAGTAATATACTACTGAAATCATCAGTAGTTGTCACTTATTCTAGCTGCAGCATACCAAGCCTTAACCAAGTTTTGGAAAGTAGAACTATCCAAAGGCTTAGTAAAAATATCTGCAAGCTCATCAGCACGAGGCACAAACTTAGGATCAATCAGACCTTTTTCAAAGCAATCCCGAATAAAATGATGTCTGATCTCTATATGTTTGGTCCTAGAGTGCTGGACTGGATTTTTGACAATACACAGAGCTGAAGCACTATCCATTAACAATGGAGTCTTAGTCTCTGTAATGCCATAATCCAAAAGTTGGTTCTGAAGCCAGAGTACCTGAGAGGTGCAACTTGCAGCAGCAATGTACTCGGCCTCAGCAGTTGATGTAGCAACAGATGTTTGTTTCTTACTCTGCCAAGAAATCAAACAGTTGCCTAGGAATTGACAACCACCAGAAGTTGACTTTCTAGTTAACTTGCACCCTGCATAGTCACTATCTGAAAAAGCAACTAATTTGCAAGAGTGTCCAGTGGAATACCATAAACCCAGAGATTGTGTTCCTTGCAAATATCTAAAGATTCTCTTGACTGCAATCAAATGAGACTCTTTAGGAGCAGCCTGAAATCTAGCACAAACACATGTAGCAAACATAATATCTGGTCTAGAAGCTGTTAGATACATCCAGGACCCAATCATACATCTGTAAAGCGTTTCATCAACAGCTTTACCTTTCTGATCAGCATCCAGTTGTGTGGTGTTGCATATGGGAGTAGAACAGGGCTTACAGTTTTGTAAATCAAACTTATTCAAAAGATCTTTTGTATATTTTGACTGATGAATAAAAGTTCCATCAGCCTTTTGTTTGATTTGCAAGCCTAGAAAGAACTGTAATTCTCCCATTGCACTCATTTCAAACCTCTTTTTCATCAATGTTGTAAAATCATCACACAACTGGGGATCAGAGGATGCAAAAATAATATCATCAACATAAATCTGAACAAGTAGCTTATGCTGATCCACCTTCTAATAAACAAAGTTTTATCAATGGAGCCTCTAGTGAAATTATTCTTAAGAAGAAAAGTAGAGAGTGTCTCATACCAGGCTCTAGGAGCTTGTTTCAACCCATAAAGAGCCTTATCAAGTTTGTACACCCATTTAGGATGTTTATTATCCTCAAAGCCTGGTGGTTGACACACATAAACTTCTTCCTTTAGTTTACCATATAAAAATGCACTTTTAACATCCATTTGAAAAACTTTAAGATTGTGGAATGCAGCATAGGCTAAGAACAATCTGATGGCCTCTAGTCTGGCTACAGGGGCAAAGGTTTCATCATAGTCAATAACTTCTTCTTGGAAAACCCCTGTACAACCAGTCTAGCCTTGTGCTTAACAATAAGCCCATTTTCATCGGTTTTATTCCTAAACACCCATTTAGTGCCTATTGCACACTTACCTGGGGGAAGAGGAACAAGTTCCCACACTTGCTGTTTCTTGAACTGAAGTAGCTCAAGCTGCATAGCTTCAACCCATCCATTGTCTCTCAAAGCAACATGATAGTTCTTTGGCTCAGCTGACTGATGAAGAGAGCATGGAAGCAAAAGTTAGACAATTGACTTCTGGTTGAAACACCAGCATTGATATCACCAATAATCTGAGTCATGGGGTGATTCTTCGTTTCTTGATAAACAATGAGATCTGTGCAAGTGTTTGTAGAACCTTCAGTAGTAGCAGATGTTGATGTAGACTCTTGAAACCAAGAATTTGATGGTAACTCAACGATGTAGAGGAAACAGAGATCTCATCAGCATTTGTTGTGGATGGAACTGCTGAAGCTACAGGAACATCAAGTTTAGCAGACACAGGCAGTTGGTCACTAAACTTGAATAGGTGAGTATTGATATTATCATCATCATCATCATCAATACCACCAGGTGGAAGACATGCTGCAGAAGATGATTGAGCCACAGGATCTGCAACAGCTGGAGGTTGATAAGGAACATATTGCAGTATCCAAATCAAACAACTCCACAGGGTTTTGTGGAATATTGTCCAAAGGAGATTCATTAAACTTCACATGCAGAGTCTCTTCAACTATCTTTGTTCTGCAGTTGAAGACTCTGTACGCCTTGCAAGTAGATGAATAACCAACAAAATACCCAGCATCCACCTTAGGATCAAATTTATGGAGTTGATCCTTTGTGTTGAGAATAAAACAGGGACACCCAAATGCTTTGAAAAATGAAATTAGAGGAGCCAAATGATGGAGAACTTCATATGGAGTCTTCATCAACCTCTGATTTACTAGAACTCTATTCTGCACATAGCAAGCTGTGTTGACATCTTCAGCCCAAAAGGTCAGTGGCAAACAAGAGTCAGCCAACATGGACCTTGCAGCTTCAATGAGGGTCCTGTTCTTTCTCTCCACTACTCCATTTTGTTCTGGAGTCCTTGGGATGCTAAACTGCCTTTTGACTCCCTTTGAGAGATAGAATTCATCAAGTGTATGATTCCTGAATTCAGTTCCATTATCACTCCTGATACACTTGACTGGAAGGGAATACTGCTTCTCAATATACAACACAAAGTTAATAACTTTCTGAGAAACCTCATCCTTTGAATGTAGAAAGAAAGTCCATACAAATCTGGAGTAATCATCCATAAGTACCAGACATATTTCTTCTTTGCCATGCTCATCACTCTCACAGGACCAATTGATCCATATGCATTAATTGCAAGCAGGCAGTGGACTTAGGTTCTTCAATAGGAGGGAATGAGACTTTGTGTTGTTTTCCTTTTAAACAAGCAGTGCAGGTTTCATCATAGTGGAACTCCTTTATTGGTAAGCCTCTGACTAAACTCTTGTGGATAAGCTGATTCATGTTTTTGAAATTAACATGACCCAGCCTTCTGTGCCACAGTTTAGATTCTTGAGAAAAGGCTTTGGAAAATAGGCAAGGATTGCATTTGAGATCTATTTTCTTGGAAAGATCTAAGGCATACACTCTTCCTGTCCTGTTGGCTCTCAGAGAGTGTGATCATCCAACACCTTGTCAATCAGGTGCAAAACTTTGGATGATAGAATCCTACAGTTTTGACTGGTGAAAAGAGCAACATGGCCTTTATCACACATTTGACTAACACTCAAGAGATGTACTTGAGATTTTCCACATGATTAACATCATCAAATTTGATTTCTCCATTGGAGACAAAGCCATTACCAATGATGTAACCCCTAGCATCATTGCCAAAAGAACAAATCCCTTCTTTCCTTGAGAGTAGTCATGAAGAAGAGAGCTGTTCCCAGTCATGTGCATAGATCCCCCACTGTCTACATACCAGATGCTACTTTGGCATGTTGGAGAACCCTGCAAAAATAAACAATCAGTTAGTTTTGGAGACCCAACCTTTTTGGTTTTGGGCCTGGTCTCATCAATAGATGGTAAACTGACAGGTTTATTTGAAACAACAGCCTGAGAGGAAGAAGATGGTGAAGAAGAGGAATCCTTTGGCTTGGATCTCCTTTTCTGTGGTTTCAACATAGGAGCATCTAGTTGGTTAACTCTACCCAACAGATGTTGAACCATCATGACCAGCAGTGTCTGATTTTGTGATAAAGCTTTCAGCTCATCAGACACATTGCCAGTGGAGTTTGATAAGTTCCTATGTTGCACCTTCTTCTTCTGAGCACTCTCAGCTGTCACCTGTTTAACCCCTTCCTTTTTGGATTTCTTTGAGGACTTAAGGGTTACAGGATTTGATGTCGCTGATACAAATGTGGTCTCAAACTCAGTTTTCATTTTTACCATTTTCTCTTTAATTTCTTCTTTTTGTTTGAGTTTGGAACCTCTTTTATACCAGCAATCATCTGTAAGATGATTGAACAAACCACATACTTCACATGGTTTCTTCTTCATCTTAGGTTGATCATCACTAAAGAGGGTGAAGCAACTGGAGACTTGCTCTTCAATGCTTTGGAAGCATTGTTTGCTTTCTTGACTGCGTCTTTAGTAGTCTTCAAACTCTTTCTACTGCAGTTTTCTTCTCTTCAGTACTGACAGTAGTTGGAGTTTGAACTTCAGGTGTTAAATCCTGCTCTCTAGTCCTTTCAGGACTTTCAGAATTAACTCCTGAGTTGATCAACTCATTGATCATGTGAGTGTCAGCATTTGAACCATCAACATCAGCTGATAGGTTCAGAGAGGGCTTGATGCTGACTGCTACTTCTGATTGTGCTGTATCAGAAAGTAGATCACATGATGAGATGGATTGGTTATCACTCTCACTATCAGATTCTACCTCTGCTCTTGGAGTAAAATCTGTAGGTGGAGCAGTGTGATTGTAACCAATGCCAAACTTCACATTGGAAGCAGATTGCTTAATAAGAAGCATTTCAAAACCTTTGCATGATTGTACCCATCCATCACACTCTACCTGGGTAACTGCAAGGGTTCTTTGAGATCTTTATACTTCTCTAGAAGTATCTCTTCCCTAGCCTTATCATAAGTTATTTGGCATTTCATTTGTAAATCTCATCATTTTTATCATTAAGCACAGACTCAAATTCAGCTTTGTTTTTGGAAATTATTTGTTCTAGCTCAATGTTCTTATGATTAAAGCTACATTTGCTTCTCTAATAGATGCAAATGCTGCTAACATGTGTGAGAACATAATTTGGCTTTTGCCTCAGAGGATACCTGTGATACCTTTGGTGTAAGGCATTAGAGGATGAAGTATCAGCAAAATCCAAAGCCATAAGAGCTAGATTTCCAAATGGACTGTCACCACCATGTTGACCAACACCTGAGAACAGTTGTTCATGACCAGACATGTCATCTGGTAAACTGCTCAGTCAACAACTCCTGGGGTGAAGAAGCTGTGTTGTTGAGGTTGAGTTTGTTGATGAGATTGGGAAGGCTGTGGTTCATGCAATGCTTGTGGTTGTTGTGCAATTGGAGCTTGAACAGAATTTGGTTGAGGCACATAATAGCAGGGATAAGGATATGACATTTGACCCTTGGGAACAAAGTATGCAGGAGATCTAGGATGTGAATAATGACTAGAACCAGCAGGATGTTGCCCTCTGTTTTGTGGACTAGTACTAGGAAAAGTCACAAAGGGTGCAGAAGAGTTAGATCCAGTTGATCTACACTCTCTTGCAAAGTGTCCAAGCCTTTGACATTTGTGACACCTCAACTTACTCTTGTCAAAACCAACTTTGGTTTTGCCAGAGAGTCCAGGAAATTTCCTGCCAGTTCTCTTGTAAAACTTTTGAGATCTGATATTAATCGGTGCCATCTGGCTCAAAATATCCATCTCTTCTAGATCATCATCAGCTATTCCTTTCAGATCATCCATGATGAAGCATAAATTGTCACTATTACTGCCAGAGTGACTCTCAATACCAACAAATGCATGATCAGAACTATTTGAAGAGAAATCAATATGCTCATCATAATTGTTTTCAGATGCAGCATATTCTGACTCATGACCAATCAAGGCAGTGTTGCCTGGTACGAAGTCATCAGTGAGCCTTCCTGATGAGGACAGTTTCCTCTTCTGCTCTATCTCTCTTTCAAATGTAAGCAGTTTCCCATGAAGTTGGGTGAGAGATAGGCCTTCTAGATTTGCACTGGAGCGTAGGACAATAGTGTATGTGTCCCATCTCTCAGGCAGTGATCTGAGGAATCTGTTGTTCATCTGGCTATTGGTGTATTCCTGTTTCACCATTTTCAGCTCAGATATCAAGCAGGAAAAGCGCTCAAACTGTTGAGTCAGTGTCTCACCCTTTCTATGAGAGAATGTCTCATATTGTTGGGCAAGGATTTCTCTATTGTTTGCTAAGACCTCATCAGTGCCACCGAATTGTTCCTTCAGGGATTCCAGAGAGCATGAGCAGTTTCATGATGCATAAGCCCTGAATAGATTTCATTAGGCAGTGCCATGGCCAGAATTCCATGGGCTTTAGCATCAATCTCAAATATTTCCGATCTTCATCAGAGTATTGTTCCTTCTTCTTCGGAACCATTTGATTGGTTTCCGGATGTTCACCATAGGCTTATGTGGTCCATGTACCACAGATGTCCAACAACCTGAACTATTAACAGACAGGTGATGAAGCATTCTTCGTTGACATATGTTATACTCGGTCCTAACCAGCATCGGAGGCTTGGTTGAGGAACCGGTATTGTGAGGGTCATTAGAAGGAGTCGTCATCTCGGATTCAATCAAATTCGGTTAAGTTAAAACAGATTTAGAACAAAAACGCAACAACCAATTGAACCAGAAGATCTCAAAATAAATGAACGAAAGCGGCAGAAATTCAATAATCTATAACCAGTTCTTGCAAATACACTAATTCAATCAAACACATATATCAATTAGCAGTTTCAATGATCAATTGTTAGATCGATCAATGATTAACCAGCTCTGATACCACTTGTTAGGATCAGTGATCTATGTTTGATCTATTGACGAGTATTGCAGCGGAATTCAAAATATGAATTAGTCGATTCACAAGAACAAAACGATATTCAATGAAGAACAAAGACGGTTATAGAGAGAGAGAATATCTGCAAATATATTTCATTCAATATTCGCTTTCGTGGTAACAGAATGTCACATTTATGATTAGGTCGACATCTCTTATATAAGAGATGTGACGTCTGCTGATGTCACTTGATAGTGACATCTAACAGATTTATTTCAACTGAAACACAACTACTGAAGATGTCAAAATAGCTGACATCTTCTTACAAAATATGCTAAGTGTTATCAGTTGTTACAACTACTGAGAAATATAAAACTACTGAAACTACAACGACTGAAGAACAAGCTCTTCAGTCGTTTTACAAAACTACTGAAACTAAAAATATAAAACTACTGATATCACAACTACTGAAGAATTACTCTTCAGCAGTTGTGACAAACTACTGACGCTTCAGTACTTGATCTTCAGATTTTGACCTTCAGATGTTTCATCAGCTGATGACTTCAGTAGATATCATCAGCTGATGTTTTCAGTCTTTGTCTTCAGACTTTGTACATCAGTTGTTCATCTTCAGCACTTGTAAACTCTTCAGCTGTTGTACTTCAGTACTTTGGTATTTCAGCTTCAGCACTTGTATTCTTCAGCTGTTCAGCTTCAGTACTTGTGTTCTTTAGCTGTTCAGCTTCAGTACTTGTCTTTTCAGCTGTTGTACTTCAGCACTTTAGTTCTTCAGCTGTTGAAGTTTTCAGCACTTGATCTTCAGCTGTTGAAGTCTTCAGCACTTGTCAAACTGCTGATGAAGCTTTCAGCAGTTGTTGTGATACCATGTGGGACTTAGATTTCTGATCTTGGCTCATGGTTCTTTTGGTCCAACAGAAGATATTCAAAGAGTTTTAAAAGTTTGCTTCGGAAGAGATCACACTTGATAGTTTAATAAAAACTTCTGAGAGTTAATTGCTTTCGGAAGAAAATTGTTCTTTAAAACATACAAGTATCTTGAGAAGAAGTCAAGCTTTGGAAGATATTATGAAAATTTCTTCCGAAGTAAATTCTCTCAAGTAGTTGTTTTTTTAAGACTTAAATTTCATCCGAAGGCAAAAGGATACTTTTGAAGGATAATTTTTTTTCTGATATCTAGGAATGTCTTGAAAATTTTTTTGTTCTTCCAAAGTAACAAAGGTTTATGTAATTGATAGAATAGACAACTTAGGACATATAGAAGTTTTAGAAATAATATGATAAGTTTTAAGAAAAGCTACTCAAAGTTAATCATCCCAATAACTTAAACAAGATACTTATATCTCTGCTCATCACAAGCCTTTATGAACACATCAACATATGTTTATTTGTGTTAACTTTGACTAGTTTGATTAGTCCCTTCTCAAAATTATCTCTAATGAAATGAGACCTGATATTGATGGTTTTGTCATTGAGTGTTGACACAGGATTCTCTATGAAAATATGGCACTATTATGTCTATGTGAATAGGAGTCTCCTTGAAGTTGAATCCATAATATAGCATCTGATTGTGAATGCAAAATGCTTAAGCATAATAGCTTGTAGCAGTAATGTATTCAGCTTAGGCAGTTGATGCAGATACATAGGATTGTTTCTTGCATTGCCATCAGAAATGCCTTCCTCCAAGGAACTAACATCCCCTTAATTTAGACTTTGTAGTCATACTGCATCCACCATAGTCACTATCTGTATATGCATACAGATTAAAGTCAAAATTCTTTGGATACAAAGGCCATGTATTAGTGCACCTTTGAGATACTCAGAATTCTCTTGACAATGATTAGGTGTGACATCCTGGGGTTGGCTTGATATCTTGCACAAACACATGTGGCAAACTTGATATTGGGACTCCTAGCTGTGAGGTACATAACAGACCCATCATAGCCCTGTGAAGGTGTTAATCCACACACTCCACCTTAAGATTAGGACCAAGGGAATGATTCTTGCTATGGGTGTCTTAGCAACCTTACAGTCATGTCCTGAACATTCTTTGACTGACTTATGAGGATGCCATCTTCAACTTGCTCCCCTTGAATTCCTAGAAAGAAAGTGAGTTCCCCCATGGCACTCATTTCAAATCTATCCTTCGTCAGCTTCTCAAAGTCTTTGCAGAGCTTTGGATTAGTTGATCCATAGATGGTGTCATCTACACATACTTGAACTAACATTAAGTCATTCCCTATTCCTTTCATGAAGAGAGTTCAATCTATAGTACCTCTCTATATCCATGTTGATAAATTTACTGAGATATAGTCTCATACCACATTCTTAGTGCTTGATGCAACCTATGAAGAGCTTTATCAAGCCTATAGATGTAATCAAGATGATTAGGATTGCAAACCCAGGTGGTTGTTTGACATATACCTCTTCATCAATCACTTCATAGAGAAAAGCACACTTGAAATCAAGTTGGTAGACCTTAAAATTCTGGATGCAGCAAAAGCTAAGAATATCCTAACAACTTCTAGTCTTGCAATAGGAGCCAAGACATCTGTGAAGTCAATTCCTTCTTCTTGTGTGTACCCTTGAACAACCAGTCTTGCCTTGTTTTGGACGACAAGTCCTCTATCAACCCTTTTATTCCTAAAAACCCATTTAGTTCTCATAGTAGTCTTCCCATGAGGAAGAGGACATAGGTTCCAAACCTTTTGTCTTTTGATTAGAAGCAACTCCTCTTGCATAGCTTCAACCCAACTTCCATCCTTCAGAGCGTCATCAATCTTCTTAGACTCTATCTGAGATAAGAAATAAGAGTGAAGACAAACATTTGCATCAAGGGCTAGTCCTCTTGTTTTTACCCTTGAATCAACATCTCTAATAATGTTTAAGGTGGGATGAAACTTATGGATCCTTTGCTTAGGGATCATAAAGTTAATGAGATGGATCAAAATTTGAGAAATTTAGATATGGTATTGAGGTTTCTCCCACCACATCAGCACATTTATTAAGTGAAACTTTACCCAATGAATGTGTGACATCATTGATTTTGTCTTCAATGGGATGGCTGTCAGCATCTAGAAATTGTTGATCACTTTCACCATCACTATTCTCTCCTACATTTGAATCTCCCACATATGAGTTTTGTGCCTTTAAGCTCGAATTTGAAGGCATTTTAGATGTATCAGTTGAATTTATCATTGCTGTGCCGATAGGTTCTCCAATTTGCAGGGTTAGTTACAACTAGAGTTGAAGTAGTGTTTAGTGAAGGTCTTCTTAGCTCAAATCTTGGATGAGGATCACTTGTTGGTTATATATCTGTGGACCCTGAAACATTCTCACAAGATTTTTTAAAACATTTAGTAACTAAATTAAAATCGAATAACCAATCAGGACCGAACCATTTAAACTGGGAGTGTGTTCATTGAAAGTCATATTGGTGACTCCTTAACTACTCTAGTTCTAAGATTGTACACTCTATAAGCCTCAGCTTGAGAAGAGACTCTAATGAAGTGTCCATCATTTTATTCTTAGGAAACTTGGCAATTTGATCTTTGGTATTCAAGATGGTGCAAGGACATCTGAATGACCTGAGAAAACCAATGAAAGGTTTTCTCATGTGTCAATGTTCATAAGGAGTCTTACCATGTTTTAACTCCTAAAACTATGTTTTGCACATAGCAGACAGTGTTGACTGCCTCTGCCCAGAAGCTGATGGATTGCTTAGAATTAGACAACATAGTTCGTGCATATTCAATCAATGTCTTGTTTCTCCTCTCAGCGACATCATTTTACTAAAGAGTCATTGGAGCATTATATTGTCTTGTAATACCCTTTTCATCACAAAATATATCAAAGATTAGTTCTTGAATTCAATTCCTTGATCACATCTTATGGTCTTGAACTTGTGATAAGATTGATTCTCACTCTTTAAGATGAAATTCTTAAGAATGTTAGGGATGTCATTCTCAGTTCTAAGAAAGAAGACCTAAATGAACCTTGTGAACTCATATGTGATCCCTAAACAATAATTGGTCCTTCCTAGACTTATTACACTGGTATGGCTAAAGAGATCCATATGTAACAAGTGTAGGGGAGTAGTGACAGAGTTTTTTTCCTTTGGCTTGTGAGATACTGTGAAGTCATTGGATTAGTAGACATTTGAGCGTGTTCTTGACGGAAGGATAAACAACCAAAACCGAAAGTCAAAACTATAACACGAACTATAAAAAATTAGTTTCATTGATAAAACCTAACGATTACAAGCTCGTTACTACATAAGAATCAAGACTCATGGCAAGGGGAGATCGAGCAAGATCTCCCGTCTCATCCGGCAGCACCTAGGCTACGGGTAGACTCCGCTCAAAATTCTTATCTCTCTACACATTGAAACTGCTATATATAGGCACGGCCCATATTAGATGCGACAGGGCCCATTCGTGCGATTGGACCATGCGTATGTGTTGGGATCGTGTATTTGCACGAAATACCTAGTGATTAGCGTGTAAACTAGATCAAATAGTGCGGAATCCTTTTTGATTGGCGATCCAATCAGTGAGAAAACATGAAGAATCAATAAAGAATTGAAACTAATGTTAGAAATCGATAGAAATCGATCTAGTGTGTTCTATGAACTTGGAGAACGAATTGGAAAACTTCTGGACTGCTAGGGTACGTCTGGATTCGTAATAGAATGAATGCCCTTTTTTCAAGAATTGGATTGTATTTATAGGTTAGTATTGTTCATTCGGGCGACTGGACCATTCGCATGGTTCAGTCGTGCGATTGAAGCATGCGGTTGATCCATACGCACGACTGAGTGTTCAGTCGTGTGACTGAGCCAATCTTATGTGTCATCATACGACTGATCCAGTCTCCTGATTTAGTTGTGCGACTGAGTCAATTGTATGAAGTTATTCATGCGTGTGGTCCTTTCGCATGAGCCATTCGCATGAAAACTACATTATGTTAAGTTGGAATGTATTCATTAATAAACATTATGTGTAACCATTCAAACAATCACTATCCTAATTAACCAATTCAATATCGACTCATTAACAAAATATTAGTCATTACAAATCACAAAAAACAAATATCATTTCATTAATCATATCAAATTACATTAGAATCAGATAAAATGATCTATTACGTTTCATATCATGATCTAGGGACATACATGCATCAACAAACTCCCCTTGGACCTAGATCTCTCTAATGTCTTGTTTTCTGCATCACCTCCTCATATTTCTTGTACTTGTCCTCTTTTGTGTCTCCGCGTGAATCTCAAACGCGAAGCAGAGTCTTATGACATTTTGGAACTGGAGGGCGTGTACAATATCTTGCGTATCATAGAACAGTAGCATGCAGACATCATTGCTCACAAATTTGTAAGCCACATTGGGTCGAATACCCTGATCGTATCCATTTGGCCTTTTTGTTTAGAACTATGACCGGTTCTGCTATTCTCCAATCGTAGTACCACCACTTAAAGTGTGGAGTGAAGTCCTGTGGCATTTCCCGGAGTGGGATTCTTGACATTGTGCACGGAGGATTCCACTTCAACACTATCTTCAGCTTTCGAGTAATGGCATCAATCTCAGACCTTCTGATATACCGTGTAGGCTATTGGGGTCTGAAATTAACCCACCTGGTGTGGTACTCCTTCTTTAGGGCAGCCTCGAACCAGCCTGACATCTTCCTAGGGTCAGCATACAAAAGCTTTAGTTTGGCCAGTTGGTTGAGCTCAAAACCTGGTAGAGTCTTCAGATCATGTGGGAATCTAAGTACTCTATGCCCTTTTCCGTCTTAACTGCATATATGTTAAGATCCTCCAAATACGCCCATGCTATGATCCTGCCAGTCACCTTATGATGTTTCTTGACTCTGTAGAGTTTGGTGTAGGCATCCTGTTTCGATGCAGCGCGTTGGGCTCTAACTTCTTCAAAACACGTAGCCCCTCAGCCTTTCGGACATCGACATCATCATTTGAGGCTTGGGCTGTTTCCTCTACTTTCTCCGACTCTTTCTCCATCTTGTCTAACACCTCAAAAGTATCTTGATGAGGGATTCACCCACATTGGGAACCACATTTCCCTCATTGTCAGCGTACTGAGAGTAATGCTCGGCAGTGACATCTTCAATCTCGATTTCATCAACAACGTTGAGCTCGTCATCACCGGTCGAGTTACATGTCGGAGCATCCTTCACTATCTTGTCTGGATTGAGCTGGAAAATCTCTGCGAGTTGCTCGTTTGATAGGTCGTGAATTATTTCCCCTTCTTCAGGGGTATACTCACCGACCTCCTTACGATCCCTTGCAGATCAAGAATCATTGTGAGCTGAATCTTGACCTGCTGAAGGGGAGCAACATCAAACTCATCCCTTTGGTAATTTGGATATGTTTGATTTACACATTCAACATATCAACCATTAGTAATTAATCAAAACTGAAATGCATTAACTTAATTTAAACGTTAGTACATATGTTTCAATACACGATTCAAATACAAAAGTAATTAAATACATAAACATCTAATCTTTACTTTCGTCCTGTATCATCGTCTCTTCACTTAGTGGAGCAGAGGAAGAAGCTGGTTGGTCTTGTATGTTCTTGGACCTCCTTTCTTGACCGTGCAGTTGCATCTCCTCCTGCTGTATCATCATCATCACCTTCTCCTCTGTCCTTTCTTTCTGTCCCCTCATCCTCCTCTGTCTCATCCTCATCATCCTCATCATCAACTTCATCATCATCATCATCTCCGTCTTTTTCTTTGATCTTCAAGGGCTCCTCCTTAGATCCCTTTAGCTTTAACATAATCGTCTTCTTTGCCTTCTCCAACTCCTCTATCTTCTTGTTTGATGTCACACTATGTGCTTGGAGTTGGGCTAGTTCATGGCTCTGAGCAGCCATCTGTTGGGCCTGCTCCTTTATCACTCGAGCCTGCTCTTCTATCTGGTGAGACTGAGCAGCAGTAAGATCAGCAAGCTGGTGGATCTTAGCCGCCTTCTCCTCATTTGCTGCTAATAGCTCATCACCATCCTGTTGAGTGCAGACAGTGTTCCTCTACCCCAATTGGAGGTAGAGGTGATACATATGTATGAGACGGATGGGCTGAGGATCCAGCTTGGTGGGTAGCGGTGGTGGTGGTGGTTGAAGTGAAGATGGGTCTGTGAAATGGTGGAGGTGAGGTGGGAGTGAAAGATATGGTGGTAGATGGAATCTGTATAGTGGTGGGAGGTGTGGTGGTGGTAGTAGTAGCTGTGGTGGCTGTGGTTGTGGAAGTGGTTGTGGTGGTGGCAGATGTGGTGGCTATGGCGGTGGATGGTATGATTGTGGAAGTGGTAGTGGTGGTGGCAGATGTGGTTGTGGAGGTAACGAAGGTGAGACGTCTTTTTTCTTCTTCTGACCATGGGGTTGAGCCATCCTTTTCCTCCTCGTTCCCGTTGAGGTGGATGCTCCGCCTACAACCCTGCTATCTGACTCCGGTGCATAACTCGGATCAGTGGCTGTCTCTCCTGAGTCTCTTGGACATTCACCAACCGCCCTTAGCCCATGTTCTGTGGGAACAACCTTGCTTCCCACAGTACGTGTCAAGGGCTCATCTTCAGACTCCTCTTCCTCTCATCAGGAACAAAATCCTGATGGAAACCAACAGACTCAGTTTCATCGTGGGTGGATGGTGGAGATGGTATATCATGGTAGTGGCCCTAGATGGAACGGGGCCTGCATCTCCACCATCACCACTATCGTCATCATCGTTGTCATCAACTGGTAGACCAATAGGCTCAGAATCAGAGTCACTGTCATCATGACGCCATTTTCGTCTCCCCGACGCCACATATTTCTCGTTTGCAAATGGCCAATCAACCTGTTCACTTGGGGCTTCACTTGTTTGGCCCTATACACCCTCATCTGACCCAAGGTCGTGTCATCCATAATTTCCAAAGTAACTGCATCATGACTCTCCTTTGGGAGAAGTGGCAGCTTTTCGTTAAAGATTAGCTGTAGAAACCTGGGGTACATACAAAATCCTTCCTTCCCTTTTGCTTCCAGGTTCTTTACCAAATAGAAAAAGATCATACTCGAAAAGCTGAAAGGGTGGTTCAACACCACTGCCACGAAGGCATTTCGAATCTGATCTGATAGATCATCGAACCCACCCCTCCTCGAAGCAATGCACTTTAGGATCACATGTGCCAAGTATTTGTACTGGCGGCACGGGTTGCTCTTCTTGAGCACACCCGAGTTTATGTCCCCCGCGTACTTGATTCTGAGGAAGCAGCCTCTCACAGTCAGTGGATGTAATTGGTGGGGTGATTCGTATCGTCCCCAAATTCAAGAACTCTCTGGAAATCAGCAGCAGTAACCTCGATATCATGATCCAGAATGGAGCTCCGTATACTGTACAGCTCACGAGAGCAATCAACTGAGGCATTCTCCCAGAATGCCTGGTGTAATGACCTGTAGGGCGTGCAAGGTGTAGATATAGCCTTATGTATCCGGCAGCGTCTACGGAAGGCTATAATCTCTGTGAACTCGGCCCCGTTCCGAGTAGTATGATCCAAGTGAGCACATATGTTGTGCTTTGGATTAATGGACCATCTATCAGCCATTTTTTTGAAACACAAGACACAAAATCATTAGTACATAATACATCAAAATTCAGTTCTAAGTTTAATGTTTAAATTCATTCTGATTCATTCGTGCGAATGAATCATGCGACTGGAGTCAGTCGTTTGTTCTTTCGTGCGACTGAGCTCGTTCGGGTGAATGAGACATGCGACTGAGTTCAATCTGCTGACTGAGTCTATGATTGGTTCGGTCGGCCAACTGAACTCATTCGCATGGTTCATTCGGCCGATCGACCCAATTGCAAGATTCAATCGTGCGATTGGAGTTCTTCCGGACGACTAGTCGCTTGTCCCACTGTTCAGTCGCCTGTGGTTCGAATCTTGACCAATTCAAGTAATTTAACATGGTTTAATGGTCCATTAGACTTGCCATCTTGTCACTAATAACCTATTAAACTTAATTTTAACATTTCGCTTAGTTTATGTAGGTTATTAGGGCATTTTTCAGTCTCGTTCTTGTTTTATTCGAATATCACAAATTTGGATTCAAGATCTTCTGATTTTGGTAAGATTTAACTGCAATGTACCTGTATAATCATCAATCGAACGTCAGAAGATCAACAGCAATGTGAACACAAGATCTCTAGAAATTTTGGCAGAGTAACGGGAAGAAAGCGATTTGGGTGCGATTGGAAGTGATGAGTAAAACGCGATCGACTGAGGCCCTTTAAATACTGAACGTAAGTTCAATCGGCCGACTGGCCTCATTCGCTCAGTTCATTCAGGCGACCGAGGTTCAGTCGTGCGATTGGCCCAGTCAGTTGCTTTCAGTTGGCCGATTGAGTCTCAGTCGGTCGACTGACTCATTCGTGCCCTTTCATTCGCACCCTCAGTTAACCGACTGAGTCTCAATCGGTCGACTGACTCATTCGCACCCTGTCATTCGGTCGAATGGATCATTCTTATACGCCATTCGGGTGAATGACTAAATTTCATGTCCATATTCGCATGGTTGGTCCATATCATGGTCCAATCGTGCGAATGGGTCACACTTAGTAAATTTTCTGCCATTTTGAACATTTTACTTTTAAGACCCTTTTAACTTTTGAAATAAACATTATGAGTTTTTGATCATCTCAGACATGATCATTTTAACCAATTTAGTCACGTCAGACATGACTCTTTTAAACACTTTGTCACCTCAGACGTGACTGCTTTAAACTTGAAAATTCATGTGGTCATCTCAGGCATGACCCTTTTAGTGAGTTGATCCCTTATCGATTTTCATGATGTAGTCCGACAAACAAACAAAACTAAAGGACTAAGTGAATAAAAAAAACTAAACTAATGTACAAAAAATAAAAACTTGTTTTTGGCTTTTTGTGAGGGATAAATCCTAAGATGGAAGTCTACGAGTTTTGATTCCAGAATAGGGAGCTTCAACTTAGATTGACCACACCTGGACCAGTTCAATTTTGGAATCATACAGGCAAGTCAAATCATTTGGGACTTGTTATGAAAATCTTTTGATGCTCTATTCTTGGTTTTCATCCAGAGTCGTTAGCAACTTTTAGGAAATCATACTGGAACTATTAGATTACCACATTGATTTGAACTTTCAAGAATTGCAGCCACAATGATTGTCAATATGTTTGTCCTCTTAAATCCATACACAGACTTTTGACATAGACTAGTGATAAATTTAGGTTTAATTATTTCAACTAACATTTGTGGATCCCACATTTATATGGTAATCAACATTCTCAGGAGCTTTTAAGTGGTCTACAGGTATTTTTACAAGAAGAGACTATTCTTAGAGCTTTCAAGAGAAGCCAATCCTCAGGTCAGTGCCATCGCCCAACAGAGAGGCGGCAAACAACAATGAATTCTAGTATATCTAGGTTATGCTTATCCTCAGGTGAGTGCCATCGCACAGCAGAGAGGCACACAACCTATCTCCTTGTTAGAGCAGCTTAATTTTATTTTGCACAAAATGCACCAACAACATAAGTCATTAGCTTGATAGTATTTTTCTTTCATTTTTTAGTGCTTTGCTCTATTTATGGTCATCCGCACACATTTTGGCGTTTACATGCTCATTACCCCTTATTGGAATATCGTTGATTGTGTTAACCAGTGATAAGATGGAAGCCCACTGTCAGTTGAACAACTTAGTTTGATCTTGAGATCACTAGTTAGGTCTAATCATCTATTGTGTTGAATCTACCGACATATCAATTGTGATCTAGCAACCTCTAGGTCTACTCTAGTTGTGTTACCTTAGGAGTTACCAGTTTTTCTATCATCTTTCTTTTTATATTGCTTAGACTACACAGACTTATACTTTGAATTTTTGCATCATTTCTGAATTAAATTTTAAGTCCCTCTTGATTTGTTCCTGTGTACTATCATATTCCAAAGGGTTGAATCGGTATCACAGATACGATCTACCTTATATCAGCTTTCCACTCCTTCTCGCGTCTTTTTTTTTGATAATGTTACTTGCTGACTTATTCTCCCCCTAAAATACTAACATCATAACTGGTTTAATTTTTGTTTAGGATTTTAATAAACAGCAGAATAACATGAGTTTAATTTTAAACAGACTAAATTAACCAAATAAATAAAATAAAATGAAAAATTAACTAAGCTACACCAGACTACACATGATCATCATCAGGAATAACCTCACTTTTTTTTAACGCCGTTGACCTCTAGCAAATATTGAAAACGTGGTTTATCAAAGGCTTTAGTATAGAGGTCAGCGCGTTGAAAATCAGTATTAATTTTTACCACATCAATGAAGTTTTTTCAAAACAATCTCTTATGAAATGGTATTTAATACCGATATGTTTGGTCTTAGGATGTTGGACCGGATTTTTAGTTACTGCAATTGCAGCAGAGTTATCAACAAAAATAGGATTAGAAGAGAACTTTAAATCGTAATCCCGCATTTGCTGTTGAATCCAGATGATTTGTGAACAGCAACTTGCAGCAGCAACGTATTCGCCTTCACAGGTTGACAATGCAACCGATGTCTGCTTCTTACACTGCCAGGTAATTTATCTTCTCCCAAAGAATTGACACCCTGCTGATGTAGACTTGTAATTCATCTTGCAGCCCCCGTAATCCGAGTCACTATACGCCGTGAGTTCAAAGTCATCATCATGAGGATACCACAACCCAAGTGTTGGTGTACCCTTCAGATAACGAAATATCCTCTTGACCCCGATCAGATGGTTGACCTTAGGCTTAGCCTGATATCTACAACATAAACATGTAGCATACATGATATCAGGTCTTGAGGCAGTGAGATATATGAGGGATCCAATCATTCCTTGGTACATTATGGCATCTACAAGATCTCCATTTTCATCAGGTGCTATATCGTGATTCGTAGCAAGTGGAGTTCCAGCAGCAGAAGCGTTCTCCATGTCAAAACGACTGAGAATGTCTCCTACATACTTGGTCTGATGTAGAAATATCCCATTTGGAGTCTGATCCACCTGTAACCCGAGAAAGAACTTCATCTCCCCCATAGCACTCATCTCAAATTCTTTCTTCATAACTGCTTCAAACTCTTTGCATAACTCTATGTTCTTTGAACCGAAGATTATGTCATCGACATAGATCTGTACGAGCAGTAGATCGCCATCCTTTTCTTTGATGAACAGCCTGCAGTAATAACTCCCCTGCAAAAGCCGTGTTTCACAAGATGAGTCGAGAGTTTCTCATACCAGGCTCTTGGAGCTTGATGAAGCCCGTATAAAGCCTTGTCGAGTTTGTAAACTCTATCCCGATAGTAAGGATCTTCAAATCCCTCGGGTTGACTGACATAGACTGTTTCTCTGATTTCCCCATGAAGGAATGCACTCTTTACATCTAATTGGTAGACTTTAATCTTCATGTACGATGCATAGGCAAGGAAGATGCGAATGGCTTCCATCCGTGCCACAGGTGCAAACACTTCATTGTAGTCAATTCCCTCGACTTGGCGAAATCCTTGAACCACCAATCGAGCCTTGTTCCTGATAATGACTCCTTGGTCATCCTTCTTGCATTTTAAGACCCATTTGGTGCCAATGACCTTAGCACATTTAGGTCTCTCAACCAGAGTCCATACACCTAACTTCTTGAACTGAAGAAGTTCTTCTTGCATGGCACTCACCCATGCCTCATCATTTAGTGCATCACTAACGTATTTTGGCTCAAACTGCGAGACAAAACACCGATAAGCACCATCATGAATATATCCCTTTTCCATAACAGAGGCGTAATCAGGTGAGTATAGCTGATTTCGGGTTTGTACTCCTGATCTGACATCCCTAATGACATTGTCTAGGGGATGATAGACGTTTATTCGTGATCCTGGAGTAGTAGAAATAGCTACCTCAGAGCCAAGATTATGAGCATTTGGTTCTGCATCTGAGGTAGTTAGAGTTTGAGGCTCCAAAGTCGAAGGTGCATCACTGGTAGATGCTTGTGGACTTTCAGGAACTGGGACCTGTTCCTCCTGACTGTTCTGGTCATCTTCTTCAGCTTCATCTTCAGAGGAGGAGTCACTGTCGTCGACTACTCCCCCTAACTGAGTAGATGATCCTCCCAGTGAGCTTGATGTTGGTGTATTCAAGATATCATACATCATCCGTGTAGCTAACTCGTCATCCGAGGGAGAGAGAGAGAGATGTTGTAGGACTTGAAGAATCCATCATAGTCGAATAAGTAGGCGGGTCCTTTGCCAGTAGGTGGTGTGGTATATCGCTGAACGTCAACATTACACCACACTTCTACTAGACCCGTTGAGTTGTTGTAAACCCTCTTGTTCGGAATGTTGTATCCTAGAAGGATTCCTTCATCCGCCTTATCGCTGAATTTACCTTCTTGTGTTTTCTTCAGAAGTGTGCACGGCGCGCCAAATGGTTCGAGATACTCCGATTTGATTTGCATCTTTGTAGTAGCTCGTAACATGTCTTTCTGTGACGCTTGACACAGAACGACTCGATTCAGTGTATAACATGCATTAGCAACTGCCTCATTCAAAATTGGATAGGCAGTTTCGAGTCTGCCAGCATAGTCCGTGTTGTCTCTATCAAGCTTCTGTTCTTTCTCTCAGCAACGCCATTCATCTGAGGCGTGTAGGCAGAAGTGAATTGATGTACAATTCCCTTTTCCTTGCAGTAAGCCTCCATCCACTGGTTCTTGAATTCCGTCCCGTTCTGAGCGTAGTTGTCTAACCTTCAGCTTGTAGAGAGATTCCAGTGTGGTTACTAACTCCTTGAAAGACTCAAATGTTTCTGATTTGGACTTTAGAAACATTACCCAACAGAACCTTGAGTAGTCATCAGTAACCACAAAACAGTACAAGTCGCCTGCTATGCTCTTTGTACTAACTGGACCAAACAGATCCATGTGAAGAAGTTCAAGAGGAAGTTCTATTGAATGAATTTTCTTTTCCTTATGAGACTTCTTCGTCTGTTTGCCTTTCTTGCAAGCTACACAAAAATCAGGAAGCTGGAAGTTCATGACATTAACTCCTCTCACTAGATCCTTCTGAATCAAGTGATTCGTCTTTCTTTGACTAATGTGTCCCATTCTCCTATGCCAGGAGATGGAATCCTTCTCGTAGCTTTAGATAGAAACACTGAACCTCCTGATCCGTTGTAGCAGCTGTTGACAGATCCAAACATAAAGGTCTTATATCTTGAAGCAGTCATCAAAACTTGGTCTTCTGGGATCACGTAATCTTTCTTGAGCACGTAACACTTCTTGTTGTCGAAGATGACTTTAAATCCCTTATCACAGATTTGGGAAACAGAAAGTAAGTTATTTTGGAGTTGTTGAACATAGTTCACCTTATCAAACTTAACTTTCGATTTCCTACTTCTCCCTGAGTTGTGATATATCCTCCCTTGTTTCCAGCAAACGAAACTTGCCCTCCTTTTATTTGCTTGACGTTAGATAAAAGAGCCCTGTTTCCTGTCATGTGCCTGGATGCTCCGCTGTCTACAATCCACGTGTTAATTTTAGCACTGTAGCGAGAACCCTGCACATACAATGTAAAGGATTAGTTTAGGTTAGGAACCCAAGCCTTTACTCGCTTGGGTTTCCCAGAGGCATCACACATCATAAGTTCAAACCATTGACCCTTAGAGGGTGAGGGTAGCCTGGTTCCTTCTTGTCATCATCATCAGACCAGAGGTTGACTTCTCTTTCCATAAGCCAGATTTGTGCAATGCCTGTTTGTGATACACAGTCAACTGGCCAACGGGTTTGACTTTATGTGCACTAGTTCTTCTAGGTGGAGTTAAAGAACTCCTCTTAGAAGACCTAGGTTTTGAGTCCTGAAGTTCAATCTTTTTCCTAGGTGTTTGATAATAAAGACTATAGGAAGCAATGTGTCCACATTCTTCACAGTTGTAGCATGACCTGCTATCAACTTTATGATTAAATATTCTTTGTGGCGACGTGTGTGACACTCTAGTAACATCACTTACTTTAGATTTTGACTCTGGTTCTTGTGATGTTTTTTCTTGTTTAACAGAATTAACTGTTTTAACATGTTTAATATCTTTTTCATTTTGGTTAACTGGTTTTTGACTATTTGAAGCCCTTTTAGGTTCTGATTTGACTCTGTTTGACCCTGACTTTAAGTTAACCTTTTCAAACTGTTTTTCCAGATTAACACAAGGCAATTTACCCTTTGCCTTTGAAGTGGCCTCCTTTTGTTTGTTTCCATTCAATGGTTGAACATGAGAATCTGGATCACTAACAAGAGGAAACACCACATGATCCTTGATGGGTTGTCATTTACAGGTCTACTCTTAGTGTTCATCAAGGTCTGAGGTGGTGGTGGAACCACTTTGTAACCCAACCCTCCCCATTGTTTCTTTCTCTCACTAAGTGTTGGACTATGTGTGATGAACTTGTCCAACTGTGCAGTTTCTGTTTTAATGAGTTTACTTCTACTTCTATAACTGCCTTTTCCTTCTTAGTGTCTTCTAGGGAGTTTAGATAGTACCTAATGTCATTAGCTTGGTTAAATGCAACTACTTCGGTTTCCCTAAGCTGTTTAGTCAAAAGGTCTATATTTTGTTTGTAGCTATGCTCATTTTGTTTTAATACTCTATTCGCCTCAGTGCACAGTTGTAAATCTTTTACCAAGTTATCATTATGATCTAATACCTAGCAAATTTCTCATCTATGCTATTTCAAAATGTATTACAATCAGAACAAGCATGATTATTAAACTTTTGGTCAGTGGTACTTACCTGAGTTGGTTCAGAAGAGTTACCCATCAACGCAGCATCAGATGTCTCTAGTTCTGGTGATTCTGTCTTTTCTGTCCTTGCTTTGGTAGTCTCTCTTTAGGCTTATAGCTGACCTCAGTTGCAGTTGTCTCTTCAATATTAGACATCGCTATATCAACTGCTAGATCTCTTCACTCGCAGAATCATTATCAAAGTCTTCTACACTTGCAATGTTGATTCCCTCTGGAGAGACAACCTAAAGCTCCAGTCCTGTCCTTCATCATCATGAGCAGTCAAGGCTTTTGGATCCTTGCTTGATGAAGTAGAACTAGTAGCTTGCTTTTCTTGACGAGTGAAGGACAAGAATGGGTTCCCGTTACCCGTCTTCTTTGGCTTAACACATTCTCTCTTGAAGTGCCCCTTCTCTCCACAGTTAAAGCAGGTCACTTTGCTCTTGTCAAAGCCAAATGTGGTATCCTTAGTAGCTACCAAGTTCTGTCTGGTCTTTTTCACAAACTTCTTTGCCCTCCAGACAGCACTAGCTAAGGCCCACATTATGTCCATTCTCTCCAGCTCCATTTCGTCCACCTGCTCGTAGTCCTCGTCTGACAGATGGCAGTTTCCAATCTTCCCAGCAACAAGTCCATCATAAGAATGAACCACTACAGCCAAAAGATCCATGTGTTCTCGAGCTACTTCTACAGTCACATTACCGAGGTTCATGGTCTTAAGTCTAGTAGCATTTGTTTCAGATCCAATATGTTGGGTACAAGAAAACCCTGACGTGTCTGATCCTGAAGGAGAAGCATGTGAAGGGCCCGATGAGCTAGACACAAATGCAGTCTGGAGAGGTGCTCCGGATGTCTTAGCTTGAGGCGTGGCATTGTACAAAGCCGGATTCTGAGTATACGAAGACTTCTGAGCTCTGTACTTCATTCTAAGTGCTTCTTCTCACAGCTTTAGAATGAAGTCATTTATATCCAGCTTTGTCAGCATTCCATTCTGTCTCAGGTTAGACACGAATGAAGCCTACTTTTCCGGCAATCCGACTGCAAAGTTAGTAACTTCTCTTCCATGGTAGTAGCCATCCCATGTGTATGCAGTTCACTCATCAAATGGTAGAATCTATCATAACATCATCCAAACTCTCGTTTCCCATTGATGAGAAGTTATCGAATTCCTTCTTTAACTCCTTAGCCTTGATTGCCTTCAACGAAGCATTCCCCTCGTACCTCTTTTCCATCTCATCCCATAGTTTCTTGGACTGCTTATTCTCTGAGTACAGGTGGAAAATGTCTTTAGGGATAGACTTTGTAATCAATGCATAAACCCTCTTCTCTGCATTATATTTAACTTTCTGTGCGTCTGTCATCCCTCCTAAGGTTAGCTTTACTCCATCGGCTCCCACCGCGTACTATACCCAATCTCGATAGCTTCCCACAGATTCGGATCCACTCCATTGTGGTAGATCTCAAAACATTGTTTCCAGTGGGGAAACTCATCTAACGTTAAGAGCTTCGGTGGTTTATTATGATTACCCTCCTCACTCTCAAGTAACAGCAAGTTCTGGATCCTAGAGTCCTTCCCAGCAGTAAAGGCTGACATTTGATCTTCCATGGCGAATAACTTTAAGTCTACTAAGACAAACTGTCACTGCTGTGACTGAAGGATGCGATTGGGCTATCCGTCCGAATGAACTGGGCGAATCGTTCAATCGTGCGGCTGAACTAAGCGATTGGTTCAGTCGTGCGAATGAAGCTGATGCGTATGTACACTGTGAACGAGTGGTTCAATCGTACGAAGGGAGATGCGACTAGGTCCAATCGTGCGTCTGAGCAATGTGAATGAGGTCCAGTCGTGCGAATGGCTCAATCGTGCGACTGAAGCTGCTGTTTTGCGAAAATTTCTAGGTTAAACGTGTTTAGCCATAAAAATTCGAAATTTCGCAAGGTTTAATCGCCTAAGTCCGTAGAAACCAAAATTGATGAGTAGGGAACGTCCAAGATCAATTTTGACAAAAAGATTGTGTTTTTAGTGCAAAAACACAAACTTTTTATCAATCTTGATTGAATCACACGTAATCAAGAGCCAAGGCTCTGATACCACATGTTGGGACAGGGTAATTGCACGAAATACCTAGTGATTAGCATGTAAACCAGATCAAATAGTGCGGAATCCTATTTGATTGGCTATCCAATCGGTGAGAACACACGAAGAATCAATAAAGAATTGAAACTAACATTAGAAATCGATTAGAAATCGATCTAATGTGTTCTATGAACTTGGAGAACGAATTGGAAAACTTCTGGACTACTAGGGTACGTCTGGATTCATAATAGAATGAATGCCCTTTTTTTCACGAATTGGATTGTATTTATAGGTTAGTATTGTTCATTTGGGCGACTAGACCATTCGCATGGTTCAGTCGTGCGATTGAAGCATGCGGTTGATCCATACGCACACCAGAGTGTTCAGTCGTGCGACTGAGCCAATCTTATATGTCAATCATACGACTGATCCAGTCTCCTGGTTCAGTCGTGCGACTGAGTCAATCATATGAAGTTATTCATGCGTGTGGTCCATTCGCATGAGCCATTCGCATGAAAACTACATTATGTTAAGTTGTAATGTATTCATTAATAAACATTATGTGTAACCATTCAAACAATCACTATCCTAATTAACCAATTTAATATCGACTCATTAACGAAATATTAGTCATTATAAATCACAAACAACCAATATCATTTCATTAATCATATCAAATTACATGAGAATCAGATAAACATGATCTATTACATTTCATATCATGATCTAGGGACATACATGCATCAACAGTATGGTTTAATCATACAACTGGACCATGCGTATGGTTCAATCATATGACTAGACCATTCTTATGGTTTAGTCTTAGAATGCCCCAATCGCATCTCTTAGTCGCACGACTGGTCCATTAGCATGGCTCAGTCGTACGACTGAGTCTTATTCGCATATGCTCCTGCGAATGTCATGTGTTTACAACATATCAGGTTTAATACATTAAGCCTAGACTATTCGTCAAGCGATGGACACATTATATATGACAATATATGCTCCAACAAATTTCTACTTGGATGTTGCTTGCGAATACTAGATAACACCTCTTACAATCTTCGGTCAATCTTTGCTCTGGTTTCCAATAGAATCAAACGAACAACTATATTAGCCAACATTGCCGATCTGTCAGGTTGCTACAGTATTCCTAAAAATAATTTAGGCACAATAGCTTTCATTTACTTTGCAGAACACCATCATAGCAACAAGATTTCCCAAATGACTGATTTTCTAGATGATGACATGAACAGTTTTCCATTGCTTCAATCTTCACACATTCTAACTGATTAACATTAACAACCATAGAAATTCCCCTCACATTCAGCATATCCCAATGTATAAACATTGTGCTCTCCTGGCATCTTCATACGATGTATTGGGCAAAAGGTTGAAGGTTCCAATCCACAGTTGACAATATCAAACAAATCAGCATGCATGTAGATTCATCATTAGAAACCTGCTCAAATCATCACTTTCTAGTTGCATCTTCAATTTCTCTATGCATGGATTCCCCTTAAGACTGAGAATCCTCTCTATGCAGATAAATATAACTTGATTGGCCCACAAGATGTGATTTCCACACCTAATATCGATATTTTGATGATCCTCTACTTGTTATACAGGTACTATGCGGTGTTATGTAACCAAATTTCATTTGATTTGAGCCCTAAATTGTGATGTTTGGCCCTTGCAACAACCGAACGTGTAAATGGACAAATAACCTAACTAAACTAAGTAAAATGTTGAAATACAGGTTATTACGTTATTAGTATAGTGGGTCCTAATTTGAATTTAAGTTGAACGAACAGTGGGTCATACGACCGGACACCCGGATGAAGTCCAATTGCGCGATTGAGCTGGTCGAATGACTCAATCAGTCGAATGGATATTACGAATGAAACCAGTTAGCCGACTGAACTCAGTTGCCTGTTCATTCACCCGATTGAACCCAGTCACATGCCAGGTCAACCGACTGAACACAGTCGCATGGTTTAATCGCATGATTTAAGCGGACTGAATTCAACCAGGTAATTAGAACTGATTTTTGATATGTGGTGATCTAACGTCTATGTGTCTTGTATTATAGATCTATGGCTGATAGGTGGTCCATTAACCCCAAGCACAACATATGTGTCATTTAGATGCCACTACTTAGAATGGTGCCGAGTTTACGGCGATCATTGCTTTCCTTAAGAGATCCAGGATATACAAGGCTATATCCATGCCATACACTCCCTATAGGTCTATTCAGCAGGCCTTCTGGGTGGGGGCATCGGTGACCGTTCACATGATCCATACAACATCCGCAGTGGTATTTTTGGTCAGGCTATCGAGGTCACTACTGAGGATATACGACCTGTACTTGCTTTGGGTGATGATGCTCGTCACCCTACCAGACTTCACCCTCTGATAGTGAGAGGATGCGTCCTAAGGATGAAGTAACCTGGGGATATTAATGCAGGTGTGCTCAACAAGAGCAACCTATGTCCCCAGTACAAGTACTTAGCACATGTCATCCTCAAGTGCTTGGCTTCAAGAAGGGGTGGGTTTGATAATCTTTCAGACCAGATTCAAAATGCCTACATGGAACTAGTTTTGAACCACCCTTTCAGCTTCTCAAGCATGATATTCTCTTATCTGATAGAGAAGCTGGAGGCTAAGGGTAAGAGAGTTTTTGCATGTACCCTAGGTTTCTCCAAATGATCATTGATGAGAAGCTGCCCATTCTACTGAAGGAGAGCCACGATGCTGTGGCGTTGGTGATTATGGATGATACGACCTTGGGCCGCATAAACGTCTACAGGGGGAAGCAAGTCAAGCCCCCTGTGAAGAGACTTTTCGGGCATCTGGCCAAGGTTGATTACGTGGCGCCAGGTAGGCAAAAGTGGTGCCATGGGGAGAGTGACTCAGATGTTAAGCCAATTGCTCTACCATCTGACGACTCAGACGATGATGGTGATACTGGAGGAGACTCTTGGCCCGCTCCTACTAGGAGCCCCACTACTCATGTTACTTCCCCACCTCCTACTGATGCCACTACTGCTAGCTTTCACTAGGACTTTTGTCCTCCAGATGAGGAGGCAGAGAGTGATGAAGAGCCTCTCACGAGGACTGTGGGCAGCCGGGTGGTTGCAACTGAGAGAGGTATGAGGGCAGTTGGTGGACACCCAGGGGTGTCCGGGGATGCTGCTGCTGAGTCAGATCCCACATATGCCCCGGACCCTCCCAGCAGCCAAGGGGGAGCCTTTGTGCCTAGAGGCTCAAGGAAGAAGAGGATAGCACAACCCCATGGAAAGAAGGGGAATAGATTGAAGTTCACCTTGACCTCATCTACCACTGTTGGACCAAAAGAACCAATGAGCCAAGATCAGAAAACCTCTAAGTCCCACATGGTATCACAACAACTGCTGAAAGCCTCATCAGTAGTTTGACAAGTGCTGAAGACTTCAACAACTGAAGATCAAGTGCTGAAGACCTCAACAGCTGAAGAACCAAAGTGCTGAAGTACAACAGCTGAAGAACACAAGTGCTGAAGCTGAAAGACCAAAGTACTGAAGTACAACAGCTGAAGAGTTTACAAGTGCTGAAGATCAACAACTGATGTACAAGGTCTGAAGACAAGACTGAAGACATCAGCTGATGATATCTACTGAAGTCATCAGCTGATGAAACACCTGAAGGTCAAAGTCTGAAGATCAAGTACTGAAGCCTCAGTAGTTTGTCACAACTGCTGAAGAGTACTTCTTCGTAGTTGTGATATCAGTAGTTTTATATTTTTATGCTTAGTTTTGTAAAACGACTGAAGAGCTTGTTCTTCAGTCGTTGTAGTTTCAGTAGTTTTATATCTTGTACTTAACATGCTGATATGTTCTCAGTAGTTGTGAACATTTCAGTAGTTTGTTAAGAATTAGTTATTTTGTATTAGATCTGCCAGTTGTCACTTACGTGATAACAACAGTGATTGTTGCACTCTATATAAGGAGTGACAACTCATTGTAATGGAAGAAGGAAGAGATGAATGAATTCATAAACGAATGATTTGATTAGAAATATTCTTCATCCATAAACATTCCTTGAAATTAGAATATATATTCTCTCCCTATAACCGTATGCGCTTTTAATGCTTACAAATATCAATTGCTTGCTACAATTTGTCTAATTCTTGTTTGTATTCCGCTGCTTTGTATCCTAATACATCAAACTTATGATCGCTGATCCTGTCAAATGGTATCAGAGCAGGTTTTTCATTGATCGATCTAATAATTGATCATTGAAACTGCTATTCAAGATCTAAGTTTGATTGAATTAGCTTTTGTTTTTGCAAGAAACGGTTATAGAGAATGAATTTTCTGTATTTCTGCTCATTCATCCTGAGATCTTTTCTTGGTTCTCATTGAGTTTGTTGTGGTCTGTCTAAAACTTTTAAAAGCTTGAACTAAATTGCTTTTGAACTGAAAATGACTACTCCTTCCAATGATCCTCACAATACTGCTCCTCAACCAAGCCACCTATGCTGGTTAGGAATGAGTATAACATATGGCAAAGACGTATGCTCCATCACCTGTCTGTTAACAGCGCAGGGTGTTGGACATCAGTGGTACATGGTCCACACAAGCCTATGGTGAATAACCCGGAACCAATCAAATGGTTCCAAGAGGAGGGAGCAATACTCAGATGAGGATAAGAAGTTGCTTGAAATTGATGCAAAAGCCCATGGAATTCTGGCCATGGCACTGCCAAATGAAATCTATTCTGGGCTAATGCATCATGAAACTGCCCATGACCTCTGGATTGCCTTGAAAGAACAATTTGGAGGAACAGATGAGGTCTTGGCAAATAATAGAGAATTCTTGCCCAACAATATGAGACATTCTCTCATAGAAAGGTGAGACACTGACTCAACAATATGAGCGTTTCTCTTGTTTGATCTCTGAACTAAAAATGGTCAAACTTGAATACACCAATATTCAGATGAATAACAGATTTCTCAGATCACTCACTGCCTGAGAGATGGGACACATAACTATTGTCCTACGCTCCAGTGCAAGTTTGGACAAACTATCTCTCACCCAACTCCATGGGAAACTGCTCACTTTTGAGAGAGAGATAGAACAGAAGAGAAAGCTGTCTTCATCTGGAAAGCTCACTGAAGACTTGTACAAGGCAACACTGCCTTGGTGGGTCATGAGTCAAATATGCTTCATCTGAATGCCAGTATGATGAGCATATTAATTTCTCTTCAAGCACTTCTGATTCTGCATTTGTGAGTATTGATGGTCAGTTTACTGGGTGTAATGATGACAATTTATGCTTCATTATGGATGATCTCAAGGGGATTGCTGATGATGACTTAGAGAGATGGATATTTTGAGCCAAATGGCCTTGATAAATATCAGATCTCAGAAGTTCTACAAAAGAACTGGAAGAAAATTCCCAGGACTCTCTGGCAAAACCAAAGTTGGTTTTGACAAGAGCAAGTTGAGGTGTCACAAATGCCAAGGCTTGGACACTTTGCAAGAGAGTGTAGATCAACTGGATCTAACTCCACTGCACCCTTTGTGACTTTTCCTGGCAATAGTCAACAACACAGAGGGCAACATCCTGTCACCTCTAGTCATCATCCTCAACAACAATCTCCGCATATTTTGTTTCTCAGGGTCAAATGCCATATCCGTACCCTGGTTATTACATGCCACAGTCAAATCAAGTTCAAGTTCCTATGACACCACAACCTCATGCACTACCAGAACCTCAGCCTTCCAATCTCATCAACAACCTCAATCTCAACAACACAGCTTCTTCACCCCAGGAGTTTTGACTGGAGCAGTTTACCAGATGACTTGTCTGGTCATGATCAACTGTTCTCAGGTGCTGGTCAACATGGTGGTGACAGTCCCTTTGGGAATCTAGCTCTTATGGCTTTGGAGTCTACTGATACTTCATTTTCCAATGCCTCTACACCTCAGGTATCACAGGTATCCTCTGAGGCAAAAGCCAAATTATGTTCTGAACCATGCATAGCAACATTTGCTTCCATTAGAGAAGCAAATGTAGCTCTAATTAATAAGAACATTGAGCTAGAACAAATAATTTCCAAAACAAAGCTGAGTTTGAGTCTGTGCTCAAAAATAAAATGATGAGAATTATAAACTGAATTGCCAAATAATTGATGATAAGGCTAGAGAAGAAGTACTTCTAGAGAAGTACAAAGATCTCAAAGAAACCCTTGCAGTTACCCAGGTCGAGTGTGATAGATGGGTACAATCATGCAAAGGTTTTGAAATGCTTCTTAGTAAGCAATCTGCTTCAAATGTGAAGTTTGGAATTGGTTACAATCACACTGCTCCACCTACAGATTTTACCCCAAGAGCAGAAATAGAATCTAATGGTGAGAGTGATAACCAATCCATCACATCATGTGATCTACCTTCTGATACAACACAATCAGAAGTAGCAGTCAGCATCAAGCCCTCCTTGAACCTATTAGCTGATGTTGATGGTTCAAATGCTGACATTCACATGATTAATGAGTTGATCAACTCAGGAGTTAATCCTGAAGGTCCTGAAAGGACTAGAGAGCAGGATTTAACACCTGAAGTTCAAACTTCAACTGCTGTCAGTACTGAAGAGAAGAAAACTGGCAGTAGAAAGAGTTTGAAGACTACTAAAGAGGTAGTCAAGAAAGCAACAATGCTTCCAAAGCATTGAAGAACAAGTTCTGTTGCTTCACCCTCTTTAGTTGATGATCAACCTAAGATGAAGAAGAAACCATGTGAAGTATGTGGTTTGTTCAATCATCTTACAGATGATTGTTGGTACAAAAGAGGTTCCAAACTCAAACAAAAGAAGAAATTAATGAGAAAATGGTAAAAATGAAAACTGAGTTTGAGACCACATTTGTATCAGCAACATCAAATCCTGTAACCTTAAGTCCTTAAGAAATCCAAAAAGGAAGGGGTTAAACAGGTGACAGCTGAGGGTGCTCAAAAGAAGAAGGTGCAACATAGGAACTTATCAAACTCCACTAGCAACGTGTCTGATGAGCTGAAAGCTTTATCACAAAATCAGACATAGCTGGTGATGATGGTACAACATCTGTTGGGTAGAGTTAACCAATTAGATTCTCCTATGTTGAAACCACAGAAAAGGAGGTCCAAGCCAAAGGACTCCTCTTCTACACCATCTTCTTCCTCTCAGGCTGTTGTTTCAAATAAACCTGTTAGTTTACCATCTATTGATGAGACCAGGCCCAAAACCAAAAAGGTTTGGGTCTCTAAAACTAACTGATTGTTTATTATTGCAGGGTTCTTCAACATGCCAAAGTAGCATCTGGTATGTAGACAGTGGGGGATCTATGCACATGACTGGGACAGCTCTCTTCTTCATGACTACTCTCAAGGAAAGAAGGGATTTGTCTCTTTTGGCAATGATGCTAGGGGTTACATCATCGGTAAGGGCTTTGTCTCCAATGGAGAAATCAAATTTGATGATGTTAATCATGTGGAAAATCTCAAGTACAATCTCTTGAGTGTCAGTCAAATGTGTGATAAAGGCCATGTTGCCCTTTTCACCAGTCAAAACTGTAGGATTCTGTCATCCAAAGTTTTGCACTTGATTGACAAGGTGTTGGATGATCACACTCTCCTGAGAGCCAACAGGACAGGAAGAGTGTATGCCTTAGATCTCTCTAAGAAGATAGATCTCAAAGGCAATCCTTGCCTATTTTCCAAAGCCTCTTCTCAAGAATCTAAACTATGGCACAGGAGGCTTGGTCATGTTAATCTCAAAAACATGAATCTGCTTAGCCACAATAGTTTAGTCAGAGGCTTACCAATAAAGGAGTTCCACTGTGATGAAACCTGCACTGCTTGTTTAAAAGGAAAACAACACAAAGTCTATTCCCTCCTATTGAAGTGTCCAAGTCCACTACCTGCTTGCAATTACTGCATATGGATCTATTTGGTCCTGTGAGAGTAATGAGAGCATGGAAAGAAGAAATACTGTCTGGTAATTATGGATGATTACTCCAGATTTGTATGGACTTTCTTTCTACATTCAAAGGATGAGGCTGCTCAGAAGATTATTCACTTTGTGCTGTACATTGAGAAGCAGTTCCCTTCCAGTCAAGTGTATTAGGAGTGATAATGGAACTGAGTTCAGAAATCATACACTTGATGACTTCTATCTTTCAAAGGGAATCAAAAGGCAGTTCAGCATTCCAAGGACTCCAGAACAAAATGGAGTAGTGGAGAGAAAGAACAGGACCCTCATTGAAGCTGCAAGGTCCATGCTGGCTGACTCAGGTTTGCCACTGACCTTTTGGGCTGAAGCTGTCAACACAGCTTGTTATGTGCAAAATAGAGTTTTAGTAAATCAGAGGTTGATGAAGACTCCATATGAAGTTCTCCATCATTTGGCTCCTCTGATTTCTTTTTTCAAAGCATTTGGGTGTCCCTGTTTTATTCTCAACACAAAGGATCAACTCCATAAATTTGATCTTATGGTGGATGCAGGGTACTTTGTTGGTTATTCATCTACTTGCAAGGCATACAGAGTCTTCAACTGCAGAACAAGATGGTTGAAGAAACTGTACATGTTAAGTTTAATGAATCTCCAAAGGACAAGATTCCACAAAGTCCTGTGGAGTTATTTGATTTGGACATACTGCAATATGTTCCTTATCAAACTCCTGCTGTTGCTCCTGTCAACAGTTCACCACCTGGTGGTACTGCTGATGATGATGATGATTGCAGTACTCACCTCTTCAGGTTTAGTGATAAGCTGCCTGACTCAGCTAGACCTGATGTTCCTGTAGCACCAGTAGTAGCAACATCCACAACAAATGCTGATGAGATTTCTTCGAATTCAACTTCCTTTGAATTACCATCACTGATGGGTTTCAAGGAAATGATTCACCATCACCATCTGTTGCTGCTGAACCGGCTACAAACACTTGCACAGATCTCATTGTGTATCAAGATCTGAAGAATCACCCTATGTCTCAATCATTGGTGATATCACTGCTGGAGTATCAACAAGAAGTCAATTGTTAAATTTCTGCTTCTATGCTCTCTTCATCAGTCAGCAAGAGCCAAAGAATTATCACATTGCTTTAAAGGACAATGGATGGGTTGATGCCATGCAGCTTGAGCTTCTTCAGTTCAAGAAACAGCAAGTGTGGGAACTGGTTCCTCTACCTCCAGGTAAGTGTGCAATAGGCACTAAATGGGTGTTTAGGAACAAAACTGATGAAAATGGGCTTATTGTTAAGAACAAGGCCAGACTGGTTGTTCAGGGGTTTGCACAAGAAGAAGGTATTGATTATGATGAAACCTTTGCCCTGTAGCCAGACTGGAAGCAATTTGATTGTTTTTAGCTTATGCTGCTTATCATCAAAACCTTAAAGTTTTTCAAATGGATGTCAAAAGTGCATTTTGTATGGAAAAATTAAAGAAGAGGTTTATGTATGTCAGCCTCCAGGCTTTGAGGACAATAAACATCCTAACTGGGTTTAGAAGCTTGATAAAGCTCTTTATGGGTTAAAACAAGCTCCAAGAGCCTGGTATGAGACATTATCAAACTTTCTTCTGGAAAACAATTTCACTAGAGGCTCCATAGATAAGACTTTATTCATTAAGAAAGCTGGGCAGCATAATCTACTTGTTCAATTTATGTAGATGATATCATTTTTGTATCCTCTGATCCAAAGTTGCGTGATGCCTTTACAAAGTTGATGCAACAGAAGTTTGAAATGAGTGCTATGGGAGAATTACAGTTCTTTCTGGGGTTGCAAATCAAACAAAAGGCTGATGGAATTTTTATTCATCAGTCCAAATATACAAAAGATCTTTTGCAAAAGTTTGATTTACAAAACTGTAAGCCTTGTTCTACTCCCATGAGCAGCACCACACAACTGGACACAAGATCAGAAAGGTAAAGTGGTTGATGAAACACTTACAGATGTATGATTGGGTCCTGATGTATTTAACAGCTTCTAGACCAATATTATGTTTGCTACATGTGTTGTGCTAGATTTCAGGCTGCACCTAAAGAGTCTCATCTGATTGCAGTCAAGAGGATCTTAGATATCTGCAAGGCACTCCATCTCTAGGTTTATGGTATTCTACCGGACAGTTGGTAAATTAGTTGCTTTTTCTGACAGGACTATGCAGGGTGTAAGTTGACCAGGAAATCAACTTCTGGTGGATGTCAATTCCTAGGCAACTGCTTGATTTCTTGGCAGAGCAAGAAACAGACCTCAGTTGCTACATCCACTGCTGAAGCAGAGTACATTGCTGCTGCAAGTTGTACATCTCAGGTACTCTGGCTTCAAAACCAACTTTTGGATTATGGCATTACAGAGGCTAAGACTCCATTGTTAATGGATAGTGCTTCAGCTCTTTGCATTGTCAAAAATCCAGTCCAGCACTCTAGGACCAAACATATAGAGATCAGACATCATTTTATAAGGGATTGTTTTGAAAAAGGTCTGATTGATCCTAAGTTTGTGTCTAGTGCTGATGAGCTTGCAGACATTTTTACTAAGCTTTGGATAGTTCAACTTTCCAAAACCTGGTGTTAAGGCTTGGTATGCTGCAACTAGAATAAGTGACAACTACTGATGATCTCAGTAATCATACTGATGATCATAAGTACCTATGTCACATATAAGTATTGATGAGCTCCTTAAACCTCAGTAGTTTTATAAATACTGAAGGCTAATGTCTCACAAGTACTGAAGTACTTCATCTGTTCTAAATATGATCTAGTTACAAATGCAGTTTACAACTACTGCATTCAGTAAAAACAGATAAGTACTGATGTCCTATGAAACAACTGAAATCAGCCAAAAAGCTGATGAATGTGTTGAGGACAGTTTGAAACAGCTGAAAAGCTAAGAATTGACGAAAATAGCTGAAGAGAACTTTTCTTCAGTCGTTTGTACAACTGCTGTTTCATTCTAAACAACCGAAGCAAAACCACGTCTTCAGTAGTTTTATAACTACTGATGACTAATACCAAGTCTTCAGTTGTTTACAACAGCTGATGACAAAACCATGTCTTCAGTAGTGTCATAACTACTGATGACAAACACCAAGTCCTCAGTTGTTTCAATCATCTGAAGTCAAAACCACGGTCTTCAGTAGTTTTCTAAACTACTGATGCCTAACACCACGACTTCAGCTGTTTCAACGTCTGAAAGGATAATACCATGTCAACGGTCGTTTAAAACTACTGATGACTTACCCACATCCTTCAGTCGTTTCCTTACCCGTACCCTATATATATCCCTAACCTTAGCTCTCATGCTTCATCTTCTTCAAACCTAACGTTCCTCTCCAAACTTCCCTCTTCTCAATGGCGTCTATGCAAATTAAACCGCGACACAACTGCGTTGCCTACCTCACTAAATCGCCCATCTGGACTAAGTTCGATACTGCTATCGATCTTATGGTTCAGTCCCAATACAACACGGCATTTCTTCTGAATCCCATTTACATGCCGAATCCTTGCACCAATTTTGGATGAACGTTACTGTTACCACTGGGGAGAACAACACACCATCCCTCCGGTCGGTCGTCAACACCAAAGAAGTAGTCATCACTCTTGCAATAATCCGCCAAATCTTCAACTGAATGATGCTACTTCTCCTGCTGGATATCCGAAGGGCACCATAGATCTATCCTTTGCTCAACATGGATATCAAGGCGATCTCAATGCCTCCACTATCATGAAGAAACACTTTAATGATGCTGAGCGCTTGATCTTTCACATGGTGAATGTATGTTTGGCCCCTAAGACGTCGTCTTGGGATCAAATGTCCACCAAATGGCAGCAGGTAATGTATTCTATTCTTGAGCAACAACCACTTAATTTTTCTGAAATAATTTTTAGAGCTCAAGGATATGGCTCAAAAACTAACTGCCAACCGTTGGATACTATATCCACGGTTCATAATGGCCATTATTACAGACCAGCTTAATGCTGAGGGACTTGTTGGCTTGGGAGTCCCTGCTACGGCTGTTCTGCCGGAAGTATACTCCCGGCACAACTCTGACCGGACACTCAAAATGGCTGCCAAGCTGCGCAAACCCACGCAGCTGGAACCCACAGCCACCACCTCCAAATCCAAGTCCCCACCAAACCCACCAAAAAGAAACCCAAAACGGCTACTCAGGGAATTGAGTCCCCTGAGGATGCCCCTGCAACACAAACGCAGGATATATCCACTAGTCCAAACCCCCTAGTGGATACATTGATTCCTCCAGCCACAGCCGCTCAGGCTTCCTCTCAACAGGAGCCTGCAGCAACCACACAAGGGGTACCTACTTATCTGGGATCTTCCTCACTTGAGGGGATTGCCATTGAAGAGCACCAACCTCCCCAGGTGCACACTGCTTCTATCCCCTCACCGACCCACAACCGCCCCTCACAGCCCAACTTTAATAGTTGCACAAGTGCTGACTCAATTGCACTCCTCACCCCCTCCCCAGAAACCACTTACTACTGGGAATACCTCTACAATTGAGGGGGAGGAACACAGTGCACTTGAGAACCCACAGCACAGGGGGTTTCCCACTTCTATCTCCTGGTGTAGACAAGGAGCTTAGAATATCTGGTGAGGTGCCACCTCCTCTGACTCAGCACATGACCAGAGTGAGGCTGGTAATATTGCTAAGACCTCACTAGAGGCAACAGCTGATGATGGACATTGTCCTGAGCTGGAAGTCCCCAGTACCAAGCACAAGGGGCACATGTACCAACTGGTCTACACCCAGTGCATGTAAATCCTGCTCTAAGCAGGAGGTCAGCTGATTCAGCTTCGGCTGATGATGACCTGGGCTTTTTCTATGATGTTCTTGCCCAGAACACAATCCTAGAAGAGAAAGTCAGTAGGCTGCAAAACCTACTTGACCAACTCTCACAAGGAGAAAGACCATCTGCCTCTATCCACCCATAGATGGCACCTTCACTTGAAGGTTTCCCAAACACCGAGCCACTCTAAAATCAACCACCTGCCTCTGCTTCAGGCCTACTTCTCAGGAACAGAACCCTCCTGAGCAATAGGTGCTGTACTCCAAAATTCCCTCCCTCTCATCACACCCATAATCACTGATATAGTGATCAAAGCCATTGATGAGAGGCTTTCCTCAACATTACAGCCCTTGGTTGATGCTGCTGTCCAAAAGGCTCTTTCTGCGATACAAACCCCTTCCTCCAATGCAACCAAAAGGGGGAGAGTACTGCAGTGAAAGAAAAAAAGAGGAAAGATCCGAGGGAAAGGAAGCAAAGCAAGCCCAAAAGGAGGAGAAAGAACAGCAACCAATGCTCACCTACAAGCGGAAGAAAGGTGCTGATGAGCACATTGTTGAAGATAAAGCCTTGGAGCTACTGATAAAAGAGGCTGATGCCGAACACAGCAGATCAATGAACAACATCATTGATCAGTGTTTAGGCAAGGCCATGACACCAACAAACTTGACTCTGAGATTCGACGACTAGAGATTGAAGAAATCCAGAATAGATGGGCAAGTTATGAAGTGTTACAAAGAGAAAGGCTTGAAATCATGATAAGATTTATTGCAAAATATCTTGGAAGATCAATGATGAAATCAAAGCTTGGTCCAGGGACAGTATCTTGGCAATCACCACCAAGATCTGTTCGTCTGAAGCATACACTAAGGGGCTTGTTATTGAAGCTTTGAATGAAGCGGGTGCTGGGAGCAGGACTAAGCTAGCCAAGCAATCAAAAGCCACACTCACCTCAAGGATGCTAGCACAGCCTATTAACATTCCCACACCAAAACCACCCAAAACACAACCCACCAAATCAACTCCCTTACCCTCAAAACCCATAGCCGATGATATACCCTTGAAGAAGAAGAGAAGGATATTGAGGCTAGAAGAAGATGATGAAGACAGGCTGCCGCTCTCAGCTGTGATTCAGTTGCCTAAGGCCACAAGTCACTCCTCAGCAATTACTCCCGAAGTCCAGAGACAAATGGTTAAAGTGAAGCTAGAAGAAGAAGAGCTTCATAAACAGCATGATGAGGAATTGCTGAAGAGAGTTGACAAAGCTTATGCAGCCACATCGTCTATCATCAATATGAAGGAGCAAGCCCTCAGACTTTACACTTCAGGCATACCTTTCAATATCAAAAGAAAGAGTGAGGATTTGGCCTGATCCCAGCGTCTCTCACAGAATTCATAAGAACAATATACCTCGGAGATACATTGGCCAGGTGAAAAAGATCGTAGATGAAGTGATCTCTCTGGTCTTTGTAGTTTCACCCTGGGAAATCCTAGAAGACTTCAAGAAGGCCTACAAAGCTAATCTAACCCCTCAGAAGATGCTGGAAAACAAAATAGTGAAAAAGGGGTTAGTTTACAAGAGGCTTGAGGAAGTCAGGAAAAATGAGCTCCAGTTGTTCCTAGAGGGTAATCACCCAGATGAGTTTGCTTACAGAGTAATAACAACTGTGGAGCTAAAGAATGGGAAACAGGCCAAATACCTGTCTGAGTATTATGGGCCGGAATCATTGTTTGAAGGAGGTGCTGAAGAGCTAACCATGGAGGAACAAATCACCTTCCTTGAGGCCTACACAAGAGAGTCGTACAGACTCATTATGGGGAAGTGAACCTCATGAATGGGATAACAACTCTGTGTCCTGTTCCCCAAAACAGAGTTCCCATTCATACTCTGCCAAACAAATATTTGAGGTTCTTCCCAGGCCGGAGCTTACATGGGTCATCTTCTCTACTGATCAAGAAGGAAAAAGACCAACATTTTGCCATCAATAAGTGGGAGAATAAATAAGTTAGAGGTTTTGGCTGCATTGGTTCAGGGGGAGTTTGTTGGACCAAAAGAACCAATGAGCCAAGATCAGAAAACATCTAAGTCCCACATGGTATCACAACAACTGCTGAAAGCCTCATCAGTAGTTTGACAAGTGCTGAAGACTTCAACAACTGAAGATCAAGTGCTGAAGACCTCAACAGCTGAAGAACCAAAGTGCTGAAGTACAACAGCTGAAGAACACAAGTGCTGAAGCTGAAAGACCAAAGTACTGAAGTACAACAGCTGAAGAGTTTACAAGTGCTGAAGATCAACAACTGATGTACAAGGTCTGAAGACAAAGACTGAAGACATCAGCTGATGATATCTACTAAGTCATCAGCTGATGAAACACCTGAAGGTCAAAGTCTGAAGATCAAGTACTGAAGCCTCAGTAGTTTGTCACAACTGCTGAAGAGTACTTCTTCAGTAGTTTGTCACAACTGCTGAAGAGTACTTCTTCAGTAGTTGTGATATCAGTAGTTTTATATTTTTATGTTTCAGTAGTTTTGTAAAACGACTGAAGAGCTTGTTCTTCAGTCGTTGTAGTTTCAGTAGTTTTATATCTTGTACTTAACATGCTGATATGTTCTCAGTAGTTGTGAACATTTCAGTAGTTTGTTAAGAATTAGTTATTTTTGTATTAGATCTGCCAGTTGTCACTTAACGTGATAACAGCAGTGATTGTTGCACTCTATATAAGGAGTGACAACTCATTGTAATGGAAGAAGGAAGAGATGAATGAATTCAATAAACGAATGATTTGATTAGAAATATTCTTCATCCATAAACATTCCTTGAAATCAGAAATATATATTCTCTCCCTATAACCGTATGCGCTTTTAATGCTTACAAATATCAATGCTTGCTACAACTTGTCTAATTCTTGTTTGTATTCCGCTGCTTTGTATCCTAATACATCAAACTTGTGATCGCTGATCCTGTCAACCACCACAGCCACGACCTCAGCTACACCTTCCATCACTACCACCACTATTGCTACCACACCACCAGCCACCACCTTTACTCCCTCACACATCACTACCACACCCACTCCACCACTTACCCACATCCAATCCACCACAACTACAGCCCATCCACCACCACCCACATCTACACCACCCCCAATCCTCACCACTACCCCCCCCACCACCACTAGCCACCCAGCAGGACTGTCATCATATCCCTTATTTCCATCAGGATCATGTCTACCCCCCAGTGGGGTAGAGGAACAACGCTCAGCACTGAACTATATGGTGTTGAAGTTGTTGGCAGCCGATGATGAGAAGACTGCCCAGATTCATTAGCTAGTAGAGCTTACTGCTACATAATCTCAACAAATATCTCAGGAGGCACAACTGATTGAGCAGCAGGCACAACAAATGGCTGCTCAGAGCGTTGAGATGTCCCAACTCCAGGAGCAAAATGTCAACTCAGCAAAGAGGATAGAGGAGTTGGAGGCTACTAACAAGACCATCATGTTGAGGCTTAAAGATCGAAGGATGAGCCACTAAAGATTAGAGAAGGAGATGGAGATGATGGTTATGATAATGACAGTGATGATGATGATGATGATGGTGATGATCAAGGTGATGATACAGAGGGAGGTGATGATTCAGGTGATGATGATGATGAAGGAGAAGGAGACACTTCTGCTACGGGTGCCACATCAGCAAGTGAAAGGATGACCAAGAGAGCTCAAGACAAAGGTGCCTCTACTCCAGCCCCGACAACAGAGGAACACATGATTCAAGACAAGAGTAATGCATATTTGTTTATGTTATTTAAAATCATGTGTATTTGAATATTGTATCAAATTAATGTACATAATGTTTATATTTTGTTAATGTGTTTTTGTTTTGATTATTGACTGATGTATGATGTGTTTATATGTGTAAATCAAGCAGATTACACATCTCAGCAAGATGAGTATGACATTGCCCCCTTTCAACAGATCAAGTCTCAACTCACAATGATACTTGATCTATAAGGATAGTCAGGAGGTCTGTGAGTTACACTCCTAAAGAAGGAGAAATAATCCACGACCTTACTGATGAGCAGCTTGCTGAGATGTTCAGACTGAATCCTGACGAGATCATGAAGGATGCTCCAATGGTGGATATTGACAGTAATGATAAGCTTAAGGATGTCGATGAAATCGAGATTGAAGACGTCACTGCTTGTTAGGATCAGTGATCTGAGTTTGATTAATTAGAGAGTATTGAAGCGGAATTCAAACAATGAATTAAACAATTCACAAGAACACAATTGATATTCAATGTAACAGTAAATGGTTATAGATAAAGAGAATTCTGCAAAAGAGATATTTCATTCATATGCTTTCGTGGGGGCTCAATGTCACACTTTACAACTAGGTCAAGATTCTTATATAGGATATGTGACGTCTGTTGATGGCACTTGATAGTGACATCTACAGAATTATTCAAACTACTGAAACTATGCAAACTACTGAGAATGTTCGCAACTACTGATTACATCTCAGAGAAAGCTAAGTACAAGAAACATAAACTACTGAAACTAAACTATTGAAACTATAACTACTGAAAAGTAAATTACAAGTACTGAAAGGAAACCATCACAACTACTAAGGTTGATAACTTAGCTATTGTGACAATTACTGATCACTTTGGTCTTTAGTCTTTGTCTTCAGTCTTTGTTCTTCAGACTTTGTTCTTCAGACTTTTACTTTCAGACTTGTCTTCAGCTGATAGCTTCAGACTTTGTCTTCAGTACTTTACTTTCAGACTTTGTCTTCAGCTGATAGCTTCAGACTTTGTCTTCAGTTCTTTACTTTCAGACTTTCTCTTCAGCTGATAGCTTCAGACTTTGTCTTTAGTTCTTTACTTTCAGACTTTGTCTTCAGTAGTAGTCTTCAATTCTTGTCTTCAGACCTTGTAATCAGCTGATGTCTTTAGCTGTTGTGATCTTCTTCAGCAGCTGTAATGTCTGTGGGACTTAGAGGTTTTTCTGATAATGCTCATTGGTTCTTTTGGTCCAACAAACTCCCCCTGAACCAATGCAACCAAAACCTCTAAACTTATTGATGATCCCATTTATTCTTGGCAGAAACACCCTCTTGATCATCTTCAGAGGTAATCAGTTAAGCATAGGCCGGGAAAAGGTTTCTAATCTTTTGATTGGCTAAGTATGGAAGGGAAATCTATTTTGGGGATACTGAACACAGAGTCTTATCCCAACCATGAAACCTAATTCCCATGAATGAGTCTATAAGACTCACTAGCATAGGCCTCAAGGAGAACAACTTGTTCCTCCTTGGTGAGTTCTTCTGCTTCTCCCTCGAAGAAGAACTCTGGGCCATAATACTCAGACAGGTATCTCACTGTCTTTCCATTTTTCAACTCCACAGTTGTTATCTCTCTGTAAGCAAATTCATTAGGGTGAGAGCCTTCAAGCAACAACTGGAGTTCACTCTTCTGAAGAGCTTCAAGTCTTTTGAATAACAACCCCTTCTTGATCATTTTGTTCTCAAGAATAGATTGAGGGGTTGTTTTGGAGTTGTGAGCTCTCTTGAATTCTTCAATGATTTCCCAGGGTGAGACTACCATGGCCAGTGTAATTGCAGCGTTCAAGGTCTTCTTCACTTGGCCATGATATCTACTTGGTATATTCTTCTTATGAATTCTAGAACTTACCCTGGGGTCTGGCCAGATCCGCACTCTTTCTTTTTGATGTTGAAAGGTATGTAAGAGTGTACAAACTCAGAGCCTGTTTCTTCATTTCTTGAATGGATGAGGACTGAGGGAAATCCTTATCAACAATCTTGAGAAACTTCTCATCGTGCTGTTTTTGTTGTTCTGCTTCTTTAATCTTTACCTTCACCATCTGCATTTGCAAGTCAGGAGTAATCACTTGTTGACTTCTGTGCTCAGGTGATTTGAGTTTGAGAACAACAGAGATTGCAGACTATCATCATCATCATCCTCTTCTTCATCTTCTTTTACCCTCACACCCTTCTCCTCATTCTGGGTGCATCACTGGGTAAGGTTTGAGGTGGTTTTTAGGGTAAAGGGATTGGTTTTGTGGGTTGAGTTGTGGGTGGCTTTGGTTTAGGGATAGATTTGGGAGATTTTAGAGATAAGGGTTGTGTTTGAGTGGGAGTGTGAGAAGACTGACTTAGCATTTTGGTGGTGAGTTTGGCTTTGAAGAGCTTTGCCATTTCAGTTCTCTTCCTTGCACCTGTTTCATCCAGTGCTTCGATGATCAACCCTTTATTATAGCCTTCAGCAGGGTAGATTTTCTTGGTTATCTCCAAGATACTGTCTCTGGACCAGGCCTTTATCTCTATCAATGATCTTCCAAGGTATTTGGCAATGAATCTGATCATTATCGCCAATCTTTTCCTTTCCAACACACTATAACTGGCCCATCTAGCTTGAATCTCTATATTTCCAGCCTTCTGATCTTAGTGTCTAGTGTAGCTGTGTCATGACCTTGTCAAAGAGCTGATCTATAATTTTATCCATGGATCTGTTGTGAGCTTCATCAGCATCTTTGACAAGATCTTCTAAGGTTTATCTTCATAGCTTTGACTCAGCACTTTTCATTCCTTTATATGTGATCAGCTGTTCTGAGATCAGTTCTTTCTCCACCTCCTTCTCTTTTGCAGGTTCTTTCTCATCATCAACTCTTTTTCTTTTCTTTTCTTTCACTGTCGTAGACTTGGAAGTCTCCCCCTTTTTGGTTGCATTGGGATCAGGGGCTTGAAAGGTAGAAAGAGATTTATGAACAGCATCATCAATAGGGTTTGTAGATTTGAGGATATCCTCTCATCAATGGCTTTATGCACTATGTTCGTGATGAGGGAGTGATGAGAGGTAAGGATTTTTGAAAGATAGCAACCATCTGCTCAGAGAGGTTCTGTCCCTGAGAGGTGGTGCAAAAGTAGTGCCTGGTGGCTCAGTTAGTGTGTAGGCTCAGTGTTTGGGGAACCTTCAATGGAAGGTGCCATCTGTGGGGTTTGAGGTAGATGGACTTTGATCCTGAGACATGTTGGCTAGCAACTCTTTGAGTCTGCTACCTTAGTCTCTAGGATGGTATTATGGGCTAATACATCATAGAAAAAGCCCAGGTCATCATCAGTCTATGCTGATCACCTGACCTCCTGATGAATCAGGATGGACATGCTCTGAGTGTAGATCAGTAGAGCGCGCCTTCTTCTTGGTACTAGGGACTTCCTGCCTCAGGACTGTGTCCTTTATTGGCAGTTGCCTCTCGTAAGGTCTTATGGATGTTACCAACTTCATCCGGATCATTTGCTAAATCAGTAGAAGTGGCAGCCTTACCAGATGTTCTATTCTCCATTTATACACTTGCAGAGTGAACATTGTAACCCCTGTGTTGTGGGTTATCAGAAGCATTTTGGTCCTCCCCCTCAATGGTTGAGGTATTCCCAGTGGTAATTGGTTTCTGGGGAGGGGGTGAGGAATGCAACTGACTCAGCACTTTCGCAATTATCAGTATTGGGCTTTGAGGGGCGGTTGCATGTGGAGATTGGTCTGAAGCAGATTGCACCCGGGGTGAGAGGTGCTCTTCAATGGTAACCCTCTCAATTGAGATAGGTTCCAGAAATGTGAGATCCTCAATTGTGGTTGCAACTGATCCTGTTGAGAGGATATATGTGCGGCTTCAGCAGATTGAGTCTGGACATAACTGGGGGGTTATAACCAGTATGTATTTCCTGTGTTTATGGTACAAGGGCATCCTCAGGGGACTCATCTCCCTGAGTAGCCTTTTTGGGCTTTTTGGATTTGGGTTTGGTGGGGACTTTGGATCTGAAGTGGAGGCTATGGGTTCCCTGCTTGGTTTTAGCATCCGGCAGCCCCTTTAAGAGTAGGGTCTGAGTTATGTCGGGAGTATACCTCAGCTAAAATAGTGAGCAGGGACTCCAAGACCAACAAGCCATTAGATTGTAATTGATTCAAAATAGGCCATCAGAAACCTGGGATAAAGTACCATCTTTTTGCCACAGGTTTCTGAGCCAGATCCTTTAGTTCCATGAACACTATCTCAGAAAAATTTAGATTTTGGCGTTCAAGGATAGAGTACAATACCTGTTGCCATCGGGAAGACATCTGATCCCAAGAAGATGTCTTTGATGCAAGCCAGACATTCACCATATGAAATATAAGTCGTTCAACATCATGGAAGTGCCTTTTAAGTATGGTTGTAGCACTTAAGTCGCCTTCATACCCGTTATGGATAAAAGACATATCAGTGGTGCCTTTCGGGTATTCTTTAGGATAGGTGCCATCATGCAGATTTAGGGTTTTGCGAATGATGTCGGGGGTGATGAGCACCTGTTTCTGGTTCACGAACGACTGGAGAGTGATTTGTCTATCATGCTCACCAGTTATTACAGAGACGTTGGTCCAGAACTGGGATAAGGAGTCAGGATATATGGTAGGATTCAGAAGAAAAGCTGTTCTGTATGGGGAATCCACCATAAGATCGATGGCAGTGTCAAACTTGTTCCAGAAGGCCGATTTCGAAGGGTAGGCAAACAGTTGTGTCGGGGTTTGAGTTTCATGGTCGCCATTGTTGAGAGAGAGAGTTTGAAAACGGCTAATGAAACGTTTGGCTATAAGTTCAGGTATTTATAGGTTAGAAAAGGCTGAAAAGAAAACGACTGAAAGTGTTGGTGTTGTCATCGGTTGTTATGAAAACAACTAAGACTTGGTTTTAACTCTCAGACGTTTGAAAACAACTGCAGACTTGGTTTTAGTCCTCAGTAGTTGTGAAACTACTGAAAACCTTGCTTTTGTCTTTAGCTGTTGTAAACAACTGAGGACTTGGTATTAGTCATCAGTAGTTGTGAAACTACTGAAGACATGGTTTTGTCATCAACTGTTTAGAGTGAAACAACAGTTTGTGGAAACGACTGAAGTGAAAATTCTCATCAGTAGTTTTCATCAATTCTTAGCTTTTCAGCTGTTTCATACTGTCCTCAACACTTACTCATCAGACTTTTTAGCTGATTTCAGTTGTTTTATAGGACATCAGCACTTATCTTTTTTTACTGACATCAGGAGTTATAACTACATCAGTAGTTGTAACTGCATCAGTTTCTTTTAACAGAATTAGTACATATTTGTGACTAGCAGTACTGTTTACTTGAGATCATCAGTAGTTATCACTTATTCTAGTTGCAGCTACCAAGCCTAACTCAAGGTTTTGGAAAGTTGAACTATCCAAGGGTTAGTAAATATATCTGCAAGCTTATCAGCACTAGGCACAAACTTTGGATCAATTAGACGTTTTTCAAAACAATCCCTAAAAATGGTGTCTGATCTCTATATGTTTGGTCCTAGAGTGCTGGACTGGATCTCGACAATGCACAGAGCTGAAGCACTATCCATTAATAATGGAGTCTTAGTCTCTGTAATGCCATAATCCAATAATTGGTTCTGAAGCCAGAGTACCTGAGATGTACAACTTGCAGCAGCAATGTACTCTGCTTCAGCTGTGGATGTAGCAAGAGATGTTTGTTTCTTACTCTACCAAGAAATCAAACAGATGCCTAGGAATTGACATCCACCAGAAGTTTACTTTCTAGTTAACTTACATCCTGCATAGTCACTATCTGAAAAAGCAACTATTTTGCAAGAGTGTCCAGTGGAATACCATAGACCTAGAGATTGTGTACCTTGCAAATATCTAAAGATCCTCTTGACTGCAATCAAATGAGACTCTTTAGAAGCAGCCTGAATCAATACAGCACAACAAGTTGCAAACATGATATCTGGTCTAGAAGCTATAAGTACATCAAGAACCCAATCATACATCTGTAAAGTGCTTCATCAACAGCTTTACCTTTTGATCTGCATCCAGTTGTGTGGTGTTGCACATGGGAGTAGAACAGGGCTTACAATTTTGTAAATCAAACTTATTCAAAAGATTTTTGTATATTTTGACTGATGAATAAAAGTTCCATCAGCCTTTTGTTTGATTTGCAAGCCTAGAAAGAACTGTAATTTCCCATTGCACTCATTTCAAACTTTTGTTTCATTAGACTTGTAAAATCATCACACAACTGGTGATCAGAGAATGCAAAAATAATATCATCAACATAAATTTGAACAAGTAGCTTATGCTGATCCACCTTCTTAATAAAACAAGTTTTATCTATGGAACCTCTAGTGAAATTATTTTAAGTAGAAAATTTGAAAGTGTTTCATACCAGGCTCTAGGAGCTTGCTTCAACCCATAAAGAGCCTTATCAAGTTGATACACCCAATCAGGACGTTTATTGTCCTCAAAACCTGGTGGTTGACACACATAAACTTCTTCTTTTATTTTACCATATAAAAATGCACTTTTGATATCTATTGAAAAACTTTATGATTGTGGAATGCAGCATAGGCTAAGAACAATCTAATTGCCTCTAGTCTGGCTACAGGGGCAAGGTTTCATCATAATCAATACCTTCTTCTTGTGAAAACCCTTGTACAACCAGTCTAGCCTTGTTCTTGACAATAAGCCCATTTTCATCAGTTTTATTCCTAAACACCCATTTAGTGCCTATTGCACACTTACCTGGGGGTAGAGGAACCAGTTCCCACACTTGCTTCTTTTTGAACTGAAGTAGCTCAAGCTGCATGGCTTCAATCCATCCATTGTCTCTCAAAGCAACATGATAGTTCTTTGGCTCTAGCTGACTTATGAAGAGAGCATAGAAGCAGAAGTTAGACAATTGACTTCTGGTTGAGACACCAGCGTTGATATCACCAATGATTTGAGACATGGGGTGATTCTTCAGCTCTTGGTATACTATAAGATCAGTGCAAGTGCTTGTAGCAGGTTCAGTAGCAACAGATGCGATCCAGACTCTTGAAACCAAGTATTAGATGGCAAGTCAAATAATGTAGAGGAGTCAGAAATCTCATTAGCATTTGTTGTGGATGGAGCTACAGAAGCTACAGGAACATCAAGTTTAGTAGACTCAGGCAGTTGGTCACTAAACTTGAAAAGGTGAGTACTGATATCATCATCATCTTTAGTACCACCGGGTGGAAAAGTTGCTGCAGAAGATGATTTATCCACATGATCTGCAACAGTGGAGATTGATAAGGAACATATGCAGTATGTCCAGATCAAACAACTCCACAGGGTTTTGTGAATTTTATCCTTAGGAGATTCATTGAATTTCACATGGAAGGTTTCTTCAACTAACTTTGTTCTGCAGTTGAAGACCCTGTAAGCCTCGCATGTGGATGAATAACCTACAAAATACCCTGCATCCACCTTAGGATCAAATTTCTGGAGTTGATCCTTTGTGTTTAGAATGAAACAAGGACACCCAAAGGTTTTGAAGAATGAAATTAGAGGCCAAATGATGTAGAACTTCATATGGAGTCTTCATCAACCTCTGATTTACTGATACTCTATTCTGCACATAGCGAGGTGTGTTAACAGCTTCAGCCAAAAGGTCAATGGCAAACCAGAGTCAGCCAACATAGACCTTGCAGCTTCAATTAGGGTCCTGTTCTTTCTCTCCACTACTCCATTTTGTTCTGGAGTCCTTGGATGCTAAACTGCCTCTTGATTCCTTTTGATAGATAAAAATCATCAAGTGTATGGTTTTGAATTCAGTTCCATTATCACTCCTTATACACTTGACTGATAGGGTATACTGCTTCTCAACATACAACACAAAGTTTATAATCGTGTAAGCAACCTCATCCTTTGAATGCAAGAAGAAAGTCCATACAAATTTGGAGTAATCATCCACAATTATCAGACAGTTTTCTTCTTTGCCATGCTTATCACTCTCACAGGACCAAATAGATCCATGTGCAGTAACTGCAAGCAGGCAGTGGACTTAGGTACTTCAATATGAGGGAATGTGACTTTGTGTTGTTTTCCTTTCAAACAAGAAGTGCAGGTTTCACCACAGTGGAACTCCTTTATTGGTAGACCTCTCACTAAACTATTATGGATCAGCTGATTCATGTTTTTGAGATTAACATGACCCAGCCTTCTATGCCACAGTTTAGATTCCTGAGAGAGGCTTTGGAGAACAGACAAGGATGACCCTTCAAATCAATCTTCTTTGACAAATCAAAGGCATATACTCTTCCAATTGTTGGCCTTCCGGAGAGTATGATCATCCAATACGTTGTCAATCAGCCTCAGAACATGGGAAGACAGAATCCTGCAGTTTTGGCTTGTGAAAAGTGCCGCATGCCCTTTATCACACATCTGACTAACACTCAGTAGATTATACATGAGATTCTCCACATGGTTAACATCATCAAATCTGATATCTCCATTAGACACATATCCTTTCCCAATGATGTAACCCTTGGCATCATTTCCAAATGAAACAAATCCCTTCTTTCCTTGAGAGTAGTCATTAAGAAGAGAACTGCTCCCAGTCATATGCATAGATCCTCCACTGTCTACATACCAGATGCTCCTTTGGCATGCTAAAGAACCCTGCATTCATCATAAAGACTAGTTAGGTTTTGAGAACCCAACCTTTTTGGTTTTGGGTTGTTTTCATCAACAGATTTAACCATAACTTGTTTCTTATGATTAACAGCTGATGAAGAAGGAGATGGTGCTGAAATGAATTCCTTGGATTTGGGCTTGGAATGCCTTTTCAGTGGTTTGATCACAGGTGCATCTAGTTGGTTAACTCTCCCCAACAATTGCTGAACCATCATAACAAGTTGTGTCTGATTTGTAGCTAAAGCTTTTAGCTCTTGTGACATATCAGTACTTGTGTTTGATGAGTTCCTGTGACCCACCATTTCCTCCTTAATATTCACAGACTTAGTCTGATGTTTATCATGAGGAGCACTATCAGGTTTTATGATAAACCCTATCCTTCTTTTTGGATTTGGATGAAGGCTTAGGTTTATCACATAGGGATGACTGTGGTACAACTTAGTCTCAAAATCATTTTTCATTTCATCCATCTGGATTTTAATGAGCTTATCTCTGTTGAGTTTGGAACCCTTCTGTACCAACATTCATCAGAATGATGATTGAATTTACCACATATTTCACATGGCTTATTCTTCATCTTGAATTGATCAACTGCTGATGTGGAAACTACTGATGGTGTGCTCTTCAGTACTTTCCTCCTTTCAGTACTTTTGTTTAGTAGTTAAGGATCTGTAACAACTGAAGACTTGTTCTTCAGCTGTTCTCTATCAGCAGTTGTTAATCCTTTTATTTCAGCTGATTTGAAATGCTTTTCAAATGTTGTGACTTGCCCTTCAGTACTTGAGGTACTTTGAGGGACAACATCTGAAGTACTCAGCTTCATGTGTTAATCCGTAGTTAACCCATCAGCCAATTGATTTGCTGAGGTATCACACTCATTTCATCTTGTGATTTTGGGTGATCACTTGAGGATGATGCACACGATGATGTGGTTTGGAAATTACTTTCACCTTAGATTTACTATGGTTTTGGAGTAAAATCTGTAGGTGGTGCAATGTGGTTGTAACCTATTCCAAACTTCACATTCGAAGCAGATTGCTTGCTGAGCATCATTTCAAATCCCTTGTAGGATGATACCCAGCGGTCACACTCAACTTGGGTAACTGCAAGTTTTCTTTGAGATCTCTATGGTTCTCAAGAATGACCTCTAGCTTAGCCTTTTCATCATTTAATTGGCATTTAAGCTTATAAATCTCATCATCTTTATCCTTAAGGACAGACTCATATTCAGCTTTCCTTTGGAAAGGGTTTGCTCAAGCTCTAGATTTGATTTATTAAAGCTAATTTGCCTCTCTAATAGAGATACATGCAACTATGCAAGATTCAGAACATAGCTTGGCCTTAGCGTCAGAGGATACCTGGGTTACCTGTGATGAATATGCATTGGAGCATGAACTATCAGTAGATTCCAGGGCCATGAGAGCTAGATTCCCAAAAGGATTTTCACCACCATGTTGACCATCAGCACAAATAATTGCTTATTACCATAGAGTCATCTGGTACAATGCTCCAGTCAACACTACCAGGGGTGAAGAAGCTGTGATGAGGTTGTGATTGAGATGATTGAGATGGTAGAGGCTCAGGTAGGGCTTGAGGTTGTTGTGCAATAGGAACTTGAACCAGATTTGGGTGTGGCATGTAATAGCAGGGATATGGATATGACATGGACCCTGAGGGACAAAATATGCAGGAGATATAGGTTGTGAATGATGACCAGAACTAGCAGGATGTTGCCCTCAGTTTTGTGGACTATTGCTTGGAAAAGTCACAAAGGGTGCAGAGGAGTTAGATCCAGATGATCTACACTCTTGCAAAGTGTCCAAGCCTGTGGCATTTGTGACAACTCACTTACTCTTGTCAAAACCAACTTTGGTTTTACCAGAGAGTCCTAGAAATTTCTACCAGTTCTCTTGTGAACTTTTGAGATCTGATATTAATCAAGGCCATTTGGCTCAGAATATCCATCTCTTCTAAGTCACCATTAGCAATACCCTTTAAATCATCCATAATGAAACACAAATTGTCACTATTACAGCCTGACTAACTGTCAACACTAACAAATGCATGATCTGAACCGTTTGAGGAGAAATCTATATGCTCATCATAATTGCTTTCTGATGCAGCATATTCTGACTCATGACCAACCAAGACAGTGTTCCCTAGTACAAAGTCATCAGTGAGCTTTCCTGATGATGCCAGTTCTTTTCTGCTCTATCTCTCTTTCAAATGTAAGCAGTTTCCCATGGAGTTGGGTGAGAGATAGACTATCCAGATTTGCACTGGAGCGTAGGACAATGGTATATGTTTCCCATCTCTCAGGCAGTGATCTGAGGAATCTGTTGTTCATCTGACTATTAGTGTATTCATGTTTGACCATTTTCAGCTCAGAGATCAAACAGGAAAAACGCTCAAACTGTTGAGTCAGTGACTCACCCTTCCTATGAGAGAATGTCTCATATTGTTGGGCAAGGCTTTCTCTGTTGTTTGCTAAGACCTCATTTGTTCCACCAAATTGTTCCTTCAATGCATTCCAGAGGTCATGAGCAGTTTCATGATGCATAAGCCCAGAATAGATTTCATTCGGCAGTGCCATGGCCAGAATTCCATGCGTTAGCATCAATCTCAAACAGTTTTCGATCCTCATCTGAGTATTGTTCCTTCTTCTTCGGAACCATTTGGTTGGTTCTGGATTATTCACCATAGGCTTGTGTGGACCATGTACCACAGATGTCCAACAACCTGAACTGTTAACAGACAGGTGATGAAGCATTCTTCGTTGCCATATGTTATACTCAGTCCTAACCAGCATCGGAGGCTTGGTTGAGGAACCGGTATTGTGAGGGTCATTAGAAGGAGTAGTCATTCTCAGATTCAACCAAATTCAATCAAGTTTTAACTGATTTAGTGCAACACAACAAACTCAATATGAACCAAGAGAAAACTCAAAGCAGATAAACGAAAGCAACAGAAATTCAATGATCTATAACAATTCTTGCAAATATGCTAATTCAATCAAACTTAGATATCGAATAGCAGTTTCAATGATCAATTTAGATCGATCAATGATTACCATGCTCTAATACCATTTGTTAGGATCAGTGATCTAAGTTTGATTAATTAGAGAGTATTGCAGCGGAATTCGAACAATGAATTAAACAATTCACAAGAACACAATTGATATTCAATGTAACAGTAAATGGTTATAGAAAAAGAGAATTCTGCAAAAGAGCTATTTCATTCATATGCTTTCATGGTGGCTCAATGTCACACTTTACAACTAGGTCAACATTCCTTATATAGGATATGTGACGTCTGCTGATGTCACTTGATAGTGACATCTAACAGAATTATTCAAACTACTGAAACTATGCAAACTACTGAGAATGTTCTCAACTACTGATTACATCTCAGAGAATGCTAAGTACAAGAAATATAAAACTACTGAAACTATAACTACTGAAAAGTAAATTACAAGTACTGAAAGGAAACCATCACAACTACTGAGGTTGATAACTTCAGCTGTTGTGACAACTACTGATCACTTTGGTCTTCAGTCTTTGTCTTCAGTATTTGTTCTTCAGACTTTGTTCTTCAGACTTTTACTTTCAGACTTTGTCTTCAGCTGATAGCTTCAGACTTTGTCTTCAGTACTTTACTTTCAGACTTTGTCTTCAGCTGATAGCTTCAGACTTTGTCTTAAGTTCTTTACTTTCAGACTTTGTCTTCACCTGATAGCTTCAGACTTTGTCTTCAGTTCTTTACATTTAGACTTTGTCTTCAGTAGTAGTCTTCAGTTCTTGTCTTCAGACTTTGTCTTCAGACCTTGTAATCAGCTGATGTCTTCAACTGTTGTGATCTTCTTCAGCAGCTGTAATGTCTGTGGGACTTAAGAGGTTTTTCTCACCAGGCTCATTGGTTCTTTTGGTCCAACATTGCTCAACATTATCCAGAGTACACTGACAAGGAGGGAAATGTAGTCCCCAATCTGGGTGACTCCCTTGTTAGTGAAACATTTGAAACTCTGGATAAAATGGAGCAAGAGTTTGAAAAGAAGGAAGACAAGGCCCAAGCCTCAGAATTCGACGTTAATATCAGAAACGCTGAATGGGCAGCTTGTATTGTAGAAGTTAGAGCCCAGCGAAGTGCACCAAAGTCAAGTGTCTACATGAAACTCTATAAAGTGAAGAAGCATAACAAGGTGTCAGGCAAAATTATCGCATGGGCCTATTTTGAAGATCTGAACATTTATGCAGTTAAAGAGAGAAAAGGATTGAGTACTTTAGATTCCCACACAATCTGAAGACTCTTCCAGGTTTTGAGCTTAACAGTTAGCAAGATTGAAATTGCTGTATGCTGACCCTTGTAAGATGTGAGGCTGGTTTGAAGCAGCGTTAAAGAGAGAGTACCACACCGGGTGGGTCAACTTCAAGCCTCAACAACCAACGAGGTATATTAGGAGATTTGAAGTTGATGCCATAACTGGGAAACCGAAAATAGTGCTGAAGTGGAGTCCTCTGCGCACGATGTCTAGAATCCCTTTACGGGAAATGCCACAGGACTTCACTCCATACCTCAAGTGGTGGTACTACGATTGGAGAACATGAGAGGCAGTCATAGTGTTGAACAAGAATGGTAGTATGGAATCTAACAGGGTGTTTAATCCCATGTGGCTTACTAACTTGTCATCTGATGATGTTTACACATTATACAAGTGGCAGCTGTTCTATGACTCGCAGGATATTGTACAAGCTCTACAATTTTAGAATGTGATACGACTCTGCTTCGCTTTGGAAATACAGGTAGGAGTATGAGGAGCTTATGAAGGATGTAGGACATTAGATGAAACTAGATCCAAGGGGGAGTTTGTAGATACATGTGTCCCTAGTTTCTGAACTTAATGTACAATGTCTTTATTGTCTTACAAATATGTAATTGAATGGGTACTTAATGAAATACAATGTGTGGTTGTGCTTATAATGTTGAATATTTCATTTCTTGGTATGTAATAACGCTTATTGAACTAACTATTTAGGTTTGTGGTTGTTTGCATAAATCTAAGTCAAATAATGATTGTGAAATATATTCAAACTTAATCATATGAGGTTGGCATGCAATTGGCCCATGCTAATGGACTATACGCATAAACAACTTCATGCTAATGAAATATTCGTATGAATGAACTAGGAGACTGGATCAGTCGCATGATTGTAACATGAGATTGACTAAGTCGCACGACTGAACACTCAGTCGTGCGAATGGATCAACCGCATGACTCAATCGCATGGCTGAACCATGAAAATGGTCTAGTCACCTGAATGAGAAACCTTAACCTATAAATACCACTTAAATCATGAAAAAAATATACTTTGAATACCTACGTACTAACTCATACCCTAGTCGTCCAGAGTCCTCTAAGAACCTGTTCCAAGTTCATATATCACACTAGATCGATTCCCAACATTCTTAACATTTAGATTCAACCCATAATTGTTTCTACGTGCGTTCTCACTGGTTGGATGGCCAATCAAATAGGATTCCGCACTATTTGATTCGGTATACACGTATTTCAGTTAGTATTTTGTTCAATACACGATCCTAACATAATTTATTAACTATTTATGATATAACATGTCTAAATGTATAATTGAATGATTAATTATTTATATAATTATACAAATAATTATTTGAATAACTAATTATTTAAATTTTATAACATGTAGATTTAAAATTTTTTGAAATAATTCATGTTTGTGCTATAGTATATATATGCATTTAAATCACATAAAAGAATTAATAATGCTTTTATAACCTTTGTTATTCTGTAAAAAGTAATTAAACTTAAAAATTATATGTTTTAAAATCTTTAAAAATTAATTTAATAATTTCTGAAATGTTTTAGTGAAGTACATAATTTTTATTTTCACTTAAATGATAATAATTTTCTAAATTATAGAATGTAAAAAATACTAGTTAAGACAAAAAGATGGCGGAGGCCCAGTTCAAACCTGGGACCTCATGATTATAGTTGTTGCAAGTTACTAGCTAGGCTAAAGCCCTATAACTCATTATAACTTCCCCAATTTAAAATAACATTAAATTTTAAATATTCTAATTCCACATAAACCCGAGGTTTAATTTGGGTCAAATTGAACTCCAATTCAATTCTATTGATCAACGACTAGTTAGGGCTTTTAATCCCAAACTAAAACCAAGTGTATAAAAGTATTTAATTACTTGAATTAAAGTGTTGTTTGATGACAACAAGAATAGGTAAGGTCGCGACAGTGATGAATCGGAATCGCAGTAAGAATGATGATGATAATCAAATTAATTTCGTATGAATCTTCCAAGGGTGAATATAATTCAAAGCCCTCTAGCAATTGTGTTTGAGGATGCTTAGAAAGTAGATAATAGTAAAGTTGCAGGTGACAATGAAGATGAGAATGAAATGTGAGGTGTGTGTGTATCAAATTTGAGGTTCGGATAGTTTCTAGAAATCAAAAGGAAAGTTCCCCCTCAATTATATAGATTTAGTATATTTTGATTTGTGTTGAATAGTAATGGCAATAAGTCGGGGTTTTTGTTTCTAGTGCCCAGGCATAACAACCGATTAACTTCAATTGAAACTGGTCTTAAGTTCCACTCATACGTGCAAAAATCAAGGGGTGGTTTAATTGGGTTCAATAAACCGAATTGAAGGAGTTTTGGGTTGCTAGAGGTTGCTGGATTCATGGCAGGAGTTAAGGAGGCTGACGGGGTGGAGGTTTGGTTTTAAAACAAAATGACACATTCAGTCCCTCAAGTTTTGAAACTTATTATTTTATATAAAATATTTTAATTCAAGTTTTAGGATTTACCAAATAAACCCTAAACTTTGAAACCATTATTTTATATAGTAAATCAAATTATTTATAAAACATTATAAATTCTTACAAATCTTTTAAAACATTATGTTTTAAGTATTTATTTACACTTAATACTGAGAACCAATAAATGACATATAGAACTTTATAACTTTATAAAATGTTATTTCGTAAATTATATGTAACACCCGGTTATATTTTTGAAAGTCAAAAAAAGAAGAATGAAGTTAAGAAAAAGAAAGCAAAGATATTTTACCCAAGTTAAGGGGTAAAAAGCGTCAAAAGGACAAAAAGGTTTGAAGGTGGGTGTAAAGTGGGATGGCCGCCCACTCCCTTCACACAACACCTAGATCTTCAGTTACTAGAGAGAGAGAAAGAAAAGAGCAGAAAGCTCTCGGGTCTGTAGAGGAACAAGAAGAAAAGTCAAATTCATGTTAAGGAATTCATGGTTTTAAGTTTTCTTAACTGGCCTTTCCTCTATTGTACGCTTATGTATGTTGTGTGTGCTCGGTTGTATGTTTTAGTGGGTTTCTAGGTGGTTGAACTCAATTGCAGATGAATATTGAAGAAGCCATACTCAAGAGCTGCAAAGATGAGTTCTAGAACCCATATGTTTACATGTTTTAACTAATTTTGGGGCTGGATTTACATGATGTATGTTTTTTATAAATCTGGGTTTCATACCCTTATGTGTGAATGTGTGTATGCTGCGGTTATGGTGGGATTTTGGACTATGTTCATGCTTGATGATGTTATGGTTGTTTTTCTAAGGCTTAGAATGCATGACTTGTGCTTAGAAAATGATAGATGAGGTTTGGAGACTGAATCTGATGAATAGTGTGTCCTAGGCTGCTCCTGCGCCCACACAGTAGTTCATACGCCTAAGTTAAGAAAACTGCTTAACTTTGAACAAATGTGGATGAGTAGGAAATGCGGATGAGAATGTCAATGTGGATGAGAAAGTCAATGCAGATGAGTAAGTCATGCGAATGAACAAATACGGATGACTAAGTTATGGGAATGAACAAATGCGGATGAGTAAAGTCAATGCGAATGAACAAATATGGATAAGTTCATATGACTGAACAAATGCGGACGAGCAAAGTTAATGAGGATGAACAAATGCTAATGAGCTTTGTCAAATGCGAATGAAAGAATACTGATGAGCATTGTCAAATACGGATGAACAAATATGGATCTGTTCATACGACTGAACAAATGCGGATGAACAAAGTTAATGCCGTTGAACAAATGCGGATGAGCATTGACAAATATGAATGAGAAAGTCAATGCTGATGAACAAATGTGGATAAGTTCATACGACTGAACAAATGCAGATGAGCATTGACAGATGCGGATGAGTAAAACGAAATGCGGATGAACAACAAGAAATGCGGATGAACAAAAAGGCAAATGCGGATGAACAGTTAGAATATTTTCTGAATTTTAGGGAAAAGTGAAATGTAGGCTTTGAGTTGGGAGGTTCCCGGTTGCTATGTAAGTTGACTTTGGAGGTCAAAGATGATGTGATGGGCATGAATGATAGAAGATGATGATGATGATGATGTATGATGATGATGTGTGATGATGATGATGTATGATGAATGTTATGGATGCATGATGCCCTGTATGATGATGTGTGATTGAAGATGTGCAGTTGATGTTATGTGTGATGTATGTTATGTATGCACGCTGATATATATGAAGATTTGTATGATCTTGCTCATGTTCTTGTTTATGTATGTTTGTCTTCCTATGGCTTTGTGTTGAATGTTAATGAAAGAAACGGTTAAGTATGATGTAACATAAGGAGGAATGAAATAATGAATGCTTGCATTAATGAATGAATAAAAGTAAGAAAAGCCTTGCAAGCATATGAAGGGAAGTTCACAACTCACTGAGAGATGTTACCTTGTGTGTGTCTACAGTGTGCGATTTTGGCTAACTCATAACGGTTCATAAACACAGTAAGAGTTCAGTCTTGGTGGCTGCACCAATAACATGCGATTTCCTAATTACTGTGTGTATATTTATTTATAGTGTGCGATCTTGTCTACCCCTTAAGAGTTCACACACATAGGGATAGTCTGTCTAGTGACCACTCCATACGTGCGATATGTGGGATACGTGCGATATGTGCGATACGTGCGATATGTATGATGCATGTGATATGTGCAATACATGCGATAAGTGTGATAAATACAAAATGTGCGAAATGTACTAATGAACGATGATGAAGATAATAATGATTACCTTGATGTATGTACGATATGTGAGCACGTGCGATAGTAATGAAAATGTTTTAACGAATGGAAGGTAATGCAATGTTTTTATAAAACCAGAAATCACTCAGCAACGCTGACTTTTTATGCATTTTCCAGTTGGTAGGTAAAGTTGTTGAGGATGGCAAGGGGCGGCTACTTGGCTCTTTTGGATGGCATTCCTTTGATTAATGTTTTTGCATTGTAATACGAACGAATGGTCTTTTGTAATGAATGATTGTATTAACTTGCAAAAACATTTTTAATGAAATGAGAAGTTATTTTAATGTTCTGCTGTGATGTTTTATGAAGGTTAAATGTAATTATATGTTTTATGTACGATGATTGAGAAGTTGTAAGTGTCTCGGGATCAGGGCCTTACATGTTGATATCAGAGCAAGGTTTAAGTGAAACGGGTAAATTTTGAAATAAACCTAAACTTAAATTGAAAGTGGGACGGAAAGGGAAGGGATGCCAGTCCAAGTAGCTATGTGCCATCAGGTATTTTCTTAATGTTAACTGGCATTACATGCGCATGTTATATGGTTATGTGTTGCTAGTAGATTTAGATAGTGATGTAGTCAGGATAGGTAATGCCTGGGGTATGAAGAGTAAAGTAAGTGGCTTATCACAACTGGCCACTGTACTTAGGGACTTACTATACTTGACATAAACTAAGTTGTTCCGTAGAATGACCGTGTTGGTGTTTGAATCTTCAGTGTGTGTGTTAGAGGATAGCCGATGGTAGATCTTCTAAAGCTTCACGTGGTGGAGGCCGTGCTGCTAAACCACGGGCTACGAGAGGAAAACCTAGAGCCAAGAAGGTGGTTCATGAAGAACCTGAGACCCTTCATCCGAAGGGCGGTGATGAGAGCGCCATTTAAGGGCCTCAGTAAAAGAGGCTGTTGTAGAAGAAGTTCATCAGGTCATGCAGAGAATCTTACCATCTGTGGTGACCGAAGTTATTAAGGCTGTGAGGGAAGGACATAGGAAGTAAAGGAGTAGACCTAGGGGCGAAAGGGGACAACCCGAGACTGAAACGGTCCTCTTCGATGAGGAAGAGGAGGAAGAAGAAGAGCCTATGCTGGAGGCACAAGAGGTTGTAACTATGGGGCATTTAAAAGGTGTAAACCCCTACTTTTGATGGTAATGGCACTGTTGCTGCTGCTCACCGATGGGTGAGGGAAATGGAAGCTATTCTAAACATCAGCGAGTGCCGAGAGGATCAAAAGGTCAAGTTTGCTGCCCACTCTTTTCTGGACTCGGCTCTATGTTAGTCGGACAATATTGTCCAAGCTGAGGGTAGCTGGGCTATCAGAAGAATAAGATGGCGGAGTTGAAGAGGCTAGTGACTAAGGAGTTATGTCCTAACCATGAGATGGACAAAGTTAAGAGGGAGTTTCTGTAGCTGGAGGCGTGAACGATGACGCATCAGCAATACACCAACAAGTTCAATGAAATGGCATGGCTGGTGCCTGATCAGGTGACACGCAAAACACTAAGATCAAGATGTATATTCAGGGCTTGCTAGCAGACATCCGCAGGCAGATGATCATTGCCCGACCAAGCATGTTTAGGTCGACAGTTGATTTGGCGGGGAGGTTGTATGATGACCGGATTGTGGTGGTGGTTGAGGTGAGTAGGAAGGATGGTGGAGTCCGGAATTGGAGTTGGAAAAGGTTTGGTCGAGGTGGTGTCCTGACGAGTAACAAGAAGGCAAGGGTAGGTGACCGCCGGTGGTTACACCTAGCGCGGGGTCGAAGAGGTGTGGTAAATGCGGGAAGGAGCATTCGGGAGACTGCAAATGGGGGACAAACATCTGCTTCATGTGCAGGAAGTTGGGCCATATTGCGAGGGAATGCGGGGTTGTAAGGTGTTACAACTGTGGAGAGAATTGTCACCTTAGTAAAGACTATAAAAAGCCAAACGTTGAAGGATCAGGAGTGAAGTTGGCTGGAGGAGAAGGGCAGAGGGCATGTGCCAGAGCGTTCATGATGACACAGGGGGAGGCTAGGATGGACCCCGATGTTGTGTCAGGTATGTTTCTAGTAAACTAAACTTTAGCCTATGTGTTATTTGATTTTGGTGCTAGTAAAAGATTTATTTCTCTTGCTTTATGTGCCAAATTTCTTGTTAGTAGTAGGAATATAGATACACCCTTTGATGTAAAAAATACCATAGGAGGGTCTACCCAGACTTCTGAGATGATAGAGGGTTGTGACAAAGAACTAGAAGGTCACAAGTTTCCTCTTATACCATTTGTGATGACCTTAGGCACGTTAGATGTAATCCTAGGAATGGATTGGTTTGCGAACTACAAGGCGAGCATTGTGTGTCGCAAGAAGATGATTTGATTGATAGCGCCTGACGGGAGTACGGTGACGGTTTATGGTGATCGAGTCATGATGATTCCGAAGGTGATTTCGATGGTGGTGGGAGGAAAGTGCATGAGGCCTGAATGTAGTGCCTACTTGGCCTACGTAAAGGTTGTGGATACGCCAACACCACAACTGACCGACGTACCGGTGGCGTGTGACTTTCCAGAGGTGTTTCCCGAAGACTTACCAGGAGAGCCACCAAGCCGCGAGATCGAGTTTCAGATTGATCTGGTACTGGGTGCCCAACCTGTTGCCAAGGCACCGTATTGGTTGGCTCCGACTGAGATGAAAGAGTTGATGGAGCAATTGCAAGAGCTGCTTGATAAGTGGTTTGTTAGACCGAGTATCCCTCCTTGGGGTGCTCTGGTCTTATTCGTGTAGAAGAAAGATGGTAGTATGAGAATGTGTATAGACTACCGTGAGCTGAACAAGTTAACGGTGAAGAATCGATACCCCTTACCAAGGAATGATGATATTTTTGATCAGATTTAGGGTGCGAGTAGGTTCTTGAGGATAGACCTTCGATCTGGTTACCATCAACTAAAGGCTAAGGGGCAGGATATTCCTAAAACAGCTTTTCTCACGCGTTACGGACACTACAAGTTTCTTTCTATGTCTTTTGGTTTGACCAACGCACCAACTACTTTTATGGACCTGATGAATCGAGTGTGTTGGCAGATGTTGGATAAATCAGCGATTGTGTTTACCGATGATATCTTGATTTATTCATAGAGTGAGGATGAGCATGCGGGTCACATTGAAGAGGTGTTGGTGATGTTGAAAAGGGAGACGTTGTATGCTAAGTTCTCCAAGTGCGCATTCTAGTTGCGCGAGGTTCAGTTTTTAGGTCATGTAGAGAATCCCGGTGGAATTATGGTGGACCTAGCAAAGGTGGAAGTGAAGATTTGGTGGTTTATTCTGATGCTTCCTATGCAGGGATGGGATGTGTGTTGATGTAGAGAGGAAAGGTTATAGCCTATGCATCCCGACAGTTGAAAGTTCATGAGGTCAATTATCCCCCTCCCAACTTGGAGCTAGCAGTCGTGGTCTTTGCGTTAAAGTTATGGAGGCACTATCTATGCGGGATGAAGTGCACCATATTCAGCCGAAATACGTAGGGGCTTTCTGAATTATTCCTCGAGAAGGAGAGGTGCCCTATAGGTTGGAGTTACTTGATGAGTTACGTGGAATTCACCCAACATTCCACGTATCTCACCTGAGAAAGTTTCTAGTAGACGAGGATATGTTTGTATCACTAGAGGATATCGAGGTAGACGAACGACTCAATTATGTGGGGCAACCAGTGGCGATCATTGATCAGAAAGAGAAGAAGTTGAGGAATATAGTGGTTCCCCTTGTGCGTGTACAGTTGAAGCATAGGAAGGGATCTAAGTCTATGTGGGAGACTGAAGAAGAGATGAGACAACATTACCCATGATTGTTTGAGGAATAAAAGGTTTCGGGGAGGAAACCTATATAACGGGGGTGGACTTGTAACACCCGGTTATTTTGTTTTGAAGTCAAAGAAAGAAGAATAAAGTGAAGAAAAAGAAATAACAGATATTTTACCCAACTTGAGGGTAAATAGTGTCAAAAGGACAAAAGATTTGAAAGTGGGTGTAAAGTGGGCATGGTCACGCACTCGCTTCACACAACACCCAGATCTTTGGTTTTTAGAGAGAGAGAAAGAAAAAAGCAGAAAGCTCTCGGGTCTGAGGAGGAACAAGAAGAAAAGTCGAATTCATGGTAAGCAATTCATGGTTTTAAGTGTTCTTAACTGGCCTTGCCTTGGTTGTATGCTTATGTATGTTGTGTGTGCTCTGTTGGGTGTTTGTAGTGGGTTTCTAGGTGGTTGAACTCAATTGCAAATGACTTTGGAAGAAGCCATACTCAAGAGCTGCAAAGGTGAGTTCTAGAACCCCTCTTTTTACTTGTTTAACTGATATTAGGGCTTGAAATGCATGATGTATGTTTTTTATAAATCTGGATTTCATACGTGTATATGTGAATGTGTGCATGCTACTATTATGGTGTGATTTTGGACTATGTTCATGCTTGATGATGTTATGGTTGTGTTTCTAAGGCTTAGAATGCAAGATTTAAGCTTAGAACATGATAGATGAGATTTGGGGACTGAATCTGATGAATAGTGTGCCCTAGGTTACTCATCCGCCTAAATAGTAGTTCATATGCCTATGTTTAGAAAACTGCTTAAGTGTGAACAAATGTGGATGAGTAGGAAATGCGGATGAGAATGTCAATGCGGATAAGAAAGTCAATGCGGATGAGTAAGTTATTCGAATAAAGAAATGCTGATGAGTAAGTTATGCGAATGAACAAATGCAGATGAACAAATGCAGTTAAGTTCATACGACTAAACAAATGCGGATGAAAGTAGTAAATGTGGATGAACAAATGCGGATGAGTAAAGTCAATGCGGATGAAATATGGATAAGTTCATACGACTGAACAAATACGGATGAACAAAGTTAATGCGGATGAACGAATACGGATAAGCATTGACAAATGCGGATGAGTAAGTTATGCGAATGAACAAATGCGGATGAGTAAAGTCAATGTGGATGAACAATTGTGGATAAGTTCATACGACTGAACAAATGCGGATGAGCAAAGTTAATGTGGGTGAACAAATGCTGATGAGCATTGTCAAATGCGGATGAACAAATGCTAAGGAGCATTGTCAAATGGGGATGAACAAATATGGATAAGTTCATACAACTGAACAAATGCGGATGAACAAAGTTAATGCGGATGAACAAGTGCGGATGAGCATTGACGAATGTGGATGAGAAAGTCAATGCTGATGAACAAATGTTGATAAGTTCATGCGACTAAACAAATGTGGATGAGCATTGACAAATGCGGGTGAGTAAAAAGAAATGCGGACGAACAAAAAGAAATGCGGATAAGTATAACGAAACGCGGATGAACAAAAAGAAATGCGGATGAACAGTTAGAATATTTTCTGACTTTTTGGGGAAAAAGTGAAATGTACGCTTTGACTTGGGAGGTTCCGGGAGCTATGTAAGTTGACTTTTAAGATCAAAGATGATGTGATGGGCATGAATTATAGAATATGATGATGACGATGATGTATGATGATGATGATGTAAGATGTATATTAAGTATGCATGATGCCCTTTATGATGATGTGTGATTGAAGATGTGCAATTGATGATGTTATGCATGATGGCGTGTGTGATGTATGTTATGTATGCATGCTGATATATATGAAGAATTGTATGATCTTGGTGATGTTCCTGTTTAGGTATGCGTGTCTTCCCGTGGCTTTGCGTTGAATGTTAATGAAAGAAACGGTTAAGTATGATGTAATGTAACGTGGAAGATAACGAAAAAAGGAACGAAATAATGAATGCTTGCATTAATGAATGAATGAAAGTAAGAGAAGGCTTGAAAGCATATGAAGGGAAGTTCACAACTCAATGAGAGTTGTTACCTTGTGTGTGTCTACAACATGCAATTTCGGCTAACTCATAAGGGTTCATACACACAGTAAGAGTTTAGTCTTGCTGACTGCTCTAATAACATGTGATTTCCTAATTACTGTGTGTATATCTATTTATAGCGTGCGATCTTGGCTAATCCATAAGAGTTCACACACATAGGGATAGTCTGTTCTAGTGACCACTCCATACGTGCGATATGTGCGATACGTGCGATATGTGTGATGCATGTGATATGTGCAATACGTGCGATAAGTGTGATAAATACGAAATGTGCGAAATGTGCGAAATGTAATAACGAATGATGATGAAGATAATAATGATTACCTTGATGTATGTACGATATGTGAGCACGTGCGATAGTAATGAAAATGTTTTAACGAATGGAAGGTAATGCAATGTTTTTATAAAACTAGAAATCACTCACCAACGCTGACTTTTTATGCATTTTCCAGTTGGTAGGTAAAGTTGCTGAGGATGGCACCGGGCGGCTACTTGGCTCTTTTGGATGGCATTCCTCTGATTAATGTTTTTGCATTGTAATACGAACAAATGGTCTTTTGTAATGAATGATTGTAGTAACTTGAAAAGCATTTTTAATGAAATGAGAAGTTATTTTAATGTTCTGCTGCGATGTTTTATGAAGGTTAAATGTAACTATATGTTTTATGTACGATGATTGAGAAGTTGTAAGTGTCCCGGGATCGGGGCCTTAGAAGTTGATATCAAAGCCAGGTTTAAGTGAAACGGGTAAATTTTGAAATAAACCTAAACTTAAATTGAAAGTGGGATGAAAAGGGAAGGGATGCGAGTCCAAGTAGTTGCGTGCCATCAGGTATTTTCTTAATGTTAACTAGTATTACATGCGCATGTTATATGGTTATGTGTTGCTGGTAGATTTAGAGAGTGATGTAGTCAGGATAGGTAATGCCTGGGGTATGAAGGGTAAAGTAAGTGGCTTATCACAACTGGCCACTGTAATTAGGGACTTACTATACTGGACAAAAACTAAGTTGTTCCGTAGAATGACCGTGTTGGTGTTTGAATCTTCAGTGTGTGTGTTAGAGGATGGCTGAAGGTAGATCATCTAATGCTTCACGTGGTGGAGGTCGTGGTGCTGAACCATGGGCTACAAAAGGAAGGCCTAGAGCCGAGAAGGTGGTTCATGAAGAACTCGAGACCCTCATCCGGAAGGCGGTGATGACAGCGCCAATCTGAGAGCCTCGGTAAAAGAGGCTCTTGTGGAAGAAGTTCATCAGGTCATGCAGACAATCTTACCGTTTGTGGTGACCGAAGTAATCAAGGTTATGAGGGAAGGAGATAGGAAGTAAAGGAGTAGACCCACGGGTGAAAAGAGACAACCCGAGATTGAAACGGTCCTCTTTGATGAGGAAGAGGAGTAAGAAGAAGAGCCTGTGCTAGAGGCGGCACGAGGCTATAACTATGGGGCATTTAAAAGGTGTAAGCCCCTACTTTTGATGGTAATGGCACTGTTGCTGCTGCTCACCGATGGGTGAGGGAAATGGAAGTTGTTCTGAATACCAGCGAGTGCCGAGAGGATCAAAAGGTCAAGTTTGCTGCCCACTCATTTGTGGGCTCGGCTCTGTGTTGGTGGGAAAATATTGTCCAAGCTGAGGGTAGCCGGGCTATCGGAAGAATGAGATGGCTAGAGTTGAAGAGGCTGGTGACTGAGGAGTTATGTCCTCACCATGAGATAGACAAAGTTTAGAGGGAGTTCCTGTAGCTGGAGGCGTGAACGATGACACATCAAAAATACAGCACCAAGTTCAATGAAATGGCGTGGCTGGTGCCTGATAGATGACACCTCTAACATGAAAGATCAAGAGGTACATTCAGGGTTTGCCAGCGGACATCCACAGGCAGATGATCGTTGCCCGACCAAGCACGTTTAGGTCGGCAGTTGATTTGGCGGGGATGTTGTATGATGACAGGACTGTGGTGGTGGTTGAGTTGAGTAGGAAGGATGGTGGAGACTGGAGTTGGAGTGGGAAATGGTTGGTCGAGGTGGTGTCCGACAAGTAACTAGAAGGCAAGGGTAGATGACCGCCGGTGGTTACACCTGGCGCGGGATCGAAGAGGTGTGGTAAATGCGGGAAGGAGCATTTGAGAGAATGCAATGGGGGACAAACATCTGCTTCAAGTGCAGGAAGCCGAGCCATATAGCGAAGGAATGTGGGGTTGTAAGGTGTTACAACTGTGGAGAGAATGGTCACCTGAGTAGAGACTATAAGAAGTTGAAGGCTGAAGGATTAGAAGTGAAGATGGCTGGAGGAGAAGGGAAGAGGGCAAGTTCCAGAGCGTTCACGATGACGCAGGGGGAGGCTAGGATAGACCCCGATGTTGTGCCAGGTACGTTTCTAGTAAACCAAACTTTAGCCTCTGTGTTATTTGATTCTAGTGCTAGTAAAAGTTTTATTTCTCCTGCTTTTAGTGCCAAATTTTTCTTAGTAGTAGGATATAGATACGCCCTTTGATGTAAAAACTACCATAGGAGGGTCTCCGCAGACTTCTGAGATGATAGAGGGTTATGACAAAGAACTAGAAGGTCACAAGTTTCCTATTAGACCATTTGTGATTACCTTAGGCGGGTTGGATGTTATCCTAGGAATGGATTGGTTGGCAGACTACAAGGCGAGCATTGTGTGTTGCAAGAAGATGATTCTATTGATAGCGCCTGACGGGAGTACAGTGACGGTTTATGGTGATCGAGTCACAATGATTCCGAAGGTGGTGGCAGGAAAGTGCATGAGGCGTGGATGTAGTGCGTACTAGGCCAACGTAAAGGTTGTGGGTACGCCAACAACACAACTGACCGACGTACCGGTGGCGTGTGACTTTCCAGAGGCGTTTCCCGAAGACTTACCAGGAGTGCAACCAACCGCGAGATCGAGTTTAGATTGATCTGGTACCGGGTGCCCAACCTATTGCCAAGGCACCGTATCGATTGGCTCCGACTGAGATGAAAGAGTTGATTGAGCAATTGCAAGAGCTGCTTGATAATGGGTTCGTTAGACCAAGTATCTTTCCTTGGGGTGCTGCGGTCTTATTCGTGAAGAAGAAAGACGGTAGTATGAGAATGTGTATAGAGTACCGTGAGCTGAACAAGTTAACGGTGAAGAATCGATACCCCTTACCGAGGAATGATGATATGTTTGATCAGCTTTAGGATGCCAGTAGGTTCTTGAGGATAGACCTTCGATCTGGTTACCATCAGGTGAAGGCTAAGGAGCAGGATATTCCTAAAATAGCTTTTCGCACGCGTTACAAACACTACGAGTTTCTTGTTGTGTCTTATGGTTTGACCAACACGCCAGCTTCTTTTATTGACGTGATCAATCGAGTGTGTCAGCTGATGTTGGATAAATTAGCAATTGTGTTTATCGATGATATCTTGATTTGGTCCAAGAGTGAGGATGAGCATGCCGGTCATATTCGAGAGGTGTCGGAGACATTGAAAAGGGAGAGGTTGTAAGCTAAGTTCTCCAAGTGTGCATTCTAGTTGCGCGAGGTTCAGTTTTCGGGTCATGTAATGAATCCTGGTGGGATTATGGTGTACCCAGAAAAGGTGGAAGCGAAGATTTGGTGGTTTATTCCGATGCTTCCTACGCAGGGATGGGATGTGTGTTGATGCGGAGAGGAAAGGTTATAGCCTATGCATCCGGACAGTTGAAAGTTCATGAGGTCAATTATCTCCCTCCGAACTTGGAGCTACCAATTGTGGTCTTTGCATTAAAGATATGGAGGCACTATCTATACGGGATGAAGTGCACCATATTCAGCCGAGATACACAGGGGCTTTCTGAATTATTGCTCGACAAGGAGAGGTGGCCTATAGGTTGGAGTTACTTGATGAGTTAAGTGGAATTCACCCGACATTCCATGTATGTCACATTAGAAAGTGTCTAGAAGACGAGGATATGGTTGTACCACTGGAGGATATCGAGGTAGACGAACGACTCAATTATGTGGGTCAACCATTGGCGATCATTGATCGGAAAGAGAAGAAGTTGAGGAATAAAGTGCTTCCCCTTGTGCATGTACAGTGGAAGCACAGGAAGGGATCTAATTCTATGTGGAAGACTGAAGAAGAGATGAGACAACATTACCCACGATTGTTTGAGGAATAAAAGGTTTCAGGGACAAAACCTATATAACGGTTATTTTTTTGAAGTCAAAGAAAGAAGAATAAAGTTAAGAAAAAGAAAGAACTGATATTTTACCCAAGTTGAGGGGTAAAAAGTATCAAAAGGACAAAAAGGTTTGAAAGTGGGTGTAAAGTGGGCATGGCCGCGCACTCCCTTCACACAACACCCAGATCTTTGGTTTTTAGAGAGAGAAAGAAAAGACAAGAAAGCTCTCAGGTCACAACACCCAGATCTTTGGTTTTTAGAGAGAGAGAAAGAAAAGAGCAAAAAATCCTCGAGTCTGAAGAGGAACAAGAAGAAAAGTCGAATTCAAGTTAAGGAATTCATGGTTTTAAGTGTTCTTAACTGGTCTTGCCTTGGTTGTATGCTTATGTATGTTATGTGTACTGCGTTGTGTGTTTTTAGTGGGTTTCTAGGTGGTTGAACTCAATTGCAAATGACTTTGGAAAAAGCCATACTCAAGAGTTGCACAGGTGAGTTCTAGAACCCCTTGGGGCTAGAAATGCATGATGTATGTTTTTTATAAATCTGGGTTTCATACCTATATGAGTGAATGTGTGCATGTTGTGGTTATGGTGTGATTTTGGACTATGTTCATGCTTGATGATGTTGTGGTTGGGTTTCTAAGGCTTAGAATGCATGATTTATGTTTAGAACATGATAGATGAGGCTTGGGGACTAAATTTGATGAATAGTGTGCCCTGGCTGCTCATGCGCCCAAATAGTATTTCATATGCCTAAGTTTAGAAAACTGCTTAAGTGTGAACAATTGCGGATGAGTAGGAAATGCGGATGAGTAGGAAATGTGGATGAGAAAGTCAATGTGGATGAGAAAGTCAATGCAGATAAGAAACTCAAAGCGGATGAGAAAGTCAATGCGGATGCGGAAGTCATACGAATGAACAAATGTGGATGAGTAAGTTATGCGAATGAACAAATGCAGGTGAAGAAATGTAGATAACTTCATACGACTGAACAAATGCGGATGAACAAATGCGGATGAGCATTGACAAATGCGGATGAGGAAAGTCAATGTGAATAAGTTCATATGACTGAACAAATGCGGATGAACAAAGTTAATGCGGATGAACAAATACGGATGAACATTGACAAATGCGGATGAGAAAGTCGATGCGGATGAACAAATATGGATATGTTCATAAGACTGAGCAAATGCGGATGAACAAAGTCAATGCGGATGAAAAAAGTCAATGCGGATGAACAAATGTGGATGAGCATTGACAAATATGGATGAGAAAAAAGAAACGCGGATGAACAAAAATAAATGCGGATGAACAAAAAGGCAAATGCTATGAACACTTAGAATATTTTTTGACTTTTTGGGGAAAAAGTGAAATGTAGAATTTGACTTGGAAGGTTCCCGAGGGCTATGTAAGTTGACTTTTGAGATCAAAGAGGATGCGATGGGCATGAATGATAGAAGATGATAATGATGATGTATGATGATGATGTTGTATGATGATGATGATGATGATGTATGATGATGATGTATAATGTATGCTATGTATGTATGATGCCTTGTATGATGATGTGTGATTGATGATGTTATGCATGATGGTATGTGTGATGTATGTTATGTATGAATGTTGATATATATGAAGATTTGTATGATCTTTCTCATGTTCCTGTTTATGTATGGTTTTCTTCCCGTGGCTTTGTGTTGAATTTTAATGAAAGAAACTATTAAGTATGATGTAACGTAAAATGGAAGATAAAGAAAAGAGGAACGAAATAAAGAATGCATGCATTAATGAATGAATGAAAGTAAGAAAAGGCTTTCAAGCATATGAAGGGAAGTTCACAACTTATTGAGAGTTGTTACCTTGTGTGTGACTACAGCATGCGATTTTGGCTCTCATAAGGGTTCATACACAAAGTAAGAGTTCAGTCTTGGTGACTGCTCCAATAATGTGCTATTTCCTAATTACTGTGTGTATATCTATATACAGCGTGCGATCTTGGCTAACCCATAAGAGTTCACACACAGACAGGGGGAGTCTATCCTAGTGACCACTCCATACGTGCGACATGTGCGATAGGTGTGATATGTGCGATACGTGCGATAAGTGCGAAATGTACTAATGAACGATGATGAAGATAAGAATGATTACCTTGATGTATGTACGATGTGTGATCACGTGCGATAGTAATGAAAATGTTTTAACGAATGGAAGGTAATGCGATGTTTTTAATAAAACTAGAACTCACTCAGCAAGGCTGACTTTTTATGTATTTTCCAGTTGGCAGGTAAAGTTGCTCAGGATGGCATTGGGTGGCTACTTGGCTCTTTTGGATGGCAATCCTTGGATTAATGTTATTGCATTGTAATGCGAACGAACGATGTTTTGAAATTAATGATTGTATTAACTTGCAAAAGCATTTTTAATGAAATGAGAAGTTAATTTACTGTTCCGTTGCGATGTTTTATGAAGGTTAAATGTAGTTATATGTTTTACGTGCGATGATCGACCAGCTGTAGGCGTCCAGGGATCGGGGCCTTAAATTATAATTTTTTCCAGCCCAGACTTTCCACTGGTTGCATTGCTTCAAAACTTCCTTCCTATCCACTTGTTGAACTTTTTCAGTCTATGAGTGAGAAGAGCCGTGTGCTGGACTATCTCCATGTAATCCAAGTCATCTGGATGGATACAATACAATTCTTCAGGAGTGAGGAGAAAGTTGCCACTACTTTCATTAGTAGACAAAAAGGCTTGAGAAGAGCTTGTCTCTTGGACTGGGCTTCCTTGGATGTAGCTCTCCCTTATTGTCTCCGAGAAGGTTATGAAAGGACCCTTTTTTTAGTTTTTAAGGTAGCATATCAGATGATGTTGTCATTCTCTGTTATCCCTTTCAACTACATGAAGGTATAAACTCTATAGATTGTTAGAGTTGCCAAATGGAATTTGCATGTTCATCTCCATCTTGTATCCACTAAGGATGTCATAAAACTCAGTTAGAGTAAAGGTCTTGAGGTTTTTATTCCTCTTAATGACCATGCAATAGTGAGTCCATTGTCTAGTAAGAGAGGACATTAATTTCCTCACGAAGTCCCTATTCTATAAAGTTACTCTAACATCCATTAGAGTATCCAGAATCTTAACTTACCTGAAGTATTATTGAATCATGGTTTCACTTGTCTTGAAGGTGATGTTCTCAAACTACTACTTTAAGAGTTTTTTCTTATTCTCTTTTTCTTCATTAGACCCCTTATACATAAGCTTTAGTGCATACCATAGTTGTTTAGTAGTTTTACACTTCTTGAAGCCTCTATAGATAAAGTATGGAGGAGCAGTTAAGAGGGCGATCATGGGTTTCTGATCTACATCGATCTTCTTCCAATGTTCTTTTGAGTAGTTAATCGCTTCCTTTCATATCATGCCACCACCACCAGCAGCTAAAGACGTGCATGGTACATAACATCCTAAGACAACAAATCCCCAGATCTTGTTATCTTGAGACTTGATAAAGCCTTCCATACTTTAGCACTAAGTATCAAAGTCATATGAATGATCAATGGAGATATAATCATGGTACCAATTTCCATATTAGCCTTGCTAAGAGCCTAAAAATCTCTAATACCAATTGAAGGACCACCTTAAGCTGGTCAATACAATTAGTTTTACAATAAGGAGAGACATAGAACACATAACAGATCAATTAGGGAACCAGATTTAAGTTAATGATACTCTGAGCACAAGTAAGTATGAGACAAAACAAAGAAGACGAACAAGATACTATGAGCTAGTTGGAAACACTAATCTAGACATCAAGATCAATGTATAGTCAAAAGGCAGATTGCTTTTTGACTTATGACTATGACATGTAATAGCTCACATCCTATTATATTAAAAATGGATAAATGGTACAAAAGTAGAAAGTTATAGACCAATGAATATAATCAATATTTGATGAAAGCATAGACTGTAGGACCGTTTAAGGGATTTTTGGTCATTTATAGCATAACACACAATGAGGAGAGATAGTTTAGAACACTTAACAAATCAAATAGAGAACTGGTAACACATGTTTGACACTTAGAACACTAGCAAATATGAGACAAAAAAAGAACAGAAACAACACAAGTGTTTGGTTTTCAAGGATATTGTATATTTCTCTCAAGTTATTTTACAAGTGTACAAGCATAAGATAAGTTACAAAGACCTCTACATCCTACAACTGGCTATACTTTGAAGGCCAGCTGGATACATGATCTAGACAATAACAAAATTAGTGTAGAGTCAAAAGGCAGATTGCCTTTTGAATAGTGACTATGACATGTCATAGCTCACATCCTAATTTATTACAAAAAGGATAATAGTACATAAAGTAGAAAGTAAAAGACTCAAGACCTCAATATACAGTTACCAAAAGCATGGACCTTTTCATGAATTTGTGAAACTTGGTGAGTCTACAGAGTTGCAATGGAAAGTGGTCTAGTTTTATGGTAAAGTACACCAGATAAAAGCATATCTTTAAAAGTATGCAGAAGATAATATGTCTTCACTTCTTGGCTTCAGAAGCCTTTGTCCTTGAAGCTTTGAAAGACTTCACTTTAAGCTTCGAAAGATGTTGGTCATGGCTTCTGAAGATTTTTCACTTAGAGTGTTATCTAAGATAATGTGTAAAACGTTCGAAGCATTCTAATTAGCACTTGGTGCATGCTTGCAGGATATACTTTTGGATGTAATTAGATTGTTTTGATGCATCAGCCTTATATTGAAACTTACAAACTCCCCCTATGATGATGCTACAAAACATTTGAAGACTTCAGATCTCTACAGTCCTTATCATGATGATGACCAATCCTTTCTTCATTAGATGGTTAGGGTCACTCAGACTCTTATAGTGTCTTCTTATCTTAAAGAGATCATGTAGAGGTAGATTGAACATGTTTTGCCATGTATATACATCTTCAACACCTTGATCTCTGATAACATGTCATCTCTCTAGATTGGTAGTGTAAGTCCAAGATAAGATGGGTCTTCCAGATGCCAGAGGAGCTACTTGAATAGGAGTTGCTGGAGTTTCCTCTTGTTGCACTTCCTAAGGATGGTATGACTCATCTTGAGGTTTGAAGGTGAATGACTCTATCTTCTTCTTTTTCCTAAGCTTTGGTTTAGAAGCTATCCTTTTCCTCCTCTTTGAACTCTTTGACTGAGAAGACTAGCTTGCAACACCTTGTTAAGCATCCTTTTCTTTCTCAGTTAGGTCTTCCTCTGTCACAGGTTCAGATTGGGAGGGGGCAAGACACTGTTGTGGATTAGAAGATGAAGCTTGCTTAAAACGTTATGTTGTCTTAAAAGGGTTCAAGCTTAACCTCCACTTCTTGAGGGACTTGACTTGTCTAGGAGTGTAAGTCAACAAGTTCTCATCTTTCAATCTTTTGCTTGATAACCCTAATATGCTTATCCATAGTAAATAAAGACATAGGGCCAATCTCCATTTGTAGAATCCATAGAGTTTCAAGAAACTCATCATCCTCTGCCTATCAGTAGGCTTTGTTTGGCTTTCTGGATGATGCCTCTTGACTTAAGAAGCTCATCATCCTCTGCCTATCAATAGACTTCTTTTGTCTTTTCTGGATATGGCTCTTGACTTGGCATCTTCATCCCTGATTTTCTTCTTTATTTCCTTTTGTTCTTTGAGTACTTGTAGCTCATGTTGATTGAGATTCTCAAACTCGATGTACTCAAATGCCAAGGGAAGAAGTGCATCTACCTAGTAGAGACCTGTGGCACTCCGGTAGTTGATCATATTTATCCTATCAGTTTCTTTATCTACCTGAGGTTCTTAGGGTTCCATAGTCTCTTGCATAGGGGTTTCTTGAACTGGTGAGAGAGTAGGAACATGTTTCTTTATCCTCTACTTCCTTCTTCTCTCTTAACATTTCCATGTCAGCTAGTTCATTCAATTCTAATAAGGGGAAGGAGATGATGTTATCAATATCATAGGTCCTGGTCTGTAAGTAAGCAATTTTGACTACCCTTAACTCATTATCCTGATTGTCTAGTCTAGGGGCAACCCTTATTGTAGCTTGCATGAATCCTAGAGACCTAACAGAACTATCTCCCCTTAGCTTCCTCTTCCTCTATCTCCTACTCCTCCTCAATCTCCTTTGAGTCGTTTTCCTTTCCCTTTGTTATTCACAGACCTTTGTGACTCTGAGCAAAAAGAGCTTTGGCCTTTATTGTTTGATTAGCATCCATGCTCTAGCTAGAGAGAGGTTCATATACACCTTCACCAGCATGTGTTTCATCAAGGGAATGGATTTCTAAAGCAGTTGTTGGTGAGACAAGGCTCTCAAGTTCTATTACCAGGCCTTCAGTCAAGGTTTCCTTTTGAAGCTAATCTTAGGGTCTTCCTGAACATCCGGTTAACCAATGACATTACATAATTGCCTTTGTCTCCTTCTGAGGCTGAACTCTTTAGTAATCATGTCTTGAATCCTTCAAGCCAACTTTCCAGCTTGTCTAGATTGGCTTGGATTGACAAGTGGCATGTTGATAAGGTCAAGAACTTCATAGTAGTTCAAGGTCTGAAAATTGAAGACCTCTGAATACCCTTGAACTCTTTGATGAATGAGGGCTCTTCTATCAGCATCATACCTCCACCCTATGATGTAGTTGTAAGTTCCTTGAGATGACACAACCCTTGGTATACCTTCCTCAAAAAGACTATAAATGAAAGAGTCTAAAGAGTCCATATGAAGGTGAACTTGAAAAAGTTGCTGAGTATGAACAACTGTAAGTGAGGATGGTGAGTCCTTAATGTCCATACACTGTGAAGAACTCCCATGTTCTGTGATTGTAATGACTTTCTTCCCCTTTTTTGGTAGCATCACCCACTTGCATAGGTGAGATAGGAGTTAGGTCAATCACATCCACAGGTTCTTGTGTTCTTGGATGAGCTCTCTTAAAGGACTCCTAACTAGTTTCTCCTTAAGATAGGATATCTGAAATTGCTGATCATTGACCCTATTATGTAAGGTAGTCACCTAAGATTCAAGGTGACTAACCTTAGAGACTAAATAGGTGCCAGTTTTTGATAATTTTTGCATCTTTAGTCTTAAATTCTCATCCTCTTCATCAAAAGAGTCATTAGGGAATAAGATAATTGGACCAAAGTCCTCAATCACACCACCAGCATCAGGTTCTTGGCTGTTGGTTTTCCTATGCTCGCTAACAGCTTCAAAAGAAGTGTCAATAGGCTGAGTTGCTATGGTTGGGGTCTTAATAATGTTATCACTTACAGAAGTGGTAGCCTCTTCCATATGGACCTCTTGGGCATGTTCAGGGATATCCACCTCAGTGGTAGGTGGATGATGTTGGCTAGACAAGGGAGATGTAGGAGCACTCATCTTTCTTTGAGTAGGTGAAGAGTAGAGAGATTCATGGTACTCACTAAATCCCAAGTCTTCATCATAGAAGTCTAGGATCGGAATTGGTTGGTTTAGATCTAAAGGTTGGGGATGGTAACTTTCCCCTGAAGGTAGTTCACTTGAGTGTTGATACTCAGAGTGAAGGTTTAAGGCTATTAGGCTAATGAACTCATTAGACTGAGCATGAGGAACCTCAACACTGATTCTTGAATAGATATGAGTGGTTTGCTCCTCTAGGGAAGTGGGAGTTCCAATGTCCACTTCCTCCTATGTGGGTAGTACTAAGGGGACCTACAAAAAGTGAATAGCTTGGGTAGGGGTTTATTTAGATCCTCTTTGGCAGGTGAGGTTGGGGATTTGTGGTTGTTTTTGTGGTTGATAGGTGGAAGGTGTGGGTTCAACACTAGCTTGTGTTGCTAGTTTGTGACATTGAGCAATAAGCTCTAAGATTTTGGGGACAAGGGTTGTTTCTACCCCAGAGAAGCCAACAGTTGGCTTCTTAAGAATTTTAAAGATGTCGAGCTTCATCTGTCCTAGTTGAAGAATATTATCTATTTCCCTTAACTATGAGCTCAATTCACATTTAAGAATGTGTTGAACATATCTAGGAAACATAAAATATTCTAAGGATTCCAAGTTAGCAAGAAAATTTGTATAAACAAACTAAAAGTATCTGAACTTGACACCTTGAACCATCCTATGCACTATAAAGGAGAGATCTTCGGGAATCTAGTCCCAGCCCCATGCTTGTTGGTCAAGTTGTGGATGACCACATGAAGTAAGTACTTCATTGGGAGGAGACCTTCCCTTTTCGAAAGTTCTTGACAAAGAAATCTCCTTCATAGCCCATCTGCTGGAAGGAGTAGTTAACAACTTCTTTAGGAAAGTACAATTTGCCTTCCTCATCATCCACCTAAAGGTGGGTGTTGATGATGGCTGGAGTGATGAAGATTGTCCTCTCCTGAAATGTAGCAGACAGTGCCTTCTCCCCATCCATGTTGACCTCATAGCAGGTCTTTCTAAATTCAAGCAAATGATCCTTAGCGAGGACAAGGTCAATGCTAATGGAGGTGAGATAGTTAGAATGAGCAAGAAAATGGCAAACCTCTGAGAAACTAGAATATTTCTTAGAGTTTAACAGAGCAACCAGATTGTGTTGACTGTGAAGTTTCATGGAGAATTAGGGTCATTTTTGCGGTTGAGGTTGGAATTTTAGAAAGCTTAGAGGTGAAGGATGTGAAGAACAAGGGTGGTTTCTAGGTGAATTTAGGTTTTGTAAAGGTACATAGGTAGAAGAGAGTGAAAAGAAGGGGAACCATTGGGTATATATATGAAATGGATATGAGACAGTTAATGAAAGAGGATAAACATTGAAATCTATATGTTGGTGCCACCTCTGAAAAAAGTATTTTCTTTCACCCAAAAGTTAGTTTTCTTGGAAGTCAAAATCTTCCAACGATAATTCTTCAAAATTTTTTATGAAAATCTTCCGAAGGCAATTTGGATTCGAAAGATATTCCAAAGAGTTTGAAAAAGTTTGCTTCGGAAGAGATCAACACTTGATAGTTTTAATAAAAACTTCTGAGAGTTAATTGCTTTCGGAAGAAAATTGTTCTTTAAAACTTCCAAGTATCTTGAGAAGAAGTCAAGCTTTGGAAGATATTATGAAAATTTCTTCCGAAGGTAAATTCTCTCAAGTAGTTGTTTTTTTAAGACTTAAATTTCATCTGAAGGCAAAAGGATACCTTTTGAAGGATAATTTTTTTTTCTAATATCTAAGGAATGTCTTGAAAAATATTTTTGTTCTTCCAAATTAAACAAAGGTTTATGTAATTGATAGAATAGACAACTTAGGACATATAGAAGTTTTAGAAAAATATGATTAAGTTTTAAGAAAAGCTACTCAAAGTTAATCATCCCAATAGCTTAAACAAGATACTTATATCTCTGCTCATCACCCACCTTTATGAACACATCAACATATTGTTTATTTGTGTTAACTTTGACTAGTTTGATTAGTCCCTTCTCAAAATTATCCCTAATCAAATGAGACCTGATATTGATGTGTTTTGTCATTGAGTGTTGCACAGGATTCTCTATGATAAATATGGCACTATTATTGTCTATGTGAATAGGAGTCTCCTTGAAGTTGAATCCATAATATAGCATCTGATTACGAATGCAAAGTACTTAAGCATAATAGCTTGTAGCAGTAATGTATTCAGCTTAAGTAGTTGATGCAGATACATAGGATTGCTTCTTGCATTGCCATCAGAAAAGCCTTCCTCCAAGGAACTAACATCCCCTTGATTTATACTTTGTAGTCATACTGCATCCACCATAGTCAATATCTGTGTATGCATACAGATTAAAGTCAGAATTCTTTGGATACAAAGGCCGTGTATTAGTGCACCTTTGAGATACTCGGGATTCTCTTGACAATGATTAGGTGTGACATCCTGGGTTGGCTTGATATCTTGCACAAACACATGTGGCAAACTTGATATTGGGACTCCTAGCTGTGAGGTACATAAGAGACCCAATCATAGCCCTGTGAAGGTGTTAATCCACACACTCCACCTTAAGATTAGGACCAAGGGAATGATTTCTTGCTATGGGTGTCTTAGCAACCTTACAGTCATGTCCTCAACATACTTTGACTGACTTATGAGGATGCCATCTCCAACTTGCTTCCCTTGAATTCCTAGAAAGAAAATGAGTTCCCCCATGGCACTCATTTCAAATCTATCCTTCATCAGCTTCTTAAAGTCTTTGCAGAGCTTTGGATTAGTTGATCCATAAATGATGTCATCTACACATACTTGAACTAACATTAAGTCATTCCCTATTCCTTTCATGAAGAGAGTTCAATCTATAGTGCCTCTTATTTATCCATGTTGATAGAGTTACTGACATACAGTCTCATACCACTTTCTTGGTGCTTGATGCAACCTATAAAGAGCTTTATCAAGCCTATAGATGTAATCAAGATGATTAGGAACGCAAACCCAGGTGGTTGTTTGACATATACCTCTTCATCAATCACTTCATAAAGAAAAGCACACTTGAAATCAAGTTGGTAGACCTTGAAGTTCTTGGATGTAGCAAAAGCTTAGAATATCCTAACAACTTCTAGTCTTGCAAAAGGAGCCAAGACATTTGTGAAGTCAATTCCTTCTTCTTGTGTGTACCCTTGAACAACCAGTCTTGCCTTGGTTGGACGACAAGTCCTCTATCAACCTTTTTATTCCTAAAAACCCATTTGGTTCTCACAGTAGTCTTCCCATGAGGAAGAGGACATAGGTTCCAAACCTTTTGCCTTTTGATTATAAGCAACTCCTCTTGCATAGCTTCAACCCAACTTCCATCCTTCAGAGCGTCATCAATCTTCTTAAGCTCTATCTGAGATAAGAAATTAGAGTGAAGACAAACATTTTCATCATGGGCTAGTCCTCTTGTTTTTACCCTTGAATCAACATCTCTAATAATGTTTAAGGTGGGATGAAACTTATGGATCCTTTGCTAAGGGATCACAATAAGTTAATGAGACAGATCAAAATTAGAGAAATTTTGAAATGGTATTGAGGTTTCTCCCACCACATCAGCACATTTATTAAGTGAAACTTGATTCAATGAGTGTGTGACATCATTGATTTTGTCTTCAATGGGATGGCTGTCAGCATCTAGAAATTATTGATCACTGTCACCATCACCATTCTCTCCTACACTTGAATCTCCCACATCTGAGTTTTGTGCCTTTAAGCTCGAATTTGAAGGCATTTTAGATGTATCAGTTGAATTTTTCATTGTTGTGCTGATAGGTTCTTCATTTGTCAATGTTCATAAGGAGTCTTACCATGTGTTTTAACTCCTAAAACTATGTTTTGCATATAGCAACCAGTGTTGACTACCTCTGCCCAGAAGCTGATGGATAGCTTAGAGTTAGACAACATAGTTTGTGCATCTTCAATCAATATCTTGTTTCTCCTCTCAGCGACATCATTTTACTAAAGAGTTATTGGAGCACTATATTGTCTTGTAATACCCTTTTCATCACAAAATATATCAAAGAATTAGTTCTTGAAATCAATTCCTTGATCACATCTTATGGTCTTGACCTTGTGATGAGATTGCTTCTCATTCTTTAAGATGAAATTCTTGAGAATGTTAGGGATGTCATTCTTAGTTCTAAGAAAGAAGACCTAAGTGAATCTTGTGAACTCATATGTGATCCCTAAACAATAATTGGTCATTCCTAGACTTATTAAACTGGTATGGTTAAAGAGATCCATATGTAACAAGTGTAGGGGAGTAGTGATAGAGTTTTTTTTCCTTTGGCTTGTGAGATACTGTGAAGTCGCTGGATCAGTAGATATTTGAGCGTGTTCTTGACGGAAGGATAAACAACCAAAACCAAAAGTCAAATCTATAACACGAATTATCAAAAATTGGTTTCATTGATAAAACCTAACGATTACAAGCTCGTTACAACATAAGAATCAAGACTCATGGCAAGGGGAGATCGAGCAAGATCTCCCGTCTCATCTGGCAGCACCTAGGCTCCGGGTAGACTCCTCTCAAAATCCTTATCTCTCTACACATTGAAACTGGTATATATAAGACTCAGCCCATATTAGATGCGACTAGTCCCATTCGTGCGATTGGACCATGCGTATGGTTTAATCGTACAACTGGACCATGCGTATGGTTCAATAGTACGACTAGACCATTCTTATGGTTTAGTCTTAGAATGCCCCAATCGCATCTCTCAGTCGCACGACTGGTCCATTAGCATGGCTCAGTCGTATGACTGAGTCTTATTCGCATATGTTCGTGCAAATGACGCAGTTTCATGTGTTTACAACATATCAGGTTTAATACATTAAGCCTAGACTATTCGTCAAGCGATGGACACACTATATATGACAATATATGCTCCAACAAATTCCTACTTGGACGTTGCTTGCGAATACTAGATAACACCTCTTACAATCTTCAGTCAATCTTTGCTCTGGTTTCCAATAGAATCAAACGAACAACCATATTAGCCAATGTTGCCGATCCGTCAGGTTGCAACAGTATCCCTGAAAATTAATTTAGGCATAATTGCTTTTGTTTACTTTGCAGAACACCATCATAGCAGCAAGATTTCCCAATAACTGATTTTTCCAGATAATGACATGAACAGTTTTCCATTGCTTCAATTTTCACACATTCTAACCTGATTAACATTAACAATTGTAGAAATTCCCCCTCATATTCAGCATATCCCAATGTATAAACATTGTGCTCTCCTAGCGTCTTCATATGATGTATTGGGCAAAAGGTTGAAGGTTCCAATCCACAGTTGACAATATCAAACAAATCAGCATGCATGTAGATTCATCATCAGAAACCTGCTCACATCATCACTTTCTGGTTGCATCTTCAATTTCTCTATGCATGGATTCCCCTTAAGACTGAGAATCCTCTCTGTGCGGATAAATATAACTTGATTGACCCATAAGTAGTCAGATGCTCCTAACTACCTCACAAAATCAGTACCAACTGTTGACATCTTCTCTCCTCTCCTTTGTGTTCTAACTACAATCACCTATTCTGGAAGTCCAACAAATAATGGGGTATCCACCAAAAATATTTGACAAAAGAACCTCAGGATGAATGTGCTTTGCTCATCCTCAAATCTGTGCAAAAGGTAGTTCCAAAATTTTTTTTCCTGCAACACCTTTCATTCGTATGACATGGAGGAAAAATATCACATTCATGTGAATGAATGATATATTCGTGCGACTGGACAAAAGACTGGTCCAGTAGCATGACTAGACATAAGACTGGTCCAGTCTCACGACTAGACATAAGACTGGTCCAGTCTCTCGACTAGACATAAGACTGCTCCAGTCATACAAATGGACATAAGACTGGTCTAGTCGTATGAATGGACATAAGACTGGTCCAGTCTCACGACTGGACATAAGACTGGTCCAGTCTCATGGTCCAGTCACATGAACCATTCTGCACGCAGAGTTTTGGATCTGCAGCCGCCAAAACTACCAAAAACCCTAATCTTACAACTTTTACATGAACCGAACCAAAATAGACATCATAAGATTCGCAGGGGTGATGAGAACGTGGTTTCGAGTTTGATTTTAACATAGAAACACCACACGTAACTAGATCTGAGCAAAACACGAAGAACACAAAGTGGGTTTACCGTCAAAGAACCTGAAATCGATCCAGAAATCAAGAGCTCGGGTTGCAAGAATGATTGTTAGATCATTCCAGTAAAAACCGGCTCTCATACCAATTGTGAAGTCGCTGGATTAGTAGACATCCGAGCGTGTTCTTGATGGAAGGATAAACAACCAAAACCAAAAGTCAAATCTATAACACGAACTATCAAAAATTGGTTTCATTGATAAAACCTAACGATTACAAGCTCGTTACAACATAAGAATCAAGACACTTGGCAAGGGGAGATCGAGCATGATCTCCCCTCTCATCCAGCAGCACCTAGGCTCCGGGCAGACTCCTCTCAAAATCCTTATCTCTCTACATATTGAAACTGGTATATATAGGCCTCAGCCCATATTAGATGCGACTGGGCCCATTCGTGCGACTGGACCATGCCTATGGTTCAATCATACAACTGGACCATGCTATGGTTCAATCGTACGACTGGACCATTCTTATGGTTTAGTCTTAAAATGCGCCAATCGCATCTCTCAGTCGCATCACTCGTCATTAGCATGGCTTAGTCTTACGACTGAGTCTCATTCATATATGCTCCTATAGTTTCATGTGTTTACAACATATCAGGTGTAATGCATTAATCCTAGACTATTCGTCAAGCGACCGACACACTATATATGACAATATATGCTCCAACAGATACCTTGTGCATGCAACATAGTGGTCATCAGTTGTAAACTCTTTCTTTGGTATTCTGTTTTCCAAATCATTCTTAACTAGATTATTCATGTTCTTAAAGTTTACATGGAACATTCTTTTATGCCAAAGGAAAAACTCATCACTATTTGCTTTAGATATAAAGCATGAAACTTCTCTTGAGGGAGATGTTTCTTGCAAATCTATCTTGTAGATGTTCCCTTTCCTAGGGGCACTGAGCAGGATATGCTCATGAGGAATACCCTCGCTGGGCTTGGGAACAATGCAATCATGCTCAATAAAGAGTATGTTATGACTCTGATTAGAAAATTGAGATACACTCAAAAGATTTTATCCTAGCTCCTTGACAAAGTTTACCTTCTCAATGCTAAGCTTACTATTTGTGACCTTGCCCCTTCTAGTCATGTAATCACAAGCATCTCCTCCAAAAGCAACCGGTCCTCCATTAATCCTTTCCAACTTTTGGAGTAACGACCAATTCTCTATCATGTGCCTAGAATAGCCACTATCAATGATCCATACATTTCTATTTGTCTTTAGTTGTTCCTACACAAAAGAGATGGTTAGTTATATTTGGAAACCAAAGCCTTATTGGTCTTGGGCTTATCAAAAGAAGTTTAAGGTAATGCAATAGTAATAGATCCTATAGTCATGTTTTGAGGATCTTTTGCTAATATTGATGGAGAACTTTTAGTCATTTGGTCTTTCTTTCTCTTCCACACCACCTTTGAAACCTTAGACTTGTCCTCCAATACTTTGAAAGTTTTGTTGACTTTGGAAGTTTTGATAATATGACCTTTGGAAGATAGTGCTAACACTACTGCAAGATTTAGTACTTCGGAAGTATTCCTTTCTTCTGAGACCAAATTATCTTCTGAATGAAATTTTCCACATGCGTTTTTATTTATTTTGGAGTTTCCAAAAGAAAAAGATTTTCTTTCCGAAGCTCGCTTCTTCTTGAAACTCTTAGAAGTCTCTTTCTTGGTCATGTGGACAATACCTTTTGGATTTTAAGGACAATCCTTACCAAGATGAGAGGCTATCCCACACATGACATAATCTATTTTCTTATTTCTAAGAACCTTCTTGTGTGAACAAGGCTGAACTTGATCAATTTCCTTCTCCACCTTCATCTTTGCAGATTTAGTGGAAGTTCCTTAAGGGTTAGAACTTCCTTTGGTGCTAAATGGTTCAGGTTGTGTAGTGGTGGTACATAACTTATCAGTCGTTTTCTTTCTGCTGAGATGGGTTGAAACTAAACTAGAAATCCTATAGAGGTAAAACTTTTTTCTTCTTAGAGTTGAAGGTGGCCTTGATCTCTTAAGCCTTCTTTGCTTTTCTCTTACTCTTCGTAATCACCTTCTTTCTCATACACTTGGTCATCGTAGTCTTCTTACTCTACTCAGAAGGATAGTGACCCTTCTTAGAATCCTCTTCTTCACTCTTTTAAAAGCATTCTTCATTATCTCCTCTTCATCCTCTTCAGTCAAGGGATCTATGAGAGCAAGGTCATGTTCACAAGTTCTAGTCCTGGGAGATCTTACAGAAAAAATAGTGTGTGGAGGAGCTATCTCACTAGATACTAGACCCTGCTTATTCTAATAACAAATTTTTGCATGCAAGGATGAGGATATAATGTTCCTCAAGGTCTTTTCTTCAAGAATTCATTTCTAGCCCTGGCTTTTGCTAATCACAATCTCAGCCTGGCATTCACTCAACTTAGTTATAAGATCTTTGATTTGAGTCTTGTAATTTGTGTGCTCATGTTTAAGAGTTGAAATGGTTTTCTCTAAGTCTGTTAAATCTTGGTACAATATGTCTAAATCATTTTATATAGGCATATAACTTTAATCAACACTTGTAATGAATATTTGTAATTCATTTTTTTGATATATGCATTATGTGTATAGGTTAACCCATATATGTGTTGATTTATGTATGATTGCAGGTTCAAACAATATACTTGGTCAATTTCACAAATTGACCATGAGAAACCTCTACGGGTTAACATTTATGTTCTTCCGTAGATGTCTTTCTTCCAAGAAAAAAAATTGAAGATCTTCTACTGATAAACATCGATGAAGATGAGAGTGCTACAGGACCAAAGAAACTGATGAACAACAAACACATGGATAGCATCAAGTGAAGACTTCTACGGGACAGAAAACTCTGCAGAAGACAAAGTTATTGTGGAAGGCCAAACAGTTGTACTTAAATGATACAAGTAATTCAAGTCAACAAGTCAAACATAGATTCCAAAATTTTCATTGTTTCCTTAACAGAAACACATGTGGCTATAAATAGGAGTCCTAGGTTTCACATCAAAGAGATGACAAAATACAAACCATCACGTCAGTCCACACGATCAATAAAACACAAAGCCCTAGCAGCCGTCACATCTTCACACCAAAATTATCAACACAAACATTGAAAAGTTTATTGCTAGAAATTATTTTTTGATTCTTTGTAATCATTAATCAGTTTTAGTAACTTACTTGTGATTCAAAACATTTTGTTTAGCATATTTTTGAATTCATTCAAGTGTTTAAGCATATATTTATCATTTTCAATATTTAATATTCGATAAAATGAACAACAATTAATGGTAATTCGGTGATCATTAAATCGAAACCAATCTAACATTAAAAATTTCTGATTGCGATCCTTGGATTCATAGGTGGTATCAAAGCCAAGTGCTCACTGATTTAGATTGATTGATCTGTCGGTCTTAGAATTGTTTAATTGATTAGTTAATTCATTAGATCTATCCTAGATCTTCAGTTTTTAAGCAAAATTGGGTTGGTGTGAAGTGTTAATTTTAAAATTCAATAAAACAATGATTTGTCTTTCAGCAAGTACTATTACATTGCTCGGTTAACGTTGATCTATATACCAGTTAACTGAAACATAGATCTGTGTTATTGATTGACATTCAATAACTGTTCAATCAACTAAACAAAAAACAATAACAAAGATCCTTGATTTGATAATAATTATCTATAAGAGGATTGACTGATTTTGATCTTTACTACTTAGTTAATTCAATAATTAAGTTCTTGCCATTTATTTGAATAATAATCCAAAAGTTGGATACAAAACTGGATTTTAAGTCCTCGAAAATCAAATTCTGGAATCAGGGGAATTACACTGATTCTAACTTATGGGTGTCTATAATTGAAGGTCCTTATATTCCACCGGCTCTTGGGCCAGATTATAATAACAATAATCAACCCATAAGTACAAAAGATCTATCACCTGAGAATTTCAAAAAGGTTAAAGTCAATATTAAAGCATACAGTCTGCTAGTATGGCTTTACGTTATGAAATACTAATCAAGTGTGAGAACTATAAAATAACAAATTCTCTATGGAAGATACTTCATACACTCTGTGAAAGGAGTGATAAAATTAGAAGCATAAGGAAAGATACTCTCCGCTCATAATATGAAACATTTTATCATATTGAGGGTGAGTCAATTTCTCAATAAATTCTCAGGTTCATGCAATTGGTGTAACACCCGGTTAATTTAAAGTCAAGGAAAGAATGAATTAAATGAAAGAAAATATGGAAAAGAAATAAAACCCAAGTCTAGTGGTAGAAAGTGTCCAAAAGGACAAAATCTTTGAAAAGTGGGTGTAAAAGGTGGTATGACCGCCCATATGTCACATACATCCCTGATCTTCCGGTTTTAGAGAGAGAGAGAGTAGCTAGAAGCAGCAAATTCTTAGTTTTGAAGGAAGAACTAGAAAGAATTCGAATTCAAGGTAATAATTCATGTTTTAAGGTGTTCTTATCCGGTTATGTCCTCAGGTCTATGCTTATGTGTGTTTATATGTGTTCGGGTATGTTTTTAGTGGGTTTCTTGGCATTTGAATTCAATTTCCAAACGAGTTCGGAAAAAGCCATACTCAAGAGCTACAAAGGTGAGTTCTAGGACACATCTTTTACCTATTTTAACTCATTTTGGGGCTGGAAATGCATGAATGTATGTTTTCATTAAACTGGGTTTCGGACCCGTATGTTTCATTTGGTATATGTTGTATGCTTGATGTGATGTATGATTATGTTCATGCTTGATGAGGTATGATGATGTTTCTAAGACATAGGATGTATGATGTAAGCTTAGAACATGATGAATGGTGAGTTGAAATTTGAAATCTGATGTTTAAGGCTCATATTTTAAGTATTAGAATCTGCATAAGTGTTGAAAAGTTAATGCGGATGAGCAATGGGAAGAAATGCGGAAAAACAGTTAATGCAAATGAGGCCAATGCGGATGAGCATTGACTAAGTATGGAAACGCAGATGAAGTAAGTCAATGCGGATGATGCCAATGCGGATAAGCATTGACTAAGTATGGAAATGCGGATGAAGTAAGTCAATGCGGATGAGGTAAGTTAATGCAAATGAACATTGACTAAGTCTGAGAAATGCAGATGAAAATAGACTAAGTAAGAGGAAATGCGGATGAAGTAAGACCAATGCGGATGAACATAGTAAATGCGGATGAACTATAGGAAATGCGGATGAGCATTTAGATTTTACTGAGAAAAAGACTAATGTAGGCTTTGACTTGAATGTTCCCGCAGATTCATGTAAGTTGACTTTTGAGGTCACAGATGTTAAGATGGGCATGTACTGATGTCTGATTGATGCATATGCATAATGATGTTGTATGATGTTGCATGATATGTATGTATATGATGTTGCCCTCTATGTTGATGATGACTATGTATGTTATGTTCCTTATTATGACGTATTTTTATCTTTTTGTGGCTTTACGTGTTATGTTAATGAATAAACCGAAAGTACTATGTAACATAAAGTGAAAGATAACGAAAGAGGAACATGAAGTAAGAATTCATGCATTAACAAGTAATGAAAGTAAAGATAGTATTGTAAGCATGGCTTGAACATCGGGGTCTTTCTTTGTGATTGACCATTTGCATAGAACTATTGTTGCATACCTTAGGTACTGTGACCACGGGGTGCGATGCACCGTTATAGAAGGTCTATGAGAGGCCTAGGTCCAGAGCAATGAACAGAATGGTATTGCTTATGGCAATGGTACATCTACATTCATACCTTAGGTACTGCGACCACGAGGTGCGATGCACCGTTATAGAAGGTCTGTGACAGGCCTAGGTCCAGAACCACGAACAGAAATGTATTGCATAGTAAACCTAAACTTTACCCTAGGTACTGTGACCACGAGGTGCGATACACCGTTATAGAAGATCTATGATAGGCCTAGGTCTAGTACCATGAATAGAAGGGAAGGGTTTATGGTTGACAGAAGGAAAAGTAATGAATGAGCCGTGAAAGATTAAAGAAGATAATAATGATATTATCTGTATGTACGTACGATGTATGATCACGAACAAATGACAAGTATAGTATGATTTTGAGAGAAACTTATTAATGGTTTTACGAAAGAAAAATATGTTTTATTATAAAACTAGAACTCAGTCAGCAATGCTGACTTTTATGCATTTTCCAGTTGGCAGGTGAGCATTGCTGAGGATGGCATGGAGCAGCTACTTGGCATTTTGAATGGCATTCTTTTGTTAATGTTGTTGCATGGTAATGCGAACGAATGATGTTTTGAAATGAACGCCTGTATTAACTTGCAAAAGCATTTGTAATGTTATGAAAAGTTAGTTTTATGTTTCCGCTGCAATGTTTTATGAATGATTAAATATAAAGTATATGTTTTTTGTGCGATAATCTACCAGCTATAAGCGTCCCGGGAACGGGGCCTTACAATTGGTAACCTAGATGAACAGCTTGGAGATGAAATATATCAATGAGGAATTAAACAAAAAGATGCTCCATACTTTTCTAGAAAGTTGGAAGCAAATTGTGTCCATATTCAAGAACACCCTTGATTTTAAACCCACTAGTTTAGATACATTAGTGTCTAAAGTTGAAGCTCTTGAAATGGATGAGAAATAATGAAACAAGAGTGTAAGAACACATGTCACCCCTTATCATTTTAAAGAAATTAAAAGCAACTCTTGTGCTATGAGTGAAGAAGAAGAAGTTAGTTTCTATGTCTTCAAACCAACAAAGAAATCTTCTCAAAGCAAATCAGGAAAATAAAAGGGAAGACCTATGGAATGAAAATATCCATCTTCATCATTAGCAAAGTCTTCATCAAACAACAATCAAGCAGAACCCATTACTATGATTTTGGATTCTGAAGAACAAAATGCAGCCTTTGTTGCTTTCATCTCAAGTTTTCAAACTTACTTGGGAAGCACTTTAACTCCTACCAACATCTACCACCAACACCTGGAAGAACTGCATCTAGATGTTGTAGAGGAAATCGATCTTTAGTGGCAAATGGCTATGATTGCTTGTAGAGCCAAACAATACTTGAGAAGAAACAAAAACTTGGTTGCAACAAGTAAAACAAATAAAGCTAGTGACGATAAGTCAAAGGTGAGGTTCTTCAAATGAAATCTATACGATCACTTCTCAAGAGAATGTAATCAACAATCATCTTCTGGCATGAGACAAAATTAGCAACAGGCTCATCAAACATCAACATCTCAAAGATCTTTCAGACAACCTCAACTAACCAACTCATCCCCACTAGCCACAAATGCATTAGCAGGATCTAGTAATTTGAAGGAAACTAGATTGATCATTTTATAAGATGGAACCTAGGACTAGAGCATGTATGAGAAGGAAGTGTTCGAAGAAAATCAAACACTAATGGCCAACATGGAGAACAAAGTTCCACCCATGGCTAGAGAGGTAAGAGAAAGATGATGTTCATCATTATGTGTTCAGGAAGTTGAAAGATACAGAGTCCATGCTCAACAACTGGCTAACAAAGTAAAAGAAACAATGATTTTAAATGAATCTCATGTAAGAGAACATAAAATATATCAAATCAAAATTAACTCTTTACAAAAAAAGATTTAGATAAACTTGTATTTGAAAATTATAGTTTAAAAGCCCAAGTTAAGCATCTGACCACTTCCTTAACATAATCCATGGTTGATGGTGCATCAATTGAAGTGAAACTTCATAAGTATCAACTTTCATCTCAACAATATGAGAAATTATTAAATTCTCATATTGATTCAAAGAATAGGTATGGGTTGGGTTACAATGCAGTTGCACCCACTAAAAATGATAACTATACACCTAAAGATCATGTTTAGGTTGGACTCACTTTACTTTAGATTTTGTTTATATTCCATTATAATAGGTTTAATGTTAGTTTAATTTTGTTTGTTATTTCTTTTGTTTAGTTTTGTTGCCAGCAAAACTATGAGCGAAACTACAGTTTTGCTTGTTGTTTAGTTCACCCGACGAAGCTGTTGTTTCCGTTGGGCAAATATGTAGTTTTGGTAGCATAGTTTCACTGAAAATGAAGATATCAGCAAAACTACGACTTATATATATAGTTTTGATCTTGCTCATCCTTGAGCATCCTTGGAAAATCCTAATCAAATTTGTGTTACAAGAGACTGTTGTAAGCTGGTATTCTACTGAAATATATTTGTCCTTTTTTTGTATTGATTGTATTGGATCCTTATTGTTTATATTTGAATACATTGTGGTTGTGATCATTCATCTTCATGTTCGTTTTTTGGCTTTTGTTTCTAATATTGAACGATTGACATATTAATTATACTATAAATGATCAAATGGACCAACAAAATGATATCAGAGCCTTAGTGCTCTTGATTGTTTGAGGTTTTTGGTTGTTTTGTTCAATATCATTATTTCATCAATTAGGGATCAAATTTTAGTATATTTAATATTGAATTTGATTGATGTCAAAAGTATCTTTAAACGAAAGTTCAATCTCGTTTTGTGCAAAATTGTCGGCGAAACTAAGTAGTCTCAAGCATTTGTCTAGCGAAATTGCTGCTAAAATTCCTAGCAAAACTTCTGTCAGCTCAGTGAAACTAGTCTTCACTTCAAAACAATCTTTTCTCTACGAAATTAGCTCGGTGAAACTACTTATTTTTTGCGAAACTACCATTCCTTCAGCGAAACTAGAATGTCAAAGATTACTTCTCTCACCCTTGACGATTTATAAAGTGTGGCTCTCAACAAACCTCCAAGACTCATAAATAAAGACAACTTTGAAGATTACAAGTGATGTCTCAAAGCCTTTTTCTTCTACACCGACCACAAACAATGGGAATATATCATCTCCGGTCAATATATAACAAATATCACTATTGGTGATGTTGTGTCTCAAAACAAGGACCCAACCACATTCAACGAGAAGACCTAAAGCTGATTGATAGAGACTAGAAAGCTTTTGGAGCACTAACCTTAATTCACGCACCAGACATCTACAATCAATTTGCTGAACATAAGAATGCTAAATCTCTCTTTGATGCTCTTTGTGAGTTCTATGATAGTAATGATGAGCTGGTAAAAGAAAAGGCTATTCAAGCAGAGAAGGAGTTCAACTCTTTTGTGGGATACAAGAATGAGAGCCTCACATATCTTACAAATCACTTTCTGATAGTTTTTAGCACTTTGAATAAATATGATGAGACACTTTCCAATAGTGAGCAGATTAACAAGCTGTTGGACTCTCTTCCACCGCAATGAAGTCTACATGTGAGAATGTTAAAGCAGGAAAGAGGTTTCACTAACTACAAGCTTATGGACATCATTAATAAGCTTAAGTCCTTTGAGTTGGACATGAAGAGAAGGAAATTGCACCAAACCATGATGCCTACATCTGGTTTCACTCAAAATGCCACATTATTGTCTTCCCGTGCAATCTGTCCAATTTTGGCATCTCGACAAGGTGGAGTGAATACCAATGATTATTCTGGAGGTAGTGGTAGTGCTGGGACAGATTAAGACAACTTGAAAGCTAATTCTAAAATGTCAGTTCCATCCGAGACAATGGCACTCTTTGGTATGTTTGTTGAAAGTTATGAAGCCTTGGTGGCGGGGGAGTTAAAAGATAAAGGGATGACAATGGAGGATATGTATCAGGTGGATCCTAATGATCTTGAAGAGATTGATATTTAGTGAAAGATGGAAATGCCGACCCTCAAAGCCCGCAGATTCATGGAGCGCACTAGACGAAGAACATCTGAGGTCAAAGTTCTCACTCCAAAATGGGGTTTGATAAGTCTAAACTGAGGTGCTTTAATTGCAACTAGTTGGGGCACTTCAAACGTGAATGTCCATTGCCGATCAGCACTAATCCTAGTAATTTAGGAGTCCATTGGCTGGGTTCAAGCAGGAATAAAGAAGAGATGAATCCTAAGAAAGAGACAACTTTGATTTCTAACTTTGATTGGAGTGTCGAGGTTGAAGGGACGAAAAAGGAAATTAATCAAGCATTGGTGGCTGAGATTTTGGAAGAAAGGAAGAAGGTAAACCGTGAGGATGATTTTAATCTGTTAAAACAACTTAGAGATAAAGTTAAAATATCTTTAAAGGTGAAAGAGGAAGTAATGGTGAAAGAAGGTGAGGATGAGAAGAAGCAGAAGGAAGGAAGTCAATCCACTGAGCAAAGTGACGGAAAATATGATGTTGCTACCACTGTCAAGGAAAACAAGTTGAGTACTCTTGTGTGCCAATGGGAGAAAGCTTTAGTAGCAGAATAGGTGGTGATGGGACTTCCTTATGAGGTAATTCAGGACATGTGTTCTTCTGCATGCAAAATTAGGCTATTTGGGGTACACAAAGCTAATCGTTTGTTAATTGATAATGAAAAGGATTTAAAATGAATTAATGAAGAACTTAAAGTAAACGAGTCTAAATATTTTGTTAAATTAAACGAAGCTTTATAATAAAATGATCATTTAAAAAGAATCGTTTTGGAAAGAAATGTTGAGATCAACACTTTGACTGAAAGGGTTGCACTTGCTGAATTTGAAACAAGAAAACTTTAGTAAAAGCTTGATAAATGGACAATATCAAGGATGAAACATGATGATTTATGCAAATCAAAGGGGGGCTAGGATTAAAACACGTTTAGGATATGAAGTGCTAAGGTTTATCTTCCTCCTAGTACTTATTGTAATTCTCTTATGTTGTTCCTCATCCTTCTTATGATTTGATCACAATAGATACTAATAGTATGTCTGCAGGTTTAGAAGGTGTAAACAATAAGCACGTTCGTGAGGACTATGGTTATGGACCGACTAGCGGCTTGGATGCACTAGTCTTAGTACAACTGAATTGCAACATTCTATTGTAGATATTAAATCTACTTTTAATTTTGTCTTTGTTTCAAGTCAATCTGTATTAGACATTGTCTCATCTTGTTCTAGTGATGTTTCTATTTCCTCGTTAAATAATATGCAGTGCAGTGATGATATCTCTTTTGATTGTGTTTACGTCATGAATTATTCCACTATAAAAAGTTTAGAGAAAATTAAAAGTAATTGTTTTGAAAAATTATTTTCTCATCTTATTCCATCTTTTACCCAACTAATAATCCTTTATTAAATGAAATGGTAGTGCCATCATCTGAGGCGAGTACGAGTGGTACTAGTACCACATGTACTTCTGATGACGATGCTTCTTTTTTGTAAATAATCATTCTTTTCTAAAAAAAATAGACCAAGAGACACGTATGAGACTTACAGTGATATAGATTCTAGGTTTTCTAAATGTGATGAGAAAATATATATTGATAAAATTCCTATCTTTTTGCATCACTGACCTAGAGTTAAATCACAATATTTTCGTTGTTGTGAAGATGATCATGTAGTTAAGCATTGTGCTGAGCTACATCATAGAAATGGTAATAGGAACTCATTTGGGAGTAGATTTAATCAATTGGTTAATAATTTATTTTGTAAGAAGACAAACTCTCCTAAACCCAAAGTTGTTCAAACTTGGGTTCCTATTTCACCACATTAATCTGGTTTTTGACATCTTTGTAGGACACATCCACTAAAGTTGTAAACAGTGTATGGCATGTTGATAGTGGATGCACCAGACACATGACGGGGCTAAAGGACCTATTGACCAACAATCTAATAATCAATGGAGGATGCGTCGCATTTGCTGGCGACAAGAAAGGAGGAAAAATGGTTGGCCAAGGGGAGGTTTCCAATGGCTCTGTTACTCTAGAGAAAGTCAACTGTGTACCTAAACTCACTTTTAATCTGTTGTGTCTCTTAGATTTGTGATAAAGACATTCCAGTCTTGTTCAAGTCCAATGAATGTCTCTTTCTGAAATCTAAAATTGATATTACAGAAGAGATGATCTTGATGCAGGCTCCAAGAAATAATGACACATATCTTCTTGAGATGGGTTCAAAGGAGTCAACGTCTACGATCACTTTTCTTTTGTCCAAAGCCTCCACTTTTGAGTCCTATGGCATCGTAGATTGGGCCACGTTAATTTTAAAAATATAAGCAAATTAGTTGTAAACAATCTTGTTAGGGGATTACCTTTAAAGGAATTTTCTGTGGTTGAAAAATGTATGGCATGTGTCAAAGGAAAACAACATAAGAAACCATATCTAATCTTCTTGAATTGTTGCATACTGATTTGTTTGGCCTAATCAGTGTTAAATTAATTGCTATAAAATCTTGTTGTCTTGTTATTACAAATGATTTCTCCAGGTATTCCTGGCTGACATTTCATACCCACAAAGGGGAGTGTTGGACCAAAAGAACCAATGAGCCTGATCAAAAAAACCTTTAAGTCCTACAGACATCACAACTGCTGAAGACTTGATCAGCTGTTGTAATAAAGTCTGAAGACCAACAGCTGAAGACTAAAGTACTGAAGACTTCAACAGCTGAAGATCAATGTCTGAAGATCAACAGCTGAAGAACAAAGTACTGAAGATCAACAGCTGAAGTACAAAGACTGAAGACATCAGCTGATGATAACAGCTGAAGTTCAAGTACAAGTACTGAAGCCTTAAGAGTTTGTTACAACATCTGAAGAAGCACTCTTCAGTGTTGTGATGGTTTCCTTTCAGTAGTTTTCTTTTTGTTTCAGTATTTGTAAAACGACTGAAGAGCATGTTCTTCAGTCGTTGTAGTTTCAGTAGTTTTCTTTTCAGTAGTTGTAGTGATAGTTAACACTTAGCATTTTTGTAAGAAGATGTCAGCTGTTTGACATCTTCAGTAGTTGTGTTAACTATCAGTAGTTTGAATAAATTCTGTTAGATGTCACCATCAAGTGACATCAGCAGACGTCACATCTTCTATATAAGAGGTGTTGACCTAATTGTCTGTGTGACATTCTGTTACCACGAAAGCGAATATTGAATGAAATATATTTTGCAGAATTCTCTCTGTCTATAACCGTTTGTTCTTACCCTGAATATCTTTTGTGTTCTTTTGAATTGGCTAACTCAATGTTTGATTTCCGCTACTATACTCTCTAATCAATCAAACGTAGATCATTGATCCTAACAAGTGGTATCAGAGCTGGTTAATCATTGATCGATCTAACGTTGATCATTGAAACTGCTATTTGATATCTATGTTTGATTGAATTAGCTCATTTGCAAGAGCTGGTTAAAGATTATTGATTTTCTGCCGCTTTCGTTTATTCATTTTGAGATCTCTCTTGTTCAATTTGGTTTGTTGTGTTTTGTTCTAAATCTGCTATAGCTTAATTGAATTTGGTTGAATCTGAGATGACTACTCCTTCTAATGACCCTCACAATACCGGTTCCTCAACCAAGCCTCCGATGTTGGTTAGGATTGAGTATAACATAAGGCAAAGAAGGATGCTTCATCACCTGTCTGTTAACAGTTCAGGTTGTTGGATATCTGTAGTACATGGACCACATAAACCTATGGTGAACAATCCGGAAACCAATCAAATGGTTCCGAAGAAGAAGGAACAATACTCTGATGAAGATCGGAAACTGTTTGAGATTGATGCTAAAGCCCATGGAATTCTGGCCGTGGCACTGCCGGATGAAATCTATTCAGGGCTTATGTATCATGAAACTACTCATGACCTCTGGAATGCACTGAAGGAACAATTCAGTGGAACTGATGAGGTCTTAGCAAACAACAGAGAAATCCTCACCCAACAATATGAGACATTCTCTCATAGAAAGGGTGAGACACTCACTCAACAGTTTGAGCGTTTTTCCTGTTTGATCTCTGAGCTGAAAAATGGTGAAATAGGAATACACAACAGCCAGATGAATAACAGATTCCTCAGATCACTGCCTGAGAGATAGGACACATACACTATTGTCCTATGCTCTAGTGCAAATCTGGATAACCTATCTCTCACCCAACTTCATGGAAAACTGCTTACATTCGAAAGAGAGATAGAGCAGAAAAGGAAACTGTCATCATCAGGAAAGCTCACTGATGACTTTGTACCAGGGAACACTGCCTTGGTTGGTCATGAGTCAGAATATGCTACATCTGAAAGCAATTATGATGAGCATATTGATTTCTCTTCAGACAGTTCTAATCATGCATTTGTTGGTATTGATAGTCATTCTGGCAGTAATAATGACAATCTATGCTTCATTATGGATGATTTGAAGGGAATTGCTGATGATGATTTAGAAGACATGGATATTCTAAGTCAAATGGCCTTAGTTAATATCAGATCTCAGAAGTTCTACAAAAGAACTGGCAGGAAATTTCCTAGACTCTCTTGCAAAACCAAAGTTGGTTTTGACAAGAGTAAGTTGAGGTGTCACAAATGCCAAAGGCTTGGACACTTTGCAAGAGAGTGTAGATCGACTGGATCTAACTCTTCTGCACCCTTTGTGACTTTTCCAAGCACTAGTCCACAAAACGGAAGACAACATACTGCTGGTTCTGGTCATCATTCACATCCTGTATCTCCTGCATACTTTGTTCCCCAAGGTCAAATGTCATACCCTTTTCCCTGCTATTACATGTCTCAGCCAAATCCGGTTCAAGCTCCAATTGCACAACAACCACATGCATTACTTGAACCTCAACCTTCCCAATCTCATCAACAAACTCAACTCAACAACACAGCTTTTTCACCCCAGGAGTTGTTGACTAGAGCAGTTTACCAGATGATTTGTCTAGTCATGAACAACTATTCTCTGGTGCTGGTCAACATGGTGGTGACAGTCCTTTTGGAAATTTAGCTCTTATGGCTTTGGAGTCTGCTGATACTTCATCCTCTAATGCCTCTACACCACAGGTATCACAGGTATCCTCTGAGGCAAAAGCCAAACTATGTTCTGAAACATGCATAGCCGCATTTGCATCTATTAGAGAAGCAAATGTAGCTTTAATTAACAAGAACATTGAGCTAGAACAAACAATTTCCAAAAGCAAACCTGAATTTGTGTCTGTGATTAATGATAAGAATGATGAGATTTACAAACTTAAATGCCAAATCACTGATGATAAGGCTAGGGAAGAGATACTTCTAGAGAAGTATAGAGACCTCAAAGAAACACTTGCAACTACCCAGGTAGAGTGTGATCAAAGGGTAAATTCTTGCAAGGGTTTTGAAATGCTTCTTAGTAAGCAATCTGCTTCCAATGTGAAGTTTGGCATTGGCTATAATCACACTGCTCCTCCTACAGATTTTACTCCTAGAACAGAGGTAGAATCTGATGGTGAAAGCAATAACCAATCCTTTTCGTCATGTGATCTATTATCTGATACAGCACCATCAGAAGTAGAAGCTAGCATTAATTCCTCTCAGAACGTATCAACTGATGTTGATGGTTCAAATGCTGACACTCACATCATCACAAAGTTGATCACTCCAGGTGATATTTCACAAAGTACTGAAAGTACTAAAAAGAATGTTATAACACCTGGAGAACAAGCCCAAACTACTACATGTACTAAAGGAAAGAAAACTGCAAGTAGAAAGGGTGGGTAAACTACTGAAGAAGATATCAAGAAAGCAGGTACTAAAGGGAAGAAAACTGCTAGTACTGATAGAAAACTGCTGAAGAAAAAGTCTTCAGTAGTTTCATCTTCTTCAGCAGATGATCAACTTAAGATGAAGAAAAAGCAATGTGAAATATGTGGCTTATTCAATCATCTTACTGATGATTGCTGGTATAAAAAGGGCTCCAAACTCAAATACAATGAAAACATTAAAGAGCAAATGGATAAAATGAAAACTGAGTTTGAAATCAAATTCGTACCGGCAACATCAAAACCTATGACCCCAAAATCCAAAAAGAAATCCAAAAAGAAAGGGGTTAAACAGGTAACAGCTGAGGTTGCTCAAAGAGAGATGGTACAACACAGGAACCCATCAAACTCACACACTAATGTGTCTGATGAGCTGAAAGCTTTATCACAAAATCAGACACAACTTGTTATGATGGTTCAACATCTATTGGGGAGAGTCAACCATTAGATGCTCCTGTGTTGAAACCACAGAGAAGAAAATCCATGCCAAAGGATTCTTCTTCTTCACCATCTCCATCCCCTCAGACTGTTATTCATAGCAAGTCTGTTAGTTTACCATCTGTTGATGTGAATAGACCCAGAACCAAAAAGGTTTGGGTCTCAAAAACTAACTAATTGTTTATGATTGCAGGGTTCTTCAACATGCCAAAGTAGCATCTGGTATGTAGACAGTGGGGGATCTATGCATATTACAGGGAACAGCTCTCTTCTTCATGACTACTCTCAAGGAAAGAAGGGGTTTGTTTCTTTTGGCAATGATGCTAAGGGTTACATCATTGGAAAAGGCTTTGTCTCTAATGGAGAAATAAAGTTTGATGATGTTAATCATGTGGAAAATCTCAAGTACAATCTCTTGAGTGTCACTCAAATGTGTGATAAAGGCCATGTTGCTCTTTTCACCAGTCAGAACTGCAGGATTCTGTCATCCAAAGTTTTGAATTTGATTGATAAGGTGTTGGATTATCACACTCTCCTGAGGGCCAACAGGACAGGAAGAGTGTATGCCTTAGATCTTTCCAAGAAAATAAATATCAGAGGCCATCCTTGCCTATTTTCCAAAGCCTCCTCAGGAATCTAAACTGTGGCACAGAAGGCTGGGTCATGTTAATTTCAAAAACATGAATCAGCTGATCCACAATAGTTTAGTGAGAGGTTTACCAATAAAGGAGTTCTACTGTGATGAAACCTACACTGCTTGTTTAAAAGGAAAACGGCACAAAGTCTCATTCCCTCCTATTGAAGAGCCTAAGTCCACTGCCTGCTTGCAATTACTGCATATGGATCTATTTGGTCCTGTGAGAGTGATGAGCATGGCAAAGAAGAAATACTGTCTGGTAATTATGGATGATTACTCCAGATTTGTATGGACTTTCTTTCTACATTCAAAGGATGAGGTTGCTCAGAAGATTATCAACTTTGTGTTGTATGTTGAGAAGCAGTATTCCCTTTCAGTCAAGTGTATAAGGAGTGACAATGGAACTGAATTCAGAAACCATACACTTGATGAATTTTATCTTTCAAAGGGAATCAAAAGGCAGTTTAGCATCCCAAGGACTCCAGAACAAAATGGGTAGTGGAGAGAAAAACAGGACCCTAATTGAAGCTGCAAGGTCTATGTTGGCTAACTCTGGTTTGCCACTGACCTTTTGGGCTGAAGCTGTTAACACAGCTTGCTATGTGCAGAATAGAGCCTTAGTAAATCAGAGGTTGATGAAGAATCCATAAAGTTCTACATCACTTGGCTCCTCTAATTTCATTTTTCAAAGCATTTGGGTGTCCCTGTTTTATTCTCAACACAAAGGATCAACTCCAAAAATTTGATCCTAAGGTGGATGCAGGGTATTTTATTGGTTATTCATCTACTTGCAAAGCATACAGAGTCTTCAACTGCAGAACAAAGATAGTTGAAGAGACTTGCATGTAAAGTTTAATGAATCTCCAATGGACAAGATTCCACAAAACCCTGTGGAGTTGTTTGATTTGGACATACTGCAATATGTTCCTTATCAACCTCCAGCTGTTGCAGATCATGTGGATAAATCATCTTCTGCAGCATGTCTTCCACCTGGTGGTATTGATGATGAGGTAATAATATCAATACTCACCTATTCAAGTTTAGTGACCAACTACCTGAGTCTGCTAAACTTGATGTTCCTGTAGCTTCAGCAGTTCCATCCACAACAACTGCTGATGAGATCTCTGATTCCTCTACATCTTTTGAGTTACCATCAAATTCTTGGTTTCAAGAGTCTACATCAACATCTTCTGCTGCTGAAGGTTCTACAAACACTTGCATAGATATCATTGTTTATCAAGAACTGAAGAATCACCCAATGTCTCAAATCATTGGTGATATCAATGCTGGAGTTTCAACAAGATTCAATTGTCTAACTTCTGCTTCTATGCTCTCTTCATCAGTCAGCTAGAGCCAAAGAACTACCATGTTGCTTTAAGAGACAATGGATGGGTTGAAGACATGCAGCTTGAGCTACTTCAGTTTAAGAAACAGCAAGTGTGGGAACTGGTTCCTCTACCCCCAGGTAAGTGTGCAATAGGCACTAAATGGGTGTTTAGGAGTAAAACTGATGAAAATGGGCTTATTGTTAAGAACAAAGCTAGACTGGTTGTACAGGGTTTTCACAAGAAGAAGGTATTGATTATGATAAAACCTTTGCCCTTGTAGCCAGACTAGAGGCAATTAGATTGTTCTTAGCCTATGCTGCATTCCACCATCTCAAAGTTTTTCAAATGGATGTCAAAAGTGCTTTTTTATATGGTAAAATAAAAGAAGAAGTTTATGTGTGTCAACCACCAGGTTTTGAGGACAATAAACATCCTGAATTGGTGTATAAACTTGATAAGGCTCTTTATGGGTTGAAACAAGCTCCTAGAGCCTGGTATAAGACACTTTCCACTTTTCTTCTCAAGAATAATTTCACTAGAGGCTCCATAGATAAAACTTTGTTTATTAAGAAGGTGGATCAGCATAAGCTACTTGTTCAAATTTACGTTGATGATATTTTTGCATCCTCTGATCCCCAGTTGTGTGATGATTTTACCAACTTAATGAAAAAGAGGTTTGAAATGAGTGCAATGGGAGAATTACAGTTCTTTCTAGGCTTGCAAATCAAACAAAAGGCTGATGGAACCTTATTCATCAGTCAAAATATACAAAAGATCTTTTGAATAAGTTTGATTTACAAAATTGTAAGCCCTGTTCTACTCCCATGTGCAACACTACACAACTGGATGCGGATCAGAAAGGTAAAGTTGTTGATGAAACACTTTACAGATGTATGATTGGGTCCTTGATGTACTTAACAGCTTCTAGACCAGATATCATGTTTGTTACTTGTGTCTGTGCTAGATTTCAGGCTGCTCCTAAAGAATCTCATTTGATTGCAGTCAAGAGAATCTTTAGATATTTGCAAGGTACACAATCTCTAGGTTTATGGTATTCCACTGGACACTCTTGCAAATTAGTTGCTTTCTTAGATAGTGACTATGCAGGGTGCAAGTTAACTCGAAAGTCAACTTCTGGTGGTTGTCAATTCCTAGGCAACTGTTTGATTTCTTGGCAGAGTAAGAAACAAACATTGTTGCTACATCCACTGCTGATGCAGAATACATTGCAGGTGCAAGTTGTACTTCTCAGGTACTCTGGCTTCAGAACCAACTTTTGGATTATGGCATTACAGAGACTAAGACTCCATAATTAATGGATAGTGCTTTAGCTCTATGCATTGTCAAAAATCCAGTCCAGCACTCTAGGACCAAACATATAGAGATCAGACATCATTTTATTAGGGATTGTTTTGTAAAAGGTCTGATTGATCCTAAGTTTGTGCCTAGTGCTGATGAGCTTGCAGACATTTTTACTAAGCCTTTGGATAGTTCAACTTTCCAAAACCTAGTGTTACGGCTTGGTATGCTGCAGCTAGAATAAGTGATAACTACTGATGATCTCAGTATATAAGTACTGATGATCATTAGTGCCATATCACATATCATGCTGATTCTGTTAAAACAACTGATAAAGTTACAACTACTGATGTAGTTATAACTACTGATGTCAGTAAAAACAGATAAGTACTGATGTCCTATGAAACTACTGAAAATAGCTAAAAGGCTGATGAGTAAGTGTTTAGGACAGTATGAAACAGCTGAAAGGCTATGAATTAACGAAAACTACTGATTAGATCTTTCTCTTCAGTTGTTTCTACAACTCTTGTTTCATCCTAAACAACTGATGACAAAACCATGTCTTCAGTAGTTTCACAACTACTGATGACTAACACCAAGTCATCAGCTGTTTACAACAACTGATGACAAAACCATGTCTTCAGTAGTTTCATAACTACTGATGACTAATACCAAGTTATCAGTTGTTTACAACACCTGAAGACAAAACCGAGGTTTTCAGAAGTTTCACAACTACTGATGACTAAAACCAAGTCTTCAGTTGTTTTCAAACATCTGAAGTAAAACCCATGGTTTTCAGTAGTTTTATAACTACTGATGCCTAAAACCAAGACTTCAGTTGTTTCAACTTCTGAAAGGGTAATACCATGTCATCAGTCGTTTACAACTACTGATGAATAACACCAAACCCTTCAGTTGTTTTCTAAACCTTACCCTATAAACACCCATACCTAATCCTTCAGCACTTCATCTTCTCCAAACCTAACGTTCAAATCTCCAAAACTTCTCTCTCATTAATGGCGACCATGTAGCTCAAACCACGACATAACTGTGTTGCCTACCTCACAAAATTACCTTCTGGACAAAGTTCGATAACGCCATTAATCTAATGGTCCATTCTCCCTACCAAACGGCCTTCCTTCTAAATCCCACCATTCATGCCGAATCCTTACACCAATTTCGGACAAACGTCAACCTTTGAACTGGGGAGAACAACACCGAGTCTCTCCAGTCGTTCGTCAACAACCATCAAGTGGTCATCACTCCGGAAATCATTCACCAAACCCTCAACTTGGATGATGCCACTTTCCCCGTTGGGTATCCAAAGGGCACAACTGATTTATCCTTTGCCCACCATGGATATCAGGGAAACCTCAGTGCCTCTACCATCCTGAAGAAGAATTTCCATGATGCAAAACATCTTATCTTTCACATGGTTAATGTTTGCTTAGCTCCTAAGACATCCTCTTGGGATCAAATGTCTACCAGGTGGCAGCAGGTACTATTCTCTATCCTTGAGCAACAAGACTTAAACTTTTCTGAAATTATTTTTCTTGAACTTAAGGATATGGCCTCAAAATCTCTTTCTAATCGATGGATATTATATCCTCGATTCATTATGGCCATCATAGAGAATCAGCTGCAAGCTGAGGGACTTGTTGGCCTTGGAGTCCCTGCAACGACTGTATTGCCTGAGTATACTCCAGGCACAAATCTGACCAAACACTGAAACAGGCTGCCAATCTGCGAAAACCCACGCAGTTGGAACCCACAGCCACCACCTCCAGATCCATAGTCCCCACTATACCAAAATCCAAAAAGCCAAAAAAGGCTACCCAGGGAGATGAGTCCCCTAAGGATGCCCCTGTACCACAAACACAGGAAGCACATACTGGTATTAACCCCCCAGTTGTGTCAAAGACTCAACCTGCTAAAGCCGCATATGTATCCTCTCAACAGGATCCTCTTACAACCAATATTGGGAACCCACACTGCTGGAACCTATCTCACTTGAGAGGGTTACCATTGAAGCGCACCATTCACCCCGGGTGCAATCTGCTTCTACCCAATCACCCCATGCAACCGCCCCCCAAAGTCCTACATTAATTGTTCCACAAGTGCTGAGTCAGTTGCACTCCTCACCCCCTCCCCAGATACCAATTACAACTGGGCATACCTCTACCATTGAGGGGAGGGTCAAAGTGCATCTGATAACCCACAGCATAGGGGTTACAATGTTCCATTTCCTAGTGTAGAAAAGGAGATTGGAACTTCTGGTGAGGCTGCCACTTATCCTGCTTCAGCATATGATCAGGATGTAGTTGGTACCATTAGTAAGACCTTACCAGAGGCAACTGCTGATGAAGGACATAGTCCTGAGGCAGGAAGTCCCCAGTTCCAAGAGAAAGGGACACATGCTACAACTAATCTACACTCAGTGCATGTTCATCCTGATTCTATCAGGAGGTCAGGTGATTCAGTAACCACTGATGATGACCTGGGCTTCTTTTATGATGTATTAGCCCAAAACACCATCCTGGAAGAGGAGGTGAGCAGACTCAAAGAGCTGCTTGCCAAAACTTCTGCGGATCAAAGACCATCTGTCTCTCAAACCCCATAGATGGCACCTTCATCTGAAGGTCTCCCAAACACAGAGCCACTCCTAAATACTCAGCCACCTGCCTCTGCTTCTGGCACTATTTCTCAGGAACAGAACCCCCCTGAGCATATAGCTGCTATCTTTCAAAATTCCATACCTCTCATCACACCTATAATCATTAATATAGTGATCAAAACCATTGATGAGAGGCTTTCCTCAGTAATACACCCTTGATAGAGGAAGTTGTGGGCAAAAAGCTTTCTGACAATCAAACCCTTACAACCAATGCACCCAAAAAGGGAGAGATTCAGTCAGTGAAAGCAAAAAGAAAGAGGAGTGCAGAGAGGAAAGAGAAAGAGAAAGAAACAAAAGTGATAGAAGTGGAAAAAGAGAAGGAGTTGGCTGTGGAGGCTGAAAAAGAGAAGGAGAAGGAAGCTGACATGGAGAAATCAAAGAAAAGAAAGAATGAGAAGGAGACTGCCTTGGAGCTGATGGTAAAAGAGGCTGATGCTGAACGCAGCAGATCAATGGATAACATCATTGATCATTTGTTTAGGCAAGGCCATGACACTGACAAACTTGACTATGAGATCAAAAGATTAGAGATTGAAGAAATTCTAAACAGATGGGCAAGTTATGATGTGTTAGAAAGAGAAAGGCTGGAGATCATGATCAGATTTATAGCAAAATATCTTGAAAGATCAATGATAGAAATCAAGGCTTGGTCCAAGGACAGCATCTTGGAATAACCACCAAGATCTGTTCGTCTGAAGTATACACTAAAGGATTAGTTATTGAAGCTTTGAATGAAGCTGGTGCTGGGAGCAGGACTAAACTAGCCAAGCAATCTAAAGCCACACTCACTTCCAAAATGCTAGAACAGCCTGTCAACATTCCCACACCAAAACCACCAAAACAACAACCCACCAAACCAACTCCCTTACCCTCAAAACCAATAGCCGATGATGTACCCCAGAAGAGAAGAGAAGGGTATTGAGGCTAGAAGATGATGAAGAAGATGATGATGAATGTTAGGATCAGTGATCTACGTTGACTGATTAGAGAGTATAGCAGCAGAATTCTAACAATGAATTAGCCAATTCACAAGAACGAAAAGATATTCAATGAAGAACAAAAACGGTTATAGATAGAGAGAATTTTGCAGATATATTTCATTCAATATTCACTTTCGTGGTAACGGAATGTCACACTTACAATTAAGTCGACACCTCTTATATAAGAGATATGACGTCTGCTGATGTCACTTGATAGTGACATCTAACAGAATTATTCCAACTGAAACACAACTACTGAAGATGTCAAAACAGCTGACATCTTCTTACAAAAATACTAAGTGTTATCAGTTACTACAACTACTGAAAAACATAAAACTACTGACACTACAACGACTAAAGAACAAGCTCTTCAGTCGTTTTACAAAACTACTGAAAGTAAAAACATAAAACTACTGATATCACAACTACTGAAGAAGTACTCTTCAGCTGTTGTGACAAACTACTGAAACTTCAGTACTTGGTCTTCAGACTTGAACTTCAGACGTTTCATCAGCTGATGACTTCAGTAGATATCATCAGCTGATGTCTTCAGTCTTTGTCTTCAGACTTTGTACACCAGTTGTTGATCTTCAGCACTTGTAGACTCTTCAGCTGTTGTACTTCAGTACTTTGGTCTTCAGCTTCAGCAGTTGTGTTCTTCAGCTGTTCAGCTTCAGCACTTGTGTTCTTCAGCTGTTCAGCTTCAGCACTTGTGTTCTTCAGCAGTTGAGCTTCAGCACTTTAGTCTTTAGCTGTTGAAGTCTTCAGTACTTGATCTTCAGCTGTTGTAGTCTTCAGCACTTGTCGAACTGCTGATGAAGCCTTCAGCAGTTGTTGTGATATCATGTGGGACTTAGAGGTTTTCTGATCTTGGCTCATTGGTTCTTTTGGTCCAACAAACTCCCCCTGAACCAATGCATCCAAAACCTCTAATTGATTTATTTTCCCACTTATTGTTGGCAAAATGGTTGGTCTTTTTCCTTCTAGATCAGTAGAGAAGATGACCCATATAAGCACTGGCCTGGGAAGAAATCTCAGAGATCTGTTTGGCAAGGTATGAATGGGAACTCTGTTTTGGGGAATTGGACATAGAGTTGTTATCCCGTTCATGAGATCTACTTTCCCATTATGGGTCTGTATGACTCTCGAACATAGGCCTCAAGGAGAACAACTTGTTCCTCCTTGGAGAGTTCTTCTACTCCTCCTTCAAAGAAGAACTCTGGACCATAGTACTCAGATAAGTACTTTACAGTCCTGCCATTTTTCAACTCCATAGTAGTTACCTCCGTATAGACAAATTCATCAGGATGAGTGCCCTCAAGGAGTAACTGGAGCTCATTCTTCTTAATGTCTTCAAGATTCTTATATAATAACCCCTTTTGATCATCTTGTTTTCCAGTAAAGCTTGAGGATTCATTTTTGATTGATGAGCCTTCTTGAATTCATCGATTATTTCCCATGGTGAGACTACAATGGCCAACATGATTGTAGAGTCTATTGTTTTTCTAACCTGGCCATTGTATCTGTGTGGAATGGATCTTTTGTGGATTCTAGAACTCACCTTGGGGTCTGGCCATACTCTCACTCTCTCCTTCTGATACTGAAATGTGTGTCTGAGAGTGTACAGCCTCTGAGCATGCCCTTTCATGGCTTGTATAGATGATGACTAAGGAAATTCCTTGTCAACCATCTTCAGTAGTTGCTCATCGTGCTGCGTCTGCTGTTCTTCATCTTCTATTTTGACCCTAACCGTTTCCCTTTGAGAGTCAGGTGTGATCATGGTTGACTCCTGGGTTGTGGTAGCCTTAGAACAGCAGAGAGTGGCAGACTATCATCTTCATCCTCATCTTCTTCATCTTCTTCTATCCTCAACACCCTTCTCCTCCTTCTAGGTGCATCACTGGATGATGGTTGGGTTGTTTTTGTGGTAAAGGAATTGGTTTTGAAGGTTGAGGATGTTTGGATTTGGGTTTTGAGATTGGTTTGGAGATTTGAGGGGTAGGCTGTTTTTGAGTGGGTGATTGGGAAGGTTGTTCAAGCATTTTGGTTGTGAGTTTGGCTTTTGTCAGTCTTGCCATTTCAAACCTTTTTCCAGCCCCAGCTTCATCAAGTGCTTCAATGATAATCCCCTTATGAAATTGCTCAGACAAACAGATTCTGGTGGCTATAGCCAGAATACTGTCTCTGGTCCATGAACGAATCTCCATCAATGATCTTCCTAAGTATTTGGTGATGAATCGAATCATGATCTCCAATCTCTCTTTCTCCAGCACATCATACCCAGCCCATCTGTTTTGAATTTCCTCTACTTCCAACCTCCTGATCTCACTGTCTAGTGTGGCTGTGTCAAAGCCTTGCTTGAAGAGTTGCTCAATGATTTTGTCCATGGATCGGCTGTGTGTTTCATCTTCATCTTTTACCAGCTCTTCAAAGGATTTTTCTTCAGCATTTGTTTGATCACCAGCACTTTTCTTTCTTTTGTAAGTGATCAGTTGTTGTTCCTTTTCCTTTTCCAACTCCTGGGTTTTCTCTTGTGCCTTCTCATCCTCAGTTCTTTTTCTTTTCTTTTCTTTCACTACAGTACTCTCCCCCTTTTTGGATGCATTGGTGGCAGGGGTTTGTACCGCAGAAAGTTGCTTTTGCACAGCATCATCAATGAGTGGTTGTAGACTTGAGGAGATCCTCTCATCAATGGCTTTATAAACAATGTCATTGATGATGGGAGTGATGAGAGGTAGGGATTGTTGGAATACAGCAACCATCTGCTCTGGGGGTTCTTTCCCGGAGAGATAGTGCCAAAAGCAGAGGTTGGAGGCTCAGTGAAGTGAGAGGGTAAAGTGTTTGGGGGACCTTCAAATGATGGTGCCTTCTGTGGGTTGGTGGGGGCAGATGGACTTACATGCTGAGACTTCTTGGTAAGCAGTTCTTGTAGTCTGCTTACCTCAGCCTGCAGGATGGTGTTGTGGGCTAGAACATCATAGAAAAAGCCCAGGTCATCATCAGTAGATGCTGAATCACCTGAACTCCTGCTTGTAGCAGGATTTACATGCACTGGGTGTAGACCAGTTTTAGCATGTGCCCCTTTTTCTTGGAACTGGGGACTTCCAGCCTCAAAACTATGTCCTTCATCAGCGGTTGCCTCTACTGAGGTCTTAGCAATGTTACCAGCCTCATTCTGATCATGTGCTGATACAGAAGAGGTGGCAGCCTCACTAGATGTTCTAATCTCCCTATCCACACTAGGAGATAGAACTTGTAAACCCCGGTGCTATGGGTTGTCAGAAGCATGATGATCCTCTTCCTCAATGTGTGTGGTTCTCCCCTTTGTTGGTGGTTGTTGGGGAGGAGGAGAGGCATGCAACTGAGTTAGCACGTTTGCAATGATTATGGTTGGACTTTGGGGGGGCGGTTGCATGGGGAGATGGGGTAGAAGCAGTGTGCACCTGGGGAGGATGGTGCTCTTCAATGGCAATCTCCTCAAGTGAGGAAGATCCCAGATGTGTGGGTACCCCTTGTGTGGTGGCTGCAGGCTCCTTTTGAGAGGAATCCTGAGCGGCTATGGCTGGTAGAGTCTCTGATACTGCTGGGGGGTTTAAGCCAGCAAGTATATCCTGCATTGGATGTACAGGAGCATCTTCAGGGGACTCATCTCCCTGAATAGCTATTTTGGGGTGTTTTGGGTTTGGTTTAGTGGGGACTTTGGTTCTGGTGGAGGAAGCTGTGGGTTCCCTGTGCTTGGGCTTTAGGATTCGGGCAGCTTCTTTGAGTGTAAGGTCTGAGTTGTGCCTGGAGTATACCTCAGCCAAAACAGCTGGTGCAGGGACTCCAAGGCCAACAAGGCCATCAGATTTTAATTAATCTAAAATAATTGCCATCAGAAACCTGGGATATAATGGCCATCGGTTTGCCACAGGTTTCTGAGCCAAGTTCTTTATTTCTAGAAACACGATTTCAGAAAAATTTAGTGGTTGGTGTTCTAGAATAGAATACAATACCTGTTTCCATTGGGATGACATTTGATCCCAAGAAGATATCTTGGAGGCTAAGCAGACATTTACCATGTGAAAAATAACTTTCTCAGCGTCATGGAAATGTTTCTTTAGAACGGTTGTAGCCCGAAGATCACCTTCATACCCATGATTGATAAATGACATATCTGTTATGCCCTTTGGGTATTCAGTCACAGCGGTGGAGTCGTGTAAGTGTAATGCCTGATGAATGATGTCGGCTGTAACGACCACTGGTTTCTGGTTGACAAGGGACCGAACAAAGATCTAGCCGGTAGACTCATCTGTATGAACAAAAGCATTTGACCAGAATTGACTGAGGGATTCAGGGTAGATGGTTGGATTCAAGAGAAAGGTTGTGCGATATGGGGAATCCACCATTAAGTCAATGGCATTATCATATTTGTTCAAGAAAGCCGACTTGGTAAGGTAAGCAACGCAGTTATGTCGTGGTTTCAGACTCATGGTCGCCATGTTTGAGAGAGAGAAGTTTAGAAAATAACGGCTAATGAAACATTAGAGAAGAGGACAGGTATTTATAGGGTAGAGGTGAGAAAATGACTGAAGGGATTGGTGTTAGTCATCAGTAGTTTTAAACCGACTGTTGACATGGTATTACCCTTTCAGACGTTGAAACAGCTGAAGTCGTGGTTTTAGGCATCAGCAGTTAGAAAACTACTGAAGACCATGGTTTTGACTTCAGATGATGAAACAAATGAGGACTTGGTGTTTGTCATCAGTAGTTGTGAAACTACTGAAGATAGTGGTTTTGTCATCAGTTGTTGTAAACAGCTGAAGACTTGGTGTTTGTCATCAGTAGTTATAAAACTACTGAAGACATGGTTTTGCTTCAGTTGTTTAGAATGAAACAGCAGTTGTAGAAACAACTGAAGAGAACGTTCTCTTCAGTAGTTTTCGTCAATTCATAGCCTTTCAGCTATTTCATACTGTCCTCAACACTTACTCATCAGACTTTGCATCTGCTTTTCAGGTGTTTCATAGGACGTCAGTACTTATCTGTTTGTACTGATTTTAGTAGTTGTAACTACATCAGTAGTTGTAACTACATCAGTAGGTTAGAACAGATAAAGTACTTCAGTACTTGTGAGGCATTTAGCCGTCAGTAGTTATAAAACTACTGAAGGTGAAAGAACTCATCAGTACTTATATGTGACATGGTTACCAATGATCACCGTACTTTTTACTGAAATCATCAGTAGTTGTCACTTATTCTAGCTGCAGCATACCAAGCCTTAACACAAGGTTTTGGAAAGTAGAACTATCCAAATGCTTAGTAAAAATATCTGCAAGCTCATCAGCACTAGGCACAAACTTAGGATCAATCAGACTTTTTTTTTCTAAATCTGATCGCTATATGTTTGGTCCTAAAGTGCTGGACAGGATTCTTGATAAAGCACAGAACTGGAGCACTATCCATTAATAATGGAGTCTTAGTCTCATGCAGAAGAACCCTGCATTTATCATAAGGAACTAGTTAGATTTTGAAGCCCAAACCTTTTTGGTTTTGGGTCTGTTTTTATCAACAGATTTAACCATAACTTGTTTCTCATGATTAACAGCTGAAGAAGAAGATGGTGCTGAGATGGATTCCTTGGATTTGGACTTGGAATGCCTTCTCAGTGGTTTGATCACATTTGCATCTAGTTGGTTAATTCTCCCCAACAAATGCTGAATCATCATAACAAGTTGTGTCTGATTTGTTGCCAAAGCTTTCAGCTCTTGTGACATATCAGTACTTGTGTTTGATGAGTTCCTGTGATCCACCATTTCCTTTTGAGCAACCTCAGCTGTTGCCTGTTTAACCCCTTCCTTTTTGGATTTCTTTGTGGACTTAAGGGTTACAGGATTTGATGTTGCTCATACAAATGTGGTCTCAAACTCAGTTTTCATTTTAACCATTTTCTCTTTAATTTCTTCTTTATGTTTGAGTTTGGATCCTCTTTTGTACCAGCAATCATCTGTAAGATGATTGAACAAACCACATACTTCACATGGTTTCTTCTTCATCTTAGGTTGATCATCAACTAAAGAGGATGAAACAACTAAAGACTTGCTCTTCAGTGCTTTGGAAGCAATGTTTGCTTTCTTGACTTCCTCTTTAGTAGTCTTCAAACTCTTTCTACTGACAGTTTTCTTCTTTTCAGTACTGGCAGTAGTTGGAGTTTGAACTTCAGGTGTTAAATCCTGCTCTCTAGTCCTTTCAGGACTTTCAGAATTAACTCCTGAGTTGATCAACTCATTGATCATGTGAGTGTCAGCAGTGGAACCATCAACATCAGCTGATAGGTTCTGAGAGGGCTTGGTGCTGACTTCTACTTCTGATAGTGCTGAATCAGAAGGTAGATCACATGATAAAATGGATTGGTTATTACTCTCACCATGAGATTCTACCTCTTCTCTGGGAGTAAAATCTGTAGGTGGAGCAGTGTGATTGTAACCAATGCCAAACTTCACATTGGAAGCAGATTGCTTACTAAGAAGCATTTCAAAACCTTTGCATGATTGTACCCATCGATCACACTCTACTTGGGTGACTTCAAGGGTTTCTTTTAGATCTATATACTTCTCTAGAAGTATCTCTTCCCTAGCCTTATCATCAAATTCAGCTTTGCTTTTGGAAATTATTTGTTCTAGCTCAATGTTCATGTTGATTAAAGCTATATTTTCTTCTCTAATAGATGCAAATGCTGCTATGCATGTTTCAGAACGTAATTTGGCTTTTGCCTCAGAGGATACCTGTGATACCTTTGGTGTAGAGGCATTAGTGGATGAAGTATCAGCAGAATCCAAAGCCATAAGAGCTAGATTTCCAAAGGGACTTTCACCACCATGTTGACCAGCACGTGAGAACAGTTGTTCATGACCAGACAAGTCATCTGGTAAACTGCTCCAGTCAACAACTCCTGGGGTGAAGAAGTTGTGTTGTTGAGGTTGAGTTTGTTGATAAGATTGGGAAGGTTGTGGTTCAGGCAATGCTTGTGGTTGTTGTGCAATTAGAGCTTGAACAGGATTTGGTTGAGGCATATAATAGCAGGGATAAGGATATGACATTTGACCCTGTGGAACAAAGTATGCAGGAGATCTAGGATGTGAATGATGACCAGAACCAGCAGGATGTTGCCCTCTGTTTTGTGGACTAGTACTAGGAAAAGTCACAAAGGGTGCAGAAGAGTTAGATCCAGTTGATCTACACTCTCTTGCAAAGTGTCCCAGCCTTTGGCATTTGTGACACCTCAACTTACTCTTGTCAAAACCGACTTGGTTTTGCCAGAGAGTCTAGGAAATTTCCTGCCAGTTCTCTTAAGAACTTCTGAGATCTGATATTAATCAGTGCCATTTGGCTTAGAATATCCATCTCTTCTAGATCATCATCAGCTATTCCTTTCAAATCATCCATGATGAAGCATAGATTGTCACTATTACTGCCAGAATGACTCTCAATACCAACAAATCCATGATCAGAACTATTTGAAGAGAAATCAATATGCTCATCATAATTGCTTTCAGATGCAGCATATTCTGACTCATGACCAACCAAGGCAGTATTCCCTGGTACAAAGTCATCAGTGAGCTTTCCTGATGAGGACAGTTTCCTCTTCTGCTCTATCTCTCTTTCGAATGTAAGCAGTTTCCCATGAAGTTGGGTGAGAGATAGGCTATCCAGATTTGCACTGGAGCGTAGGACAATAGTGTATGTGTCCCATCTCTCAGGCAGTGATCTGAAGAACCTGTTATTCATCTGGCTATTGGTGTATTCCTGTTTCACCATTTTCAGCTCAGAGATCAAGCAGGAAAAATGCTCAAACTGTTGAGTCAGAGTCTCACCCTTTCTATGAGAGAATGTCTCATATTGTTGGGCAAGGATTTCTCTGTTGTTTGCTAAGACCTCATCTGTGCCACCGAATTGTTCCTTCAGGGCATTCCAGAGATCATGAGCAGTTTCATGATGCATAAGCCCTGAATAGATTTCATTAGGCAGTGCCATGGCCAGAACTCCATGGGCTTTAGCATCAATCTCAAACAGTTTCCGATCTTCATCAGAGTATTGTTCCTTCTTCTTCGGAACCATTTGATTGGTTTCCGGATTGTTCACCATAGGCTTATGTGGTCCATGTACCACAGATGTCCAACAACCTGAACTGTTAATAGACATGTGATGAAGCATTCTTCGCTGCCATATGTTATACTCGGTCCTAACCAGCATCGGGGGCTTGGTTGAGGAACCGTATTGTGAGGATCATTAGAAGGAGTAGTCATCTCAGATTCAATCAAATTCAATTAAGCTAAAACAGATTTAGAACAAAACCCAACAACCAATTGAACCAAGAGAGATCTCAGAATAAATGAACGAAAGCGTTAGAAATTCAATAATCTATAACCAGTTCTTGCGAATATGCTAATTCAATCAAACATAGATATCAATTAGCAGTTTCAATGATCAATTGTTAGATCGATCAATGATTAACCAGCTCTGATACCACTAGTTAGGATCAGTGATCTATGTTTGATTGATTAGAGAGTATAGCAGCGGAATTCTAACAATGAATTAGCCAATTCACAAGAACGAAAAGATATTCAATGAAGAACAAAAAACGGTTATAGATAGAGAGAATTCTGCAGATATATTTCATTCAATATTCGCTTTCGTGGTAACGGAATGTCACACTTACAATTAAGTCGACACCTCTTATATAAGAGATGTGACGTCTGCTGATGTCACTTGATAGTGACATCTAACGAAACTATTCCAACTGAAACACAACTACTGAAGTTGTCAAAACAGCTGACATCTTTTTACAAAAATACTAAGTGTTATCAGTTACTACAACTACTGAAAAACATAAAACTACTGACACTACAACGACTGAAGAACAAGCTCTTCAGTCGTTTTACAAAACTACTGAAAGTAAAAACATAAAACTACTGATATCACAACTACTGAAGAAGTACTCTTCAGCTGTTGTGACAAACTACTGAAACTTCAGTACTTGGTCTTCAGACTTGAACTTCAGACGTTTCATCAGCTGATGACTTCAGTAGATATCATCAGCTAATGTCTTCAGTCTTTGTCTTCAGACTTTGTACACCAGTTGTTGATCTTCAGCACTTGTAGACTCTTCAGCTATTGTACTTCAGTACTTGGTCTTCAGCTTCAGCACTTGTGTTCTTCAGCTGTTCAGCTTCAGCACTTGTGTTCTTCAGCTGTTGAGCTTAGCACTTTAGTCTTCAGCTGTTGAAGTCTTCAGTACTTGATCTTCAGCTGTTGTAGTCTTCAGCACTTGTCGAACTGCTGATGAAGCCTTCAGCAGTTGTTGTGATATCATGTGGGACTTAGAGGTTTTCTGATCTTGGCTCATTGGTTCTTTTGTTCCAACAATGAAGATGAAGATAGGCTGCCACTCTCAGCTGTTATACAGTTGCCGAAGGCCACAAGTCACTCTCCAATAATTACTCGTGAAACTCAAAGACAAATTGTGAAAGTGAAGCTAGAAGAAGAAGAGCTTCACAAACAACACGATGAGGAATTGTTGAGGAGGGTTGACAAAGCATATGCAGCCACATCTTCTATCATCAACATGAAGAAGCATGCACTCAGATCATACACTCTTAAGCATACATTTCAATATCAAAAGGAGAGAGTGAGGATTTGGCCTGATCCTAGGGTGTCTCATAGGATTCATAAGAAAAACATTCCACAGAGATACATTGGCCAGGTGAAAAAGATTGTAGATGAAGTGATCTCACTGGTCTTTGTAGTATCACCCTGGGAAATCCTAGAAGACTTCAAGAAAGCTTATAAAACTAACCAAACCCCACAGAAGATGCTGGAAAATAAAATGGTGAAAAAGGGGTTAGTATATAAGAGGCTTGAAGAAGTCAGAAAGAATGAGCTCCAGTGGTTCGTAGAGGCTAATCACCCTGATGAATTTGCTTATAGAATAATAACAACTGTGGAGCTAAAGAATGGGAAACAGGTCAAATACCTATCTGAGTACTATGGGCCTGAATCATTATTTGAAGGAGGTGCTGAAGAGCTGACCATGGAGGAACAAATTACGTTCCTTGAGGCCTACACAAGAGAGTCATACAGACTCATAGTGGGGAAGTAGATCTCATGGATGGGGTAACAACTCTGTGTCCAGTTCTCCAAGACGGAGTTCCCATTCATACTTTGCCAAACAGATCATTAAGACTTCTTCCCTGGCCTGTGCTTAAAAGGGTCACTTCTGAGCTGATCTAGAAGACAAAAAGACCAATTCTTCTGCCATAATAAGTGGGACATCTTCAATAAGTTTAGAGGTTTTGGCTGCATTGGTTTAAGGGGAGTTTGTTGGACCAAAAGAACCAATGAGCCTGATCAGAAAAACCTCTAAGTCCTACAGACATCACAACTATTGAAGACTTGATCAGCTGTTGTAATAAAGTCTGAAGACCAACAACTGAAGACTAAACTACTGAAGACTTCAACAGCTGAAGATCAAAGTCTGAAGATCAACAGCTGAAGAACAAAGTACTGAAGATCAATAGCTGAAGTACAAAGACTGAAGACATCAGCTGATGACAACAGCTGAAGTTCAAGTACAAGTACTGAAGCCTTCAGAGTTTGTTACAACAGCTGAAGAAGCACTCTTCAGTTGTTGTGATGGTTTCTATTCAGTAGTTTTCTTTTTGTTTCAGAATTTGTAAAACGACCGAAGAGCATGTTCTTCAGTCGTTGTAGTTTCAGTAGTTTCTTTTCAGTAGTTGTAGTGATAGTTAACACTTAGCATTTTTGTAAGAAGATGTCAGCTATTTGACATCTTCAGTAGTTGTGTTAACTATTAGTAGTTTGAATAAATTCTGTTAGATGTCACTATCAAGTGACATCAGCAGACGTCACATCTCCTATATAAGAGGTGTTGACCTAATTGTATGTGTGACATTCTGTTACCACGAAAGCAAATATTGAATGAAATATATTTTGCAGAATTCTCTCTATCTATAATCGTTTGTTCTTACCCTGAATATCTTTTGTGTTCTTGTGAATTGGCTAACTCAATGTTTGATTTCCGCTGCTATACTCTCTAATCAATCAAACGTAGATCATTGATCCTAACAGGGAAGTTGTTGAGGAGCTATAGAAGTTAGTTCTTTCAGTTGAGACGATAAGCAAAAGGAAGGTTATAGTCATTAGAAGTGATAATGGCACCGAATTCCAAAATCAGATCTTTGATTCTTTCATATGCTAGTAAGGGAATTCTGAGACAGTTCATTATTGCGAGAACTCCTCAATAGAATGGTGTCACTCAAAGAAAGAATCACACTCTGATTGAATTTGCTTGTATGATGTTGATCGAATCCTCTTTTCCTATTGTCTTTTGGGCAGAGCCGGTGAATTGTGTTTCATATGTTCTGAACAGGGTGTTGATAGTCAAAGATAAAATGAAGACTCCTTATGAACTTTTTCATTTGAGAAAGGCTTTTATTGACTTCTTTCGCCCATTTGGTTGTTTGTGCACTTTACTGAATACCCAGGCACATAAGACGAAATTTGCTATTGTGTCTGATGAATGTTACTTCGTAGGCTATTCTTCTTCTCAAAAATCTTATCGGGTGTATAACAAGAGAACCCATATTGTGCAAGAGTCTTTCCATGTTGACTAGCAGGAATCTAATTCCTCAAATGTTCAATCAAAACTAGCATGGTTCTTTGACTCCGATATGATGTTCAAGTTTTTTAGTCTCCTAGTTTTGACGATGATGTGTTCATCTCCTACATCCAAACAAATGTCATTCCTCCAACTCCAATACATGTCATTCCTCAAGTCCCTCCCTATACATCAACAAACAATGCTACATCAGTTGACATTGCATCCTCATCATCATCTCTTTCTATTCCACCTCCAACTATTTCTACATCTCTTCCTTCATCACCTACATGTACCTCATCTCAACCTGTACCACCCAATTCCCTATTTGACTCTACCTTACAATCTTCCTCACCTTCATCTACCCATCACCCAACCATCTTCAAATATCATCCCCATGACCACGGATTTCAAAACTTTGAAAATAATCCTTATGATAACATCATTCGATCAATCACTGATGGAGTTCAAACATGAAGTCAATCTGGTTTGATTAATGTATGTCTATTCTCTTTTTTTATATCACAAATCATCTCGAAAAATGTTCATGCAGCTCTTCAGGATCCCTGTTTCGCTGAATCGATGTATTTAGAGCTTCAACAGTTTAGGAAACGCAAAGTGTAACGCTCATAATAAAGTAGAAACGAGCCAATTAATAAGAAGTGTTGATACATTATGCTCCTAGTTTATGTTCTTAATGTAAAAGTCTTTTATTTCTTACACATGTGTAATGTAATTACTTAATGAAATATGATATGCTTTTGATGTTTACTTGTATTTGAATATTTTGTTTTAATATTGTATTTGGTACAACTCATATGTATGAACATCAAATATAGCTTTGAGGTTGTTGACATAGTTCTAAATGAATAGTGATTAAGAAATTTGTTCAACCTAGTCGGGTGGTTATTCATGCTACTAGACCATACTTATGGACCATGTGCACGAATGAATCATACTTATGGACCAGTCGCACAACTAAACTAGGAGACTGGATCAGTCGTATGACTGAGACATAAGATTGATTCAGTCGAACGACTGAACTTTCAGTCATGCGTATGAATCAACCTCATGAGTCAGTCGCACGACTAAACCATGCTAATGGTTCAGTCATACGAATGAAAACTAAAGACCTATAAATACCACATAATTCGTGGAAAAACAGGGACTTCGAATATTAACAAACCCTAGCCGTCTAGAGCGTCCTAAACAGCCAATCCAACTTCATAGTTCATTCCTGATCGATTTCTAATCAATTCTTAACATTTGTTTCATCATTAGATCGGTCAGGTTATCGTTCTTAATGATTGGATCGCCAATCAAATAGGATTCCACACTATTCGATCTGCTCTCATGTAGAATCTGTTAGTACTCCATACGAAAACGGTCCTAACAAGTGGTATCAGAGCTTTAGCATGTGATTTTGCATGGATTCAATTAGTTTTGGTGTTAAAACCTACGTTTCAATCAAAAGAGTCACCTTTTTGCTCCAAAAAGTGTTTTTGACGTTTGCATTTTTTAAAGTTTCGATTGTTCATCAAACAGCGGATTAGGGTTTCTTGAAAATTCGTATTTAGTGTTAAAGTATTCAAAATATTCGATTTTTCAAACATAGTAGCCTTCAGTCGCATGATTGGACCATTCGTACGACTGAACCCATTCGTATACTCTCATTCGCACGACTGAACTCAGCCGTGTCTCTCATTCGCACCATTAAGCAGCTCCAGTCGGTTGATTTTAATCGTCCTGCTCATTTGCATGACTGAATCCAATCGTACGATTGAATTCATTCGTATCTTTCATTCGCAGGAGTGACCCATTCGCAAGAATGACCCATTCGCATAGCTCATTCACACGACTGAACCTGTCTTCTTTAAAGTTTACCATGTTTAAAGCAATGGAAGCCAGTTTGTTGCATTCATTGCTAGAATGGAATCGCGTATCCAGAACCTTCTACTTCTAGAGAATGAGATTGGAAACCACAACAAACCGCCAAAGCTGTTAAATTTGGATGAATATCCATAGTGGAAACAACGGTTTGAAATCTAGTTGAATGGAGTTGACGCAAATCATTGGAGATCTATTCAGACTAGTTACACGATACCGGTCAGTGTCCATGGAGTTAAATTGACTTTGAGAGGAATGAGTGAATCCAATAAGACTCTGCATAATGCTGAAAAGATAGCATATGCCTTGTTGACTCAATCTATACCTAAGGACATATTTTATCAGTTTTCTGAGAACAAGCAGTCTAAGAATTTGTGGGAGGCCTTGGAAAAGAGATACGAAGGAAATTCAACTCTGAAAGCACTGAAGGCAAACACACTTAAGAAGGAATTTGACAATTTCTCTTCGATTAGGAATGAGAGCTTGGATGATATCATTGATCGATTCTATCATCTGATGAGTGAGTTGCACACTCATGGCATGACCACATCCATGGAAGATAAAGTTTCAAGTTTTACTGATGATCTACCAGACAAATGGGATCCATTTATTTCTAATTTGAGACAAAATGACACTCTTATTACTTTAGACATAAATGATTTCATTTTGAGGTTAAGGGAGGAAGAACTACGTATGAAATACAAGTCAAAGAAAGGATCCAATGTTCATAATCCTCCATTATACAATTCAATTCCAACTCTGGCTACTTCAGGTGGACCGCTATAAATGGCATTTGTGTCTAGCTCTTTTTCTCCTTCCCAAGGCAATGCATTAGGAACCGTAACATCAGGGTCATCTGGAACCAAATACATAGTTCCTCAGGCAAATACTACCAAGTTGAAGACCGAGAATCTCGGAAATGTCATCGTGGAGGTTGCAAAAGATCACATGGACCTTGTAGCTGTTGTTGTTCAATCTTATGATGGATTAGTTGCTGGTAAGATTGGAAATTGTCATCTTTCTGACAAGGAGTATGAGCAAGTTGATGAAACTGAGCGAGAACTTATGGATATTATGTGGGCCTTGGCTAGTGCTGTTAGAAGAGCCAAGAAGTTTGTGAAAAAGAAGGGTCAATAGTTGGTTGCTACTAAGATACGACAGTTGGATTCGACAAAACCAATGTCACGTATTTCAATTATGGTGAAAAGGGGCATTTCAAACGTTAGTCCATAATGCCAAAGAAGACCAGAAATGGAAATCCTTTTCCTACATTCAACCGACAAGACAAGGATAAGACTGGAGCTTCATCTTCAACTCAAGAGTCTAAGGGTTGGTTGCTCAATGTTATGAAGGACAAGACTGTTCCGTCCGATTCGTTTCTCAGGGTGAATCAAACATTGCTTTAGTTGATACATTGGATGATGGATCTGCAAGTGAAGGAGACATCATAGCTGAGCATTCACTTTCAATAAGGGGCTTAACCAAGATTATTTAAATAAATTAAGCGAGTAATTGAGTATGGACCAAGTAGGCCTCACGTGATATGTGTTTGGTCAGTTTAAGATCCCGGGAACATCCAGTATATATAAACGAATCAGCTTGAGCAACTATTATTTGCAACTCAATACCAATTTATAGGAGAGAGAGTAGAAAGAGAAAGGAGAGAATTAAAGATATAAGGCTTGGTTGATTACGGGATTGAAGATCGGTGTTCGTGGGCATCCAAACAACAATAAAACACCAAGAATCCAGGTAAAAAACCTCATTTAATCATTCCTTTTGATGTAAACCCGAATTCTAGGGCTTGGGGTTTTTGAAAGTGATAAAGATTTTCCTGAAACTCATGTTTTTATATAAGTAAACATGTAAGAAGCTTAAAAATGTGTTGTTTCGTAATTTCAGCCCGTTCTGCGAAATTAAGGGTGCATCTAGCTAAATTGCGTAGTCGTCCGGGGAAAGTATTAAGACTTCCTGCGAAACTATAGTTTCGCAAGTAGCTTAGCAGAAATGGTCATCCAACGAAAGTTAGGCGAAACTAGCAGCGAAGATGCCAGCGAAATTGGCAGTGAAGATGCTAGCGAAACTGCCAGCGAAACTACTTGTGAAACTAGCAGCAAAATTGCTGATCTTGCAACGAAATTAGGCAGAAATTAACTTATTCGGTGTTAACTTATCTGCTGGCTGTGTTATGCAACCCTTGCTTTGACAGCTTGATTGAGAAGTTACTCATCGAGTACAGGAGATTTCTAGATCCCCTATTTTAAAGGTTTTAAACTGGTTTGGGGTTGGAAATGCATACTAAATATACCTTTTAAACGACCAAGATTTTAAGAGGTTTTAGCAGGAAGATCGATTTTTATCCATAACAAAATGTGCTACGGAAATGCATACCAAATATACATTTTAAGCGACCCCAGCCAGGGGCGTTGCCCCTTAGACCTCACTAGGGGCTGCTACCCCTAGGACCCCGCTATCAGGGGTTGTCCCCCCCCCCCGAACCCCTGGTGTCCCGTGAAGGATCAGTTATGTTTTATGTCGACTTATGCTTGTGGTGCATATGTATATGTATGTGAATGTATGATGCATGATGCTTATGATGCATGATGTTTATGATGATGTGTGAATGTGTATGTTATGTATGATGATGCATGATTATGTTATGCTTATGTATGATATGTTTTCTTATGTTCCCGACTACGTATTATGATGTGACTGTACACGGTGTGATTATGATAATGAACGTAAATTATTATCTTAATGAAGCGTAAGATTTAAGATAATGAAAGTGGAACATAATAATGAATGAAAGTCTTGCAAGCAAATGAAAGGAGGTTCACAACTCATTGAGAGTTATTAGCTCAACTGTGTGTTTGCAACGTGTGATCTTGGCTAACCCTTACGGGTTCACACACAGGGGGAGTTAGTCTTTTTTAACTAATCCATATGTGTGATACGTGTGATATGTGCGATGGGGGTCCTTGTCACTTAACTGTAGATGATATAGCTTTGTGCTCAAGAGGGGGGTTAAGTAAATGAGAGGTGTGAATCCAAGGATTGCAGTCATGAATTATCATTGTTGATTGAATTCAAGTCAATGTTTGCGGAATCAACGTTAACTTGGTTTACTTGTTTATATTAATTTCATTATCAGTAATGATTAAAAAATTAATGAACACAGTGAATGAAATACAATTAATGATCAAAAAATATTCAATTCAAACGTATTTCATTAAAAACATGTCCATGATTACAATTGAATAAACAATGAATGCATGAACGATATTGATCTTAGCTTTTTATGATGTGACGGCTACTAGGGTTTTGATAAGTGTGATTTGATGTGATCATTGGTGATTGTATGTTTGCCGTCGAAGCCATCAATTGATGTGAAACCTAGGATCCATATATATAGGCATGTGTGTTTCTGTTTAAGGAAACACCAGATATCTTGGGATTCGAATTGTTTTTGTTAAGGAATCATTGGATCTCTTGGGATTCACATAGCTGCCTTGTTGACTTGTTGACTTGTTGAATGGTAGCACTTGTATTATTAAGTACAAGTGTTTGGACTCCGTAGGACTATGGTCTTCCATAGATGTTTGTTCTTTTGCAGGAGGCTTGTTCTTCTAAAGCTATCTTGTTCTTTTGAAGCAATCTTGTTCTTCTGAAGCAAAGTTCACTTTCATCCTTAGAGATGGTTATTTATCCATAGAAGATCTTTGGATATATATTACTTGTAAGAAACATATCTACAGAAGAACAATATGTTCATCCGTAGAGGTTTCTTACAGTTGGTTAATTAAGAAATTCACCATTATAATGTTTTACCTGCAAACATACATAAATCAACACAAATATATGGGTTAACCTATACATTTTCATGCATACATAATAATGAAGTACAAGTATTCATTACAAATATTAATTCAAGTTCTATGCCTGTACAAAATGGACTAGATCTATTGATCCTAGACCTAACAATACTCCCCCTTAGGCTTAGACACTTGTAATCAGCTCTTCAAAACTGAAAGTTCTTTCAATCATGCCACCATCATTTTGTTGAAGTATGATACTACGTCCTTTTAATCATCATACTTGTTGTGGTCCGATGAATTGACATCCACCAGCTGTGGATTTTCTATTGTTGTTGCATCCACCATAGTCACTGTTTGAATATGAGTAGAGTGTGAAGTCACCATCTTTTGGATACCAAAGACCAAGTCCTGGTTTTCCTTTGAGATATCTGTAGATCCTTTTCATAGCATTGAGATGAGATTCTTTTGGATCATATTGGTACCTAGCACAAACACACACAACAAGCATAATGTCAGGTCTACTGGGAGTAATACATAAAGGATCCTATCATTGATCTATATATCTTTGATCAGTAGATTTATCTAAAGGATCACGTACAATCTTTTCAATTGTTGAGGCTGGTGTTTTGCATTAAGACGCATCAGCAAGATTGTACTTCTTTAATATTTGATGTATGTATTTTTCTTAATTGTTGAATATGCCATCTGTCTTTTGATGAACTTAAAGACAAAGAAAGAAAGTTAATTCTCCCATTGAGCTCATATGAAATTCTAATTTCATCAATTCTTCAAAACTTATACACAATCTCTTATTAGTTGACCCAAATATAGTCTCATCAACATATATTTGAACAACCAAGAGATCTTGATGTTCTTGTTTGAGGAAGAGAGTCTGATCAATGGTTCCCCTTTTGTATCCATGTTTGAGCCGGAAAGATGATAGTGTTTCATACCACTTTCTCGGTGCTTGGTGAAGACCATACAACGCTTTATCAAGTTTGTATACCCTATGAGGGTGATGAGGATCTTCAAAACCAGGGGTTGTGACACATAAACTTCCTCATCAATTTCCCATATAGGAAGGCACACTTCACATTCATCTGATACACAATGAACTTCTTATATGATGCATAAGCTAGGAACACTCTTATGGCTTCAATTCTTACAAATGGTGCAAAAACATCATAATAGTCTATTCCCTCTTCTTGTGTGTATCCTTGAGCACCTTGCTTTATTTCTTACAATAATTCCTCTATCGTCCAGTTCATTTTGAAGAGCCATCTAGTTCCAATAGGATTTGGCCTTCAGGTAAATCAACTAGAGACCAAACTTTTTGTTTTCTAAATTGTTGAAGCTCTTCTTGGATAGCTTCAATCCAACTATTGTCCTTTAAAGCAGCAGTGATGTTTTAAGGAACCACTTGTGAAAGAAAACAGTGAAGACAAATGTGGCAGTGCCACTTTAGCTTCTTGTAGTTCTCTTGTAGGATCTCCAGTGATGTTCTTGACTGGATGAGTCTTGGGTTCTTGTTGATGGAGTGATTCAACTGGAATAGATGATTCCAGTATCAGATCCATTGTTGTAGACTGATCCAAACATATTGATTGGTTAGAAAGTAGTCAAACTGTTCAGCATTTGGTGTTGAATGTCTCCATAGGTTGAATATCAGTAGCATCATGAGTGTCTTCCGTAGGAGCAATAAGGGCTTCTCTGGAATCACTTTGCTCTTCCATATTAGTTTTACAGGAACTTCTCTGATGATAGTAAGGACTTGAACATTTCCATGTTTATTGCATTCACTAGAGAGCATGGAGCATTGTAAGGACAACATTCACATCTTCGAATGCACAGAGTATATCTGCATAGGCTGTGTCAACATGATGATGAGTGTTCCATCCGAGGATGTTAATCCTTGGAGGATCAGCATATAACGTGACATCATTCATATTAGGGTGGAACAGTGGCTACATGTATTAGCAGTTCCTGCTTATTCACACTAGTCGTGAGTTTAAATGACTCTGTAAGCATCATATCAGCCCATGATACCTTTAATTGATTTAGTAAATACAGATCATCAAAAGATATATCGGAGTTTACTTACACCATGTTATGTTGTTGAATAAGATCCTATAAGATTTAGATGTTGAAGAATATCCACAACGAACATCATATGCTTTTTCTAAAATTTTCCCAATGACTCTTTTATGTTTTAAAACGATACATGACACCCAAAAACTCTAAGATATCCTATGTTAGTTTTCCTCTAATAAATTTTAAGTGCCTAAGAGATTACATGTTGTCTTTATTTGTCTTTTAATAGTTTGTAATAGTATGACAGGATCAGTGATCACAAGTTTGATGTATCAGAATATAAAGCAGCGGAATACAAACAAGAATTAGACAAATTGTAGCAAGCAATCGATATTTGTAAGCATTAAGATCGCATACGGTTATAGGGAGAGAATATATTTCTGATTTCTAGGAATGTTTATAGATGTAGAATATTTCTAATCGAATCAATCATTCATTCCATTCAATTACTCATTTCACTCACTGATTACAATAGGTTGTCACTCCTTATATAGAGTGCAACAGTCACTGCTGTTATCACGGAAAGTGACAACTGGCAGATCCAATACAGAAATAACTAATTCTTAACAAACTACTGAAATGTTCACAACTACTGAGAACATATCAGCAAGTTAAGTACAAAATATAAAACTACTGAAACTACAACGACTGAAGAACAAGCTCTTCAGTCGTTTTACAAAACTACTGAAACATAGAAAATAAAACTACTGATATCACAACTACTGAAGAAGTACTCTTCAGCAGTTGTGACAAACTACTGAGGCTTCAGTACTTGATCTTCAGACTTTGACCTTCAGGTGTTTCATCAGCTGATGACTTCAGTAGATATCATCAGCTGATGTCTTCAGTCTTTGTCTTCAGACTTTGTACATCAGTTGTTGATCTTCAGCACTTGTGAACTCTTCAGCTGTTGTACTTCAGTACTTTGGTCTTTCAGCTTCAGCACTTGTGTTCTTCAGCTGTTGTACTTCAGCACTTTGGTTCTTCAGCTGTTAAGGTCTTCAGCACTTGATCTTCAGCTGTTGAAGTCTTCAGCACTTGTCAAACTACTGATGAGGCTTTCAGCAGTTGTTGTGATACCGTGTGGGACTTAGAGGTTTTCTGATCTTGGCTCATTGGTTCTTTTGGTCCAACAAACTCCCCCTGAACCAATGCAGCCAAAACCTCTAACTTATTTATACTCCCACTTATTGATGGCAAAATGTTGGTCTTTTTCCTTCTTGATCAGTAGAGAAGATGACCCATGTAAGCTCCGGCCTGGGAAGAAATCTCAAATATTTGTTTGGCAGAGTATGAATGGGAACTCTGTTTTGGGAACTGGACACAGAGTTGTTATCCCATTCATGAGATTTACTTCCCCATAATGAGTCTGTATGACTCACGAACATAGGCCTCAAGGAGAACAACTTGTTCCTCCTGAGAGAGTTCTTCTGCTCCTCCTTCGAAGAAGAACTCTGGACCATAGTACTCTGATAAGTACTTCATGGTCCTGCCATTTTTCAGCTCCACCGTAGTTACCTCCTATATACAAATTCATCAGGATGGTTGCCTTCAAGGAGTAACTGGAGCTCATTCTTTTGGATGTCTTCAAGCTTTTTTATATACAACCCCTTCTTAATCATCTTGTTTTCTAGTAAGGCTTGAGGTGTCTTCTTTGCTTGGTGAGCTTTCTTGAATTCATCAATGATTTCCCAAGGTGAGACTACAACGGCCAACATGATGGTAGATTCTTTGTTTTTCGTACCTGGCCGTTGTATCTGTGTGGGATAGTTCTTTTATGGATTCTAGAACTCACCCTGGGGTCTGGCCATACTCTCACTCTCTCCTTCTGATACTGAAAGGTGTGCCTGAGAGTGTACAGCCTTTGAGCATGCCCTTTCATGGCTTGAATAGATGATGACTGAGGAATTCCTTGTCAACCATCTTCAACAGTTGCTCATCGTGCTGTTTCTGCTGTTCTTCTTCTTCTATCTTGACTCTGACCATTTCCCTTTGAGAGTCAGGTGTGATCATGGGTTGACTTCGGGGTTTTGGTAGCTTCAGAACAGCAGAGAGTGGCAGACTATCATCTTCATCCTCTTCTTCTCTTCTTCTTCCATCCTCAGCACCCTTCTCCTCCTTCGGGGTACATCACTGGATGATGGTTGGGTTGGTGAAGGAATTGGTTTTGAAGAATGAGGATGTTTGGATTTGGCTTAGAGGTTGGTTGGGAGATTTGAGGGATAGGATCTGTTTGAGTGGGTGGAAGGGAAGGTTGATCTAGCATCTTGTAGTTAATTTCGCCTTTGTGAGTTTAGCCATCTCTAACCTTTTACCAGCCCCAGCCTCATCAAGGGCTTCCACAATAATCCCTTTGTTGAATTGCTCAGACAGACAGATTCTGGTGGCTATAGCCAGAATGCTGTCCCTGGTCCATGCGCGGATCTCCATTAATGATCTTCCCAAGTATTTTGCAATAAAGCGGATCATTATTTCCAACCTCTCTTTCTCAAGAGCATCATACCCTGCCCATCGGGTTTGTATCTCTTGTACTTCTAACCTTCTGATCTCACTATCCAGTGTGGCTGTGTCAAACCCCTGCCTGAAGAGTTGTTCAATTATTTTATCCATGGAGCGGCTGTGTGTGGTGTCAGCTTCTTTGACCAGCTCCTCCAAGGATTTGTCTTCAGCAGTGTGATCATCAGCACTTCTCTTTCGCTTGTAGGTGAGCAGAGGTTGCTTTTCTTTTTCCTCCTCTTGGCTTGCTTCTCTTCTTTTCCTCGGATCTTTTCCTCTTCCTTTCTTTCACTGCAGTACTCTCCCCCTTTTTGGTTGCATTGGAGGAAGGGGTTGGTACCGCAGAAAGAGTCTTTTGGACAGCAGCATCAACCAAGGGCTGTAATGTTGAGGAAAGCCTCTCATCAATGGCTTTGATCACTATATCAGTGATTATGGGTGTGATGAGAGGGAGGGAATTTTGAGTACAGCACCTATTTGCTCAGGAGGGTTCTGTTCCTGAGAAGTAGGGCCTGAAGCAGAGGCAGGTGGTTGATTTTGGGGTGGCTCTGTGTTTGGAAACCTTCAAGGGAAGGTGCCATCTGTGGTGTATGATGGTGGCAGATGGACTTGCATCCTGAGACATCTTGGCAGCAGCTCTTAGTCTGCAACCTCATCCTCTAGAATGGTGTTTTGAGCAACTACATCATAGAAGAAGCTCAGGTCATCATCAGTGATACTGAATCACCTGACCTCCTGCTTAGAGCAGGATTTACATGCACTGGGTGTAGACCAGTTGGTGCATGTGCCCCTTGTGCTTGGTACTGGGGACTTCCAGCCTCAGGACAATGTCCATCATCAGCTGTTGCCTCTAGGGAGGTCTTAGCAATGTTACCAGCCTCACTCTGGTCATGTGCTGAGTCAGAGGAGGTGGCAGCCTCACTAGATATTCTAAGCTCCTTGTCTACACCAGGAGATAGAATGGGAACCCCTGTGCTGTGGGTTCTCAGGTGCACTGTGTTCCTCCCCCTCAATTGTAGAGGTATTCCCAGTAGTAAGTGGTTTCTGGGGAGGGGGTGAGGAGTGCAATTGAGTCAGCACTTGTGCAACTATTAAAGTTGGGCTGTGAGGGGCGGTTGTTTGGGGTGAGGGGATAGAAGCAGTGTGCACCTGGGGTGGATGGTGCTCTTCAATGGCAATCTCCTCAAGTGAGGAAGATCCCAGATAAGTAGGTGCCCCTTGGTTGCTGCAGGCTCCTGTTGAGAGGAAGCCTGAGCGGCTGTGGCTGGAAGAGTCATTGTATCCACTAGGGGGTTTGGACTAGTGGATATATCCTGCGTTTGTGTGCAGGAGCATCCTCAGGGGACTCAATTCCCTGAGTAGCCATTTTGGGTTTCTTTTGGTGGGTTTGGTGGGGACATTGGATTTGGAGGTGGTGGCTGTGGGTTCCAGCTGCGTGGGTTTTCGCAGCTTGGCAGCCAGTTTGAGTGTCCGGTCAGAGTTGTGCCGGGAGTATACTTCTGGCAGAACAGCCGTAGCAGGGACTCCCAAGCCAACAAGTCCCTCAGCATTAAGCTGGTCTATAATAATGGCCATTATGAACCGTGGATAGAGTATCCAACGGTTGGCAGTTAGTTTTTGAGCCATATCTTTGAGCTCTGAAAATATTAATTCTGAAAAGTTTAGTGGTTGTTGCTCAAGGATAGAATACATTACCTGCTGCCATTTGGTGGACATTTGATCCCAAGACGACGTCTTAGGGGCCAAACATACATTGACCATGTGAAAAATCAGGCGCTCAGCGTCATTAAAGTGTTTCTTCATGATGGTGGTGGCACTGAGATCACCTTGATATCCATGCAGCAAATGATAGATCTATGGTGCCCTTCGGATATCCAGCAGGAGAGGTAGCATCACTCAGTTGAAGATTTTACGGATTGTTGCAGGAGTAATGACTACTTCTTTGTTGTTGACGACTGACCGGAGGGATCGTGTGTTGCTCCCTCAGTTGTAACAGTAACGTTCATCCAAAATTGGTTCAAGGATTCGGCATGTAAACGGGGTTCAGAAGGAATGCCTTGTTGTATTGGGACTGAACCATAAGATCGATAGCAGTATCGAACTTAGTCCAGATCGGCGATTTTGTGAGGTAGGCAACACAGTTGTGTCGCGGTTTAATTTGCATAGACGCCATGGAGAAGGAAGTTTTGGAGAGGAACGTTAGGTTTGAAGAAGATGAAGCATGGAGAGCTCAGGTTAGGGGTATTTATAGGGTACGGGTGAGGAAACGACTGAAGGATGTGGTGTTAGTCATCAGTAGTTTTAAACGACCGTTGACATGGTATTATCCTTTCAGACGTTGAAACAGCTGAAGTCGTGGTGTTAGGCATCAGTAGTTTAGAAAACTACTGAAGACCGTGGTTTTGACTTCAGATGATTGAAACAACTGAGGACATGGTGTTTGTCATCAGTAGTTATGAAACTACTGAAGACAGTGGTTTTGTCATCAGCTGTTGTAAACAACTGAAGACTTGGTATTAGTCATCAGTAGTTATAAAACTACTGAAGACGTGGTTTTGCTTCAGTTGTTTAAAATGAAACAGCAGTTGTACAAACGACTGAAGAGAAAGTTCTCTTCAGCTGTTTTCGTCAATTCTTAGCTTTTCAGCTGTTTCAAACTGTCCTCAACACATTCATCAGTCTTTTGGCTGATTTCAGTTGTTTCATAGGACATCAGTACTTATCTGTTTTTACTGATTGCAGTAGTTATGACTGCATCAGTAGTTGTAACTACATCAGTAGTTTAGAGCAGATGAAGTACTTCAGTACTTGTGAGACATTTAGCCTTCAGTTTTAAAAAACTACTGAGGTTAAAAGAGCTCATCAGTACTTATATGTGACAGGCACTCATGATCATCAGTATGAATTACTGAGATCATCAGTAGTTGTCACCTATTCTAGCTGCAGCATACCAAGCCTTAACACCAGGTTTTGGAAAGTTGAACTATCCAAAGGCTTAGTAAAAATGTCTGCAAGCTCATCAGCACTAGGCACAAACTTAGGATCAATCAGACCTTTTTCAAAACAATCCCTTATAAAATGATGTCTGATCTCTATATGTTTGGTCCTAGAGTGCTGGACTGGATTTTTGACAATGCAAAGAGCTGAAGCACTATCCATTAACAATGGAGTCTTAGTCTCTGTAATGCCATAATCCAAAAGTTGGTTTTGAAGCCAGAGTACCTGAGATGTACAGCTTGCAGCAGCAATGTACTCTGCTTCCGCAGTGGATGTAGCAACTGAGGTCTGTTTCTTGCTCTGCCAAGAAATCAAGCAGTTGCCTAGGAATTGACATCCACCAGAAGTTGATTTCCTGGTCAACTTACACCCTGCATAGTCACTGTCAGAAAAAGCAACTAATTTACCAGAATGTCCGGTAGAATACCATAAACCTAGAGATGGAGTGCCTTGCAGATATCTAAAGATCCTCTTGACTGCAATCAGATGAGACTCTTTAGGTGCAGCCTGAAATCTAGCACAAACACATGTAGCAAACATAATATCTGGTCTAGAAGCTGTTAAATACATCAAGGACCCAATCATACATCTGTAAAGTGTTTCATCAACCACTTTACCTTTCTGATCTGAGTCCAGTTGTGTGGTGCTGCTCATGGGAGTAGAACAGGGCTTACAGTTTTGTAAATCAAACTTTTGCAAAAGATCTTTTGTATATTTGGATTGATGAATAAAATTCCATCAGCCTTTTGTTTGATTTGCAACCCCAGAAAGAACTGTAATTCTCCCATGGCACTCATTTCAAACTTCTGTTGCATCAACTTTGTAAAGGCATCACACAACTTTGGATCAGAGGATGCAAAAATGATATCATCTACATAAATTTGAACAAGTAGATTATGCTGCCCAGCTTTCTTAATGAATAAAGTCTTGTCTATGGAGCCTCTAGTGAAATTGTTTTCCAGAAGAAAGTTTGATAATGTCTCATACCAGGCTCTGGAGCTTGTTTTAACCCATAAAGAGCTTTATCAAGCTTATACACCCAATTAGGATGTTTATTGTCCTCAAAGCCTGGAGGTTGACATACATAAACCTCTTCTTTAACTTTTCCATACAAAAATGCACTTTTGACATCCATTTGAAAGACTTTAAGTTTTGATAAGCAGCATAAGCTAAAAACAATCGAATTGCTTCCAGTCTGGCTACAGGGGCAAAGGTTTCATCATAATCAATACCTTCTTCTTGTGCAAACCCCTGAACAACCAGTCTGGCCTTGTTCTTAACAATAAGCCCATTTTCATCAGTTTTGTTCCTAAACACCCATTTAGTGCCTATTGCACACTTACCTGGAGGTAGAGGAACCAGTTCCCACACTTGCTGTTTCTTGAACTGAAGAAGCTCAAGCTGCATGGCATCAACCCATCCATTGTCCTTTAAAGCAATGTGATAATTCTTTGGCTCTTGCTGACTGATGAAGAGAGCATAGAAGCAGAAATTTGACAATTGACTTCTTGTTGATACTCCAGCAGTGATATCACCAATGATTTGAGACATAGGGTGATTCTTCAGATCTTGATACACAATGAGATCTGTGCAAGTGTTTGTAGCCGGTTCAGCAGCAACAGATGGTGATGGTGAATCATTTCCTTGAAACCAATCAGTGGATGGTAATTCAAAGGAAGTTGAATTCGAAGAAATCTCATCAGCATTTGTTGTGGATGGTGCTACTGGCTACAGGAACATCAGGTCTAGTTGAGTCAGGCAGCTGATCACTAAACCTGAAGAGGTGAGTACTGCAATCATCATCATCATCAGCAGTACCACCAGGTGGTGAACTGTTGACAGGAGCAACAGCAGGAGTTTGATAAGGAACATATTGCAGTATGTCCAAATCAAATAACTCCACAGGACTTTGTGGAATCTTGTCCTTTGGAGATTCATTAAACTTAACATGTAGAGTTTCTTCAACCATCTTTGTTCTGCAGTTGAAGACTCTGTATGCCTTGCAAGTAGATGAATAACCAACAAAGTATCCTGCATCCACCTTAGGATCAAATTTGTGGAGTTGATCCTTTGTGTTGAGAATAAAACAGGGACACCCAAATGCTTTGAAAAATGAAATCAGAGGAGCCAATGATGGAGAACTTCATATGGAGTCTTCATCAACCTCTGATTTACTAAAACTCTATTTTGCACATAACAAGCTGTGTTGACAGCTTCGGCCAAAAGGTCAATGGCAAACCTGAGTCAGCCAGCATGGACCTTGCAGCTTCAATGAGGGTCCTGTTCTTTCTCTCCACTACTCCATTTTGTTCTGGAGTCCTTGGAATGCTGAACTGCCTTTTGATTCCCTTTGAAAGATAGAAGTCATCAAGTGTATGATTTCTGAACTCAGTTCCATTATCACTCCTAATACACTTGACTGGAAGGGAATACTGCTTCTCAATGTACAGCACAAAGTGGATAATCTTCTGAGCAGCCTCATCCTTTGAATGTAGAAAGAAAGTCCATACAAATCTGGAGTAATCATCCACAATTACCAGACAGTATTTCTTCTTTGCCATGCTCATTACTCTCACAGGACCAAATAGATCCATATGCAGTAATTGCAAGCAGGCAGTGGACTTGGACACTTCAATAGGAGGAATGAGACCTTGTGCTGTTTTCCTTTTAAACAAGCAGTGCAGTTTCATCACAGTGGAACTCCTTTATTGGTAAGCCTCTGACTAAACTATTGTGGCTAAGCTGATTCATGTTTTTAGATTAACATGACCAAGCCTCCTGTGCCACAGTTTAGATTCTTGAGAAGAGGCTTTGGAAAATAGGCAAGGATTGCCTTTGAGATCTATCTTCTTAGAGAGATCTAAGGCATACACTCTTCCTGTCCTGTTGGCTTTCAGGAGAGTGTGATCATCCAACACCTTGTCAATCAAGTGCAAAACTTGGATGACAGAATCCTACAGTTTTGACTTGTGAAAAGGGCAACATGGCCTTTATCACACATTTGACTGACACTCAAGAGGTTGTACTTGAGATTTTCCACATGATTAACATCATCAAATTTGATTTCTCCATTGGAGACAAAGCCCTTACCGATGATGTAACCCCTAGCATCATTGCCAAAAGAGACAAATCCCTTCTTTCCTTGAGAGTAGTCATGAAGAAGAGAGATGTTCCCAGTCATGTGCATAGATCCCCCACTGTCTACATACCAGATGCTACTTTGGCATGTTGAAGAACCCTGCAATAATAAACAATCAGTTAGTTTTAGAGACCCAAACCTTTTTGGTTTTGGGCCTGGTCTCATCAATAGATGGTAAACTAACATGTTTATTTGTAACAACAGCCTGAGAAGAAGAAGATGGTGTAGAAGAGGAGTCCTTTGGCTTAGACCTCCTTTTCTGTGGTTTCAACATAGGAGAATCTAGTTGGTTAACTCTACCCAACAGATGTTGTACCATCATCACCAGCTGTGTCTGATTTTGTGATAAAGCTTTCAGCTCATCAGACACATTGCTAGTGGAGTTAGATAAGGTCCTATGTTGCACCTTCTTCTTTTGAGCACCCTCAGCTGTCACCTGTTTAACTCCTTCCTTTTTGATTCTTTAAGGACTTAAGGGTTACAGGATTTGATGTTGCTGATACAAATGTGGTCTCAAACTCAGTTTTCATTTTTACCATTTTCTCATTAATTTCTTCTTTTTGTTTGAGTTTGGAACCTCTTTTGTACCAACAATCATCTGTAAGATGATTGAACAAACCACATATTCACATGGTTTCTTCTTCATCTTAGGTTGATCATCAACTAAAGATGGTGAAGCAACAGAAGACTTGTTCTTCAATGCTTTGGAAGCATTGTTGCTTTCTTGACAGCCTCTTTAGTAGTCTTCAAACTCTTTCTACTGCCAGTTTTCTTCTCTCAGTACTGACAGCAGTTGAAGTTTGAACTTCAGGTGTTAATCCTGCTCTCCAGTCCTTTCAGGACCTTCAGGATTAACTCCTGAGTTGATCAACTTATTGATCATGTGAATGTCAGCATTTGGACCATCAACATCAGCTGATAATCAAGGAGACTTGATGCTGACTGCTACTTCTGATTGTGCTGTATCAGAAGGTAGATCACATGATTGATGGATTGGTTATCACTCTCACCATCAGATTCTACCTCTGCTCTTGGGGTAAAATCTGTAGGTGGAGCAGTGTGATTGTAACCAATTCCAAACTTCACATTTGAAGCAGATTGCTTACTAAGAAGCATTTCAAAACCTTTGCATGATTGTACCCATCTATCACACTCGACCTGGGTAACTGCAAGGGTTTCTTTGAGATCTTTGTACTTCTCTAGAAGTACATCTTCTCTAGCCTTATCATCAATTATTTGGCAATTCAGTTTATAAACCTCATCATTTTTATCTTTGAGCACAAACTCAAACTCAGCTTTGTTTTTGGAAATTATTGTTCTAGCTCAATGTTCTTATTAATTAAAGCTACATTTGCTTCTCTAATGGAAGCAAATGCTGCTATGCATGGTTCAGAACATAATTTGGCTTTTGCCTCAGAGGATACCTGTGATACCTGAGGTGTAGAGGCATTGGAAGATGAAGTATCAGCAGACTCCAAAGCCATAAGAGCTAGATTCCCAAGGGACTGTCACCACCATGTTGACCAGCACCTGAGAACAGTTGATCATGACCAGACAAGTCATCTGGTAAACTGCTCCAGTCAACAACTCCTGGGGTGAAGAAGCTGTGTTGTTGAGATGAGGTTGTTGATGAGATAGGGAAGGCTGAGGTTCTGGTAATGCATGAGGTTGTGGTGTCATAGGAACTTGAACTTGATTTGACTGTGGCATGTAATAACAAGGGTACTGATATGGCATTTGACCCTGAGGAACAAAATATGCGGAGATTGTTGTTGAGGATGATGACTAGATGTGACAGGATGTTGCCCTCTGTTTTGTTGACTATTGCCAGGAAAAGTCACAAAGGGTGCAGTAGAGTTTGATCCAGTTGATCTACACTCTCTTGCAAAGTGTCCAAGCCGTTGGCATTTGTGACACCTCAACTTGCTCTTGTCAAAACCAACTTTGGTTTTGCCAGAGAGTCCTGGGAATTTTCTTCCAGTTCTTTTGTAGAACTTCTGAGATCTGATATTTATCAAGGCCATTTGGCTCAAAATATCCATCTCTTCTAAGTCATCATCAGCAATCCCCTTGAGATCATCCATAATGAAACATAGATTGTCATTATTACACCCAGTGAACTGACCATCAACACTTACAAATGCAGAATCAGAAGTGCTCGAAGAGAAATTAATATGCTCATCATACTGGCATTCAGATGAAGCATATTCTGACTCATGACCCACCAAGGCAGTGTTGCCTTGTATAAAGTCTTCAGTGAGCTTTCCAGATGAAGACAGCTTTCTCTTCTGTTCTATCTCTCTCTCAAAAGTGAGCAATTTCCCATGGAGTTGGGTGAGAGATAGTTTGTCCAAACTTGCACTGGAGCGTAGGACAATATATATGTGTCCCATCTCTCAGGCAGTGATCTGAGAAATCTGTTATTCATCTGAATATTGTGTATTCAAGTTTGACCATTTTTAGTTCAGAGATCAAACAAGAAAACCGCTCATATTGTTGAGTCAGTGTCTCACCCTTTCTATGAGAGAATGTCTCATATTGTTGGGCAAGAATTTCTCTATTATTTGCCAAGACCTCATCTGTTCCTCCAAATTGTTCTTTCAAAGCAATCCAGAGGTCATGGGCAGTTTCATGATGCATTAGCCCAGAATAGATTTCATTGGGCAAAGCCATGGCCAGAATTCCATGGGCTTTTGCATCAATCTCAAGCAACTTCTTATCCTCATCTGAGTATTGCTCCCTCCTCTTCGGAACCATTTGATTGGTTTCCGGGTTATTCACCATAGGCTTGTGTGGACCATGTACCACTGATGTCCAACACCCTGCGCTGTTAACAGACAGGTGATGGAGCATACGTCTTTGCCATATGTTATACTCATTCCTAACCAGCATAGGAGGCTTGGTTGAGGAACCAGTATTGTGAGGATCATTGGAGGGAGTGTGGTCATTTTCAGTTCAAAAACAGTTTAGTTCAAGTTTTAAAAAGTTTTAGACAAACCACAACAAACTCAATGAGAACCAAGAAAAAGATCTCAGGATGAATGAGCAGAAATACAGAAAATTCAATCTCTATAACCGTTTCTTGCAAAAACAAAAGCTAATTCAATCAAACTTGGATCTTGAATAGCAGTTTCAATGATCAATTATTAGATCGATCAATGATTAACCTGCTCTGATACCATTTGACAGGATCAGTGATCACAAGTTTGATGTATCAGTATAAAGCAGCGGAATACAAACAAATTAGACAAATTGTAGCAAGCAATCGATATTTGTAAGCATTAAGATCGCATACGGTTATAGGGAGAGAATATTATTTCTGATTTCTAGGAATGTTTATAGATGTAGAATATTCTAATCAAATCAATCATTCATTCCATTCAATTACTCATTTCACTCACTGATTACAATAGGTTGTCACTCCTTATATAGAGTGCAACAGTCACTGCTGTTATCACGGAAAGTGACAACTGGCAGATCCAATACAGAATAACTAATTCTTAACAAACTACTGAAATGTTCACAACTACTGAGAACATATCAGCAAGTTAAGTACAAAATATAAAACTACTGAAACTACAACGACTGAAGAACAAGCTCTTCAGTCGTTTTACAAAACTACTGAAACATAGAAAATAAAACTACTGATATCACAACTATTGAAGAAGTACTCTTCAGCAGTTGTGACAAACTACTGAGGCTTCAGTACTTGATCTTCAGACTTTGACCTTCAGGTGTTTCATCAGCTGATGACTTCAGTAGATATCATCAGCTGATGTCTTCAGTCTTTGTCTTCAGACTTTGTACATCAGTTGTTGATCTTCAGCACTTGTGAACTCTTCAGCTGTTGTACTTCAGTACTTTGGTCTTTCAGCTTCAGCACTTGTGTTCTTCAGCTGTTGTACTTCAGTGCTTTGGTTCTTCAGCTGTTAAGGTCTTCAGCACTTGATCTTCAGCTGTTGAAGTCTTCAGCACTTGTCAAACTACTGATGAGGCTTTCAGCAGTTGTTGTGATACCGTGTGGGACTTAGAGGTTTTCTGATCTTGGCTCATTGGTTCTTTTGGTCCAACAAGTAAGGTATTATTTTGTGTACTTTGTTAGTTCCTTTACTTTTTGGTTTTCAGTATAAACTAGCTTAGATTGCAGGTAGATAGTAAACGATACACAAGAATTCGAATCTGCTTTCATACTTTGTAATCGTCTTAGCTTGATATTATGAAAACTTGACTTTTATTGATATCGCTTGATTGATTTGATTACTTTGTGTGAATTTCATTGATTGTGTTTACAAAATCATCACAGATTTATTCATTTGATCCTATCAAATTGTATCAAAGCTGTTGGTAAATGCTGTTAGTGATTGAGTTTTTTTCAGTTCAATCGAACTTGAAAACCTAAAATCTCACTGAATCTATGATTGAGATACAATTCAATTGAAATTTGGAAATTCCTGTGTTTCATCACAAACTATTTGAATCCAATTAGCCTATCAATCATCAAATTCAAGTCATTTGTTGAATTTGTTGTTCGAAAAGGTTTGAAGTTTTCGAACATGAAAATCTGAAAATTGAGTGATTTGTTGTTGAATGAAGAAATTGATATTAAGAAAATGTTTATCGGCGCAAAACTCGTTAATTTGAAAAGTTTTCAACCGAATTCATCACATTTGAAGAATTCCAGAAGATTTGATTGTTGTACATTCATTTGAAGATGATGAATGTGTCGCAGACTGAGATTGACTGAATTTATCCAAGTGTAGACTAATTCACACTATGTACGTTCTTAGTTAGTCGTTTGAGTACTTTTGAAAGAAGAACTCATACTATCACCTTTTTTGAGTTGAAATTGTTAGGTGCTTGATAACTGTTTAGGCGTTTGACAACTATTCAGGCGTTTGACAACTGTTTAGGCGCTTTAAACCTTCCAGACGCATTAATACTTAGACGTTTTGGAAAATTTTCTAAGGCATTCCCTTAGACTTTCTCAACTTAGACGCATCAACTGTCGAGCGTTTGAATACTATTCAGACGTTTTAACCTTGATACTTAGAATTTTTTTTTAGAAAATTTTTTGAAATTTTTCAATTTTTTAAAATTCAAAATATAAGAATAAACAAAAAATAACATGGTAAAATCAGAAGATTCTGAAAACAGAGTTCCAAAACTTAAAATAGAGATGATTTCAGATTGATCTCTTAGACTAAAACAACTCTTTAATTCCATTCACACTAATCTCTGGAAATCTATAGAAAAAGGACCATACATTCATATACAACTAATGGACCAGACAGAGGATTTGTGTATACTAAAGATTCTGCAGACCCTTATCTAGAAGATTATCTTCAAGGAGATGATCTGAAAAGAGTTAAGAATGATATTAAAGCCTATTCTTGATGTGTAAGGACTTCCTTTGGAAGTTCTTACAAGGCTTGATGCATATCAAACTGGATATACACTATATAAGCATTGAAGATCATTTGTGAGGAGGTAAGGAGATTCAAAATCTAAAGAAACAAAAGCTGAAAAACAATAGAATTGTTTCAACATTTGTCTGGAGGGACAATAAATCAAATGATGAACCGATTGTTCAACTCATAACTGAGATGTCAACAGCTGGTATCAAACCTGATCTTGAAGATTTAAATCTCAGACTACTCAATGCTTTACCATCATCATGGAAAAAACTGTAACTCTACTAAGCATACTAAGAAGTTTTCAATGGATCTAGATCTTCTTATTGCAAAAATAGAATCAGTGGAGATGGATGAAAGCTCAAGGAACAATGATAGAGCAGCATCAATGTCTCAATATCAGTTTGTTGCTTCTCCTGCAACCACTATAGAGAATGCATTCATGGCGAAGAGTGAGAAAAGTTTTGAAGAAGAAGGAGATCTGTTTGTTGGAGCAGGATTTTTCACTGACTCATCATTTATCAGTGCACCTGCATATACAACTCAGTCTCATTCTCAATCTCCTCATAAACCACAGTCCCAATCATCAAATATTCAGATAGAGACCTCTTCATCATCTAACTCTGCTAAATCTAGCAAAGTTAAAGATGTGATTAACATCCTATTAGAGGATGAAGAGTCCAAAACTGCATTTACTACGTTTTTGGCCAGCTTTCAAGCATATCAAGGTAGCCATTTACTCAACTAGATTTTGTTTTGCAGGATTTATTTGAGATGGATCCTGAAGATGTTGAAGAGATGGACCTGAACTGGCACATGGTGATGATTGCCTACAGGACTCAAAAACATTCTTATTCAACAGAAATACAAGCCTAGTGCAAATAAGACTGTTGGATTTGACAAGTCAAAAGCTAGATGTTTCAACTGCAACAGTTATGGACACTTCTCAAGAGAATGCAAAGCAACAAGGAATAATGGAGGAAGTGCTCAATCAAGCTCAAATAATCAAAAGTTTCAACAAGCTCAGAAGACTTTTCAAAAGCCTTATCAAAGTCTTCCTATGCGAGAGCTTAAGATGAAACCAAATCATCTGATGAAACAAAGAAAGCACTAGTAGTCAGCATAAAAGATGGATATCATTGGAGTGCATATGCAGATCAATTTACAAATGAATTAACATCAAGTTTATCTCTTATTGCCGAAATTCAAGAAGAAGATTGGTCAAAAACAATGACCCAAAAGTGGAAAGTGATGAAGAGGAAGACGACTATGATTGGAGTGACAAGTCTGATCCTAAGAGGATACAGAGGAAGTAGCTCTAATAGTTCAGTCTGATCAACCAAGGTTAACTCTTCTACTTCAACACCTGAAACCACAGTTCCAAAATTTCCTAAAATACCATCAGAAGTAAGAGAAAAGCTTTGCACCAAATCATGCTATGAACATTTGAACGTTACAGAAACTATTCATTCAAAATCTGTAAAAAGCTAAACAAGAGGAATCTATGCATACCAACTTAAATTGATCATAAAACTGCAGATCAAAAGATTATCTCTCTTCAAAATTCATGGAACAAAACACTCAAAGAATTAGAAATTCTTACAAAACAATTAGAAGAGATGACCAAGAATCTTGAACAAGAGAAATAGCACATGTTGCTACTCAACTTGATCTGGAAAAAGTAAAGAGTTCAAAAATGATAGTAGAAAAACTAATCAGTGAAAGAAAAGATAACAAAAGGCAGGGTTAGGTTTTTGTTAGGATCAGCGATCTACGTTTGATTGATTTGATGAGTATAGCAGCGGAAATCAAACCTGAATTAGCAATCTCGCAAGAACTCAAATGATATTCAAAAAGCAAACGATTATAGAAGAAATTCTGCGAATCAAATATTTCATTCAGAACGCACTTTCGTGGTGGCAAAATGTCACACATACAATCAGGTCAATCATCCCTTATATAGGAATGTCGTGGTGGAACATTCCTTATATAGGAGATGTGACGTCTGCTGATGTCACTTGATAGTGACATCTAACAGAATTATTAAGCAACTGAAACACAACTACTGAAGATGTAAAAACAGCTGACATCTTCTTACAAAAATACTAAGTGTTATCAGTTACTACAACTACTGAAAAGAAACTACTGAAACTACAACGACTGAAGAACAAGCTCTTCAGTCGTTTTACAAAACTACTGAAAGTAAAAAATAAAACTACTGAGAGGTAACCGTCACAACTACTGAAGAAGACCTCTTCAGCTGTTTGACAACGTCTGATACTTTGGTCTTCAGCACTTGTGTCTTCAGACTTTGTCTTCAGCACTTGTGTCTTCAGACTTTGTCTTCAGCACTTGTCTTCAGACTTTGTCTTCAGCACTTGTGACAATGTATGGATGGGAACTCTGTATTGGGGACTTCGAAACTGAGCTGTTCCCCCATCCATGAGACTCACTTCCCCATGATGAGTCTGTACGACTCTCTTGTGTAGGCCTCAAGGAGTTGATTTGTTCCTCCATGGTTAGCTCTTCAGCACCTCCTTCAAACAATGATTTAGGCCCATATTATTCAGACAGGTATTTGGCCTGTTTCCCATTCTTTAGCTCCACAGTTGTTATTATTCTGTAAGCAAACTCATCCGGGTGATTACCCTCTAGGAACAACTGGAGCTCATTTTTCCTGACTTCCTCAAGCCTCTTGTAAACTAACCCCTTTTTCACTATTTTGTTTTCCAGCATCTTCTGAGGGGTTAGATTAGCTTTGTAGGCTTTCTTGAAGTCCTCTAGGATTTCCTAGGGTGAAACTACAAAGACTAGAGAGATCACTTCATCTACGATCTTTTTCACCTGGCCAATGTATCTCTGAGGTATGTTTTTCTTATGAATTCTGTGAGAGACCCTGGGATCAGGCCAAATCCTCACTCTTTCCTTTTGATATTGAAAGGTATGCTTGAGAGTGTAAAGTCTGAGGGCTTGTTTCTTCATATTGATGATAGAAGATGTGGCTGCATAAGCTTTGTCAACTCTCTTCAGCAATTCCTCATCATGCTGTTTATGAAGTTCTTCTTCTTCTAGCTTCACTTTAACCATTTGTCTTTGGAATTCAGGAGTAATTGCTGAGGAGTGACTTGTGGCCTTAGGCAACTGAATCATAGCTGAGAGTGGCAACCTATCTTCATCATCTTCTAGCCTCAATACCCTTCTCTTCTTCTTCAAGGGTATATCATCGGCTATGGGCTTTGAGGGTAAGGGAGTTGGTTTGGTGGGTTGTGTTTTGGGTGGTTTTGGTGTGGGAATGTTGACAGGCTGATCTAGCATTTTTGAGGTGAGTGTGGCTTTTGATTGCTTGGCTAGCTCAGCCCTGCTCCCAGCACCCGCTTCATTCAAAGCTTCAATAACAAGTCCCTTAGTATATGCTTCAGACGAATAGATCTTGGTGGTGATTGCCAAGATACTGTCCCTGGACCAAGCTTTGATTTCGATCATTGATCTTCCAAGATGTTTTGCAATAAATCTAATCATGATCTCAAGCCTTTCTCTTTCTAACACTTCATAACTTGCCCATCTATTCTGGATTTCTTCAATCTCTAATCGTCGAATCTCAGAGTCAAGTTTATCGGTGTCATGGCCTTGCCTAAACAGCTGATCAATGATGTTGTCCATTGATTTGCTGTGTTTGGCATCAGCCTCTTTCATCAGTAGCTCCAAGGCTTTCTCTTTTTCCTTCTCTTTATCGGTCTCCACATTCAACTCCAACTTCTTTTCCACTACTATCCCTTCTGTTTCTTTCTCCTTTTCTTTCTCCTCTGTACTCCTCTTTCTTTTTGCTTTCACTGACTTAATCTCCCCCTTTTTGGTTGCATTGGTTGCATGGGGTTGATTGCCAGAAAGCTGTTTGCCCACAACCTCCTCTATCAATGGTTGTATTACTGAGGAAAGCCTCTCATCAATGGCTTTGATCACTATGTCAGTGATTATGGGTGTGATGAGATGGAGGGAATTTTGAAGGATAGCAACTATTTGCTCAGGAGGGTTCTGTTCCTGAGAAATAGTGCCAGAAGCAGAGGTAGGTGGCTGAGTTGTTGGGAGTGGCTTAGTGTTTGTGAGACCTTCAGATGAAGGTGCCATCTGTGAGGTGGTAGAGGAAGATGGTCTTTGTTCCTTAGAAGTTTTGGCAAGCAGCTCTTTGATTCTGCTCACCTCCTCTTCCAGGATCGTGTTTTGGGCGATTACATCGTAAAAGAAGCCCAGGTCATCATCAGCAGATGCTGAATCACCTGACCTCCTGCTTGTAGCTGGATGTACATGCACTGGGTGTAGACCAGTTGTAGCATGTGCCCCTTTGTCTTGGAACTGGGGACTTCCAGCCTCAGGACTTTGTCCTTCATCAGCTGTTGCCTCTGGTGAGGTCTTAGGAATGTTACCAGCCTCAGTCTGATCATATGCTGATTCAGAAGAGGTGGCAGCCTCACCAGATGTTCTGGTCTCCATATCCACACCAGGAGATAGAACATTTAAACCCCGATGCTATAGGTTGTCAGAAGCATGGTGATCCTCGTCCTCAATAGCTGTGGTTCTCCCCTTTGTTGGTGGTTGTTGGGGAGGAGGAGAGGCATGCAGCTGACTCAGCACGTTTGCAATGATAAGGGTGGGACTTTGGGGGGCGGTTGCATGGGGAGATGGGGTAAAAGCAGTGTGCACCTGGGGAGAATGGTGCTCTTCAATGGCAATCTCCTCAAATGAGGAAGATCCCAGATTTGTGGGTACCCCTTCTGTGGTTGCTGCAGGCTCCTTTTGAGAGGAATCCTGAGCGGCTGTGGCTGAGAGAGTCCTTATATCCACTAGGGGGTTATAACCAGTTGATATAGCTTGCGTTTGTGTTGCAGGGGCATCCTCAGGGGACTCATCTCCCTGAGTAGCCTTTTTTGGCTTGTTGGATTTGGGTGTAGTGGGGACTTTGGTTCTGGAGGTGGTGGCTGTGGGTTCCAACTGCGTGGGTTTTCGCAGCCTGGCAGCCTGTTTCAACGTTTGTCAGAGTTGTGCCTGGAGTATACTTCAGGCAATACAGCCGTTGCAGGGACTCCGAGACCAACAAGTCCCTCAGCTTTTAGCTGATTCTCTATTATGGCCATTATGAACCGAGGATATGAGGCCATGTCCTTAAGTTCCAGAAAAATGATTTCAGAGAAGTTTAGGTTCTGTTGCTCAAGGATAGAGAATAGTACCTGCTGCCACCTTGTAGACATTTGATCCCAAGAGGAAGTCTTAGGAACCAAACAGACATTTACCATGTGAAATATGAGACGTTCAGCATCATGGAATGATTCTTTAGTATAGTGGAGGCACTAAGGTTTCCCTGATATCCATGGTGGGCAAAGGATAAATCAGTTGTGCCCTTTGGATATCCAGCATGAAAAGTGGCATCATCCAGGTGTAGGGTTTGACGAAGTATATCGGGAGTGATGACCACTTGGTGGTTGTTGACGACCGACCGGAGAGACTCTATGTTGTTCTCCCCAGTGGTGAGGGTGATGTTCATCCAAAACTGGTTAGGGATTGGGCATGAAGGATTGGATTGAGAAGAAAGGCCGTTTTGTAGGGTGACTGGACCATAAGATCAATAGCATTATCGAACTTAGCCCAGAATGGCGATTTGGTGAGGTAAGCTACATAGTTGTGTCGCGGTTTGAGCTGCATGGTTGCCATTAATGAGAGAGAAGTTTTGGAGATATGAACGTTAGGTTTGAAGAAGATGAGGCTCTGCAGGATTAGGTTGGGAATATTTATAGGGTACGGGTTAGAAAATGACTTAAGGGTTTGGTGTTAGTCATCAGTAGTTTTAAAACGACTGTTGACATGGTATTACCCTTTCAGACGTTGAAACAGCTGAAGTCGTGGTTTTAGGCATTAGTAGTTATAAAACTACTGAAGACCATGGTTTTGACTTCAGATGTTTGAAAACAACTGATAACTTGGTATTAGTCATCAGTAGTTGTGAAACAACTCAAGACATGGTTTTGTCATCAGTTGTTGTAAACAGCTGATGACTTGGTATTAGTCATCAGTAGTTGTGAAACTACTAAAGACATGTTTTTGTCATCAGTTGTTTGTAAACAGCTGATGACTTGGTTTTAATCATCAGTAGTTGTGAAACTACTGAAGACATGGTTTTGTCATAAGTTGTTTTAAAAACAGCAGTTGTAGAAACAACTGAAGAGAAGTTACTCATCAGCTGTTTTCGTCAATTCTTAGCTTTTCAGCTGTTTCATACTGTCCTCAACACTTACTCTTCAGCGTTTTTGGCTGTTTTCAGTTGTTTCATAGGACATGAGTACTTATCTGTTACTGATATCAGTAGTTATAACTACATCAGTAGTTGTAACTTGATCAGTTGTTTTAACAGAATCAGTACTATCTGTGATATGGTTACTAATGATCATCAGTATTTATTTACTGAGATCATCAGTAATTATCACTTATTCTAGCTGCAGCATACCAAGCCTTAACACTAGGTTTTTGGAAAGTTGAACTATCCAAAGGCTTAGTAAAAATATCTGCAAGCTCATCAGCACTAGGCACAAACTTAGGATCAATCAGACCTTTTTCAAAATCTGATCGCTATATGTTTGGTCCTAGAGTGCTGGACAGGTTTCTTGATAAAGCACAGAACTGAAGCACTATCCATTAATAATGGAGTCTTAGTCTCATGCAGAAGAACCCTGAATTTATCATAAGGAACTAGTTAGGTTTTGAAGCCCAAACCTTTTCGGTTTTGGGTCTGTTTTTTTATCAACAGATTTAACCATAACTTGTTTCTCATGATTGACAGCTGAAGAAGAAGATGGTGCTGAGATGGATTCCTTGAATTTGGACTTGGAATGCCTTCTCAGTGGTTTGATCACATTTGCATCTAGTTGGTTAATTCTCCCCAACAAATGCTGAACTATCATAACAAGTTGTGTCTGATTTGTTGCCAAAGCTTTCAGCTCTTATGACATATCAATACTTGTGTTTGATGAGTAACCTCAGCTGTTGCTTGTTTAACCCCTTCCTTTTTGGATTTCTTTATGGACTTAAGGGTTACAGGATTTGATGTTGCTGATACAAATGTGGCTTCAAACTCAGTTTTCATTTTATCCATTTTCTTTTTAATCTTTTCATTATATTTGAGTTTTGAGCCCTTTTTATACCAGCAATCATCAGTAGATGATTGAATAAACCACATATTTCACATGGTTTCTTCTTCATCTTAAGTTGATCATCTGCTGAAGAAGATGAAACTACTGAAGGCTTGTTCTTCAGCAGTTTGCTATCTGTACTAGCAGTTTTCTTCCCTTTAGTACCTGCTTTCCTGATATCTTTTTCAGTAGTATTCCCACCCTTTCTACTTGCAGTTTTCTTCCCTTTAGTACCTGCAGTAGATTGGGTTTGTCCACCAGGTGTGATGACATTCACTTTAGTACTTTCAGTACTTTATGAAATACCACCTGGGGTGATCAACTTTTTGATCATGTGAGTGTCAGCGATTGAACCATTAACATTAGCTGATAGGTTCTGAGAAGACTTAATGCTGACTTCAACCTCTGATGGTGTTGTATCAGATAGTTGATCACATGATGAAAAGGATTGGTTATTGCTTTCTCCATCAGATTCTACTTCTGCTCTGGGAGTAAAATAGGTAGGTAGAGCAATGTGATTATAGCCATTCCAAACTTCACATTGGAAGCTGATTGCTTACTAAGAAGCATTTCAAAACCTTTGCATGATTGTACCCATCGATCACACTCTACTTGGGTGACTGCAAGGGTTTCTTTGAGATCTTTGTACTTCTCTAGAAGTACCTCTTCCCTAGCCTTATAATCTGTGATTTGGCATTTAAGTTTGTAAATCTCATCATTCTTTTCATTAAGCACAGACTCAAATTCAGCTTTTCTTTTGGAAATTGTTTGTTCTAGCTCAATGTTCTTGTTAATCAAAGCTACATTTGCTTCTCTAATAGATGCAAATGCTGCTATGCATGTTTCAGAACATAATTTGGCTTTTGCCTCAGAGGATACCTGTGATACCTGAGATGTAAAGGCATTAGAGGATGAAGTATCAGCAGACTCCAAAGCCATAAGAGCTAGATTTCCAAAAGGACTTTCACCACCATGTTGACCAGCACCTGAGAACAGTTGTTCATGACCAGACAAGTCATCTTGTAAACTGCTCCAGCCAACAACTCCTGGGGTGAAGAAGCTGTGTTGTTGAGGTTGAGTTTGTTGATCAGATTGGGAAGGTTGTGGTTCAGGCAATGCTTGTGGTTGTTGTGCAATTTGAGCTTGAACAGGATTTGGTTGAGGCATATAATAGCAGGGATAAGGATATGACATTGGACCCTGGGGAACAAAATATGCAGGAGATACAGGGTGTGAATCATGACCAGAACCAGCAGGATGTTGCCCTCTATTTTGTGGACTAGTACTAGGAAAAGTCACAAAGGGTGCAGAAGAGTTAGATCCAGTTGATCTACACTCTCTTGCAAAGTGTCCCAGCCTTTGGCATTTGTGACACCTCAACTTACTCTTGTCAAAACCAACTTTGGTTTTGCCAGAGAGTCCAGGAAATTTCCTGCCAGTTCTCTTGTAGAACTTCTGAGATCTGATATTAATCAATGCCATTTGGCTCAGAATATCCATCTCTTCTAGATCATCATCAGCTATTCCTTTCAAATCATCAATGATGAAGCATAGATTGTCACTATTACTGCCAGAATGGCTATCAATACCAACAAATGCATGATCAGAACTATTTGAAGAGAAATCAATATGCTCATCATAATTGCTTTCAGATGCAGCATATTCTAACTCATGACCAACCAAGGAAGTATTCCCTGGTACAAAGTCATCAGTGAGCTTTCCTGATAAGGACAGTTTCCTTTTCTGCTCTATCTCTCTTTCGAATGTAAGCAGTTTCCCATGAAGTTGGGTGAGAGTTAGGCTATTCAGATTTGCACTGGAGCGTAGGACAATAGTGTATGTGTCCCATCTCTCAGGCAGTGATCTGAGGAACCTGTTATTCATCTGGCTGTTGGTGTATTCCTGTTTCACCATTTTCAGCTCAGAGATCAAGCAGGAAAAACTCTCAAACTGTTGAGTCAGTGTCTCACCCTTTCTATGAGAGAATGTCTCATATTGTTGGGCAAGGATTTCTCTGTTGTTTGCTAAGACCTCATCTGTGCCACCGAATTGTTCCTTCAGGGCATTCCAGAGATCATGAGCAGTTTCATGATGCATAAGCCCTGAATAGATTTCATTAGGCAGTGCCATGGCCAGAATTCCATGGGCTTTTGCATCAATCTCAAACAGTTTCCGATCTTCATCAGAGTATTGTTCCTTCTTCTTCGGAACCATTTGATTGGTTTCCGGATTGTTCACCATAGGCTTATGTGGTCCATGTACCACAGATGTCCAACAACCTGAACTGTTAACAGACAGGTGATGAAGCATTCTTCGCTGCCATATGTATACTCGGTCCTAACCAGCATCGGGGGCTTGTTCGAAAAAGGTTTGAAGTTTCGAACTGAAAATCTGAAAATTGAGTGATTTGTTGTTGAAATTGAAGAAATTGATATTAAGAAGAATGTTTATCGGCGCAAAACTCGTTAATTTGAAAAGTTTCAATCGAATTCATCAACATTTGAAGAATTCAGAAGATTTGAGTTTGTTACATTCATTTGAAGATGATGAATGTGTCGCATGAGCTGAGATTGACTGAATTTATCCAAGTGTTAGACGCATTAACACTATGTAGACGTTCTTAGTTAGTCGTTTGAGTACTTTTAAAGAGAAGAATCTCAAACGTATCACCTTTTTTGAGTTGATAATTGTTAGGTACTTGATAACTGTTTAGGCGTTTGACAACTATTCAGGCATTTGACAACTGTTTAGGCGCTTTAAACCTTCCAGACGCATTAATACTTAAACGTTTTGGAAAATTTTCTAAGGCATTCCCTTAGACGTTTCTCAACTTAGACGCATCAACTGTCGAGGCGTTTGAATACTATTCAGACGTTTTAACCTTGATACTTAGAATTTTTTTTTAGAAAATTTTTTGAAAACTTTTTCAATTTTTTTAAAATTCAAAATATAAGAATACAACAAAAATATAAACATGGTAAAATCAGAAGATTCTGAAAACAGAGTTCCAAAACTTAAAAATAGAGATGATTTCAGAAATTGATCTCTTAGACTAAAACAACTCTTTAATTCCATTCACACTGATCTCTGGAAATCTATAGAAAAAGGACCATACATTCATATAACAACTAATGGACCAGACAGAGGATTTGTGTATACTAAAGATTCTGCAGACCCTTATCTAGAAGATTATCTTCAAGGAGATGATCTGAAAAGAGTTAAGAATGATATTAAAGCCTATTCATTGATGTGTAAAGGACTGCCTTTGGAAGTTCTTACAAGGCTTGATGCATATCAAACTGGATATACACTATATAAAGCATTGAAGATCATTTGTGAAGGAGGTAAGGAGATTCAAAATCTAAAGAAACAAAAGCTGAAAAGACAATTAGAATTGTTTCAACATTTGTCTGGAGGGACAATAAATCAAATGATGAACCGATTTGTTCAACTCATAACTGAGATGTCAACAGCTGGTATCAAACCTGATCTTGAAGATTTAAATCTCAGACTACTCAATGCTTTACCATCATCATGGAAACAAACTGTAACTCTACTAAAGCATACTAAGAAGTTTTCAATGGATCTAGATCTTCTTATTGCAAAAATAGAATCAGTGGAGATGGATGAAAGCTCAAGGAACAATGATAGAGCAGCATCAATGTCTCAATATCAGTTTGTTGCTTCTCCTGCAACCACTATAGAGAATGCATTCATGGCGAAGAGTGAGAAAAGTTTTGAAGAAGAAGGAGATCTGTTTGTTGGAGCAGGATTTTTCACTGACTCATCATTTATCAGTGCACCTGCATATACAACTCAGTCTCATTCTCAATCTCCTCATAAACCACAGTCCCAATCATCAAATATTCAGACAGAGACCTCTTCATCATCTAACTCTGCTAAATCTAGCAAAGTTAAAGATGTGATTAACATCCTATTAGAGGATGAAGAGTCCAAAACTGCATTTACTGCGTTTTTGGCCAGCTTTCAAGCATATCAAGGTAGCCATTTAACTCAACTAGATTTTGTTTTGCAGGATTTATTTGAGATGGATCCTGAAGATGTTGAAGAGATGGACCTGAACTGGCACATGGTGATGATTGCCTACAGGACTCAAAAACATTCTTATTCAACAAGAAATACAAGCCTAGTGCAAATAAGACTGTTGGATTTGACAAGTCAAAAGCTAGATGTTTCAACTGCAACAGTTATGGACACTTCTCAAGAGAATGCAAAGCAACAAGGAATAATGGAGGAAGTGCTCAATCAAGCTCAAATAATCAAAAGTTTCAACAAGCTCAGAAGACTTTTCAAAAGCCTTATCAAAGTCTTCCTATGCGAGAGCTTAAAGATGAAACCAAATCATCTGATGAAACAAAGAAAGCACTAGTAGTCAGCATAAAAGATGGATATCATTGGAGTGCATATGCAGATCAATTTACAAATGAATTAACATCAAGTTTATCTCTTATTGCCGAAATTCAAGAAGAAGATTGGTCAGAAAACAATGACCCAAAAGTGGAAAGTGATGAAGAGGAAGACGACTATGATTGGAGTGACAAGTCTGATCCTAAAGAGGATACAGAGGAAGTAGCTCTAATAGTTCTGATCAACCAAAGGTTAACTCTTCTACTTCAACACCTGAAACCACAGTTCCAAAATTTCCTAAAATACCATCAGAAGTAAGAGAAAAGCTTTGCACCAAATCATGCTATGAACATGTTGAACACTACAGAAACTATTCATTCAAAATCTAACAAGAGGAATCTATGCATAACCAACTTAAATTTGATCATAAAACTGCAAATCAAAAGATTATCTCTCTTCAAAATTCATGGAACAAAACACTCAAAGAATTAGAAATTCTTACAAAACAATTAGAAGAGATGACCAAGAATCTTGAACAAGAGAAAATAGCACATGTTGCTACTCAAGTTGATCTGGCAAAAGTAAAGAGTTCAAAAATGATAGTAGAAAAACTAATCAGTGAAAGAAAAGATAAACAAAAGGCAGGGTTAGGTTTCTGTTAGGATCAGCGATCTACGTTTGATTGATTTGATGAGTATAGCAGCGGAAATCAAACACTGAATTAGCAATCTCGCAAGAACTCAAATGATATTCAAAAAGCAAACGATTATAGAAGAAATTCTGCGAATCAAATATTTCATTCAGAACGCACTTTCGTGGTGGCAAAATGTCACACATACAATCAGGTCAATCATCCCTTATATAGGAATGTCGTGGTGGAACATTCCTTATATAGGAGATGTGATGTCTGCTGATGTCACTTGATAGTGACATCTAACAGAATTATTAAGCAACTGAAACACAACTACTGAAGATGTAAAAACAGCTGACATCTTTTTACAAAAATACTAAGTGTTATCAGTTACTACAACTACTGAAAAGAAACTACTGAAACTACAACGACTGAAGAACAAGCTCTTCAGTCGTTTTACAAAACTACTGAAAGTAAAAACATAAAACTACTGAGAGGTAAACCGTCACAACTACTGAAGAAGACCTCTTCAGCTGTTGTGACAACGTCTGATACTTTGGTCTTCAGCACTTGTGTCTTCAGACTTTGTCTTCAGCACTTGTGTCTTCAGACTTTATCTTCAGCACTTGTGTCTTCAGACTTTGTCTTCAGCACTTGTCTTCAGACCTTGTCTTCAGCACTTGTCTTCAGACTTTGTCTTCAGCACTTGTCTTCAGACTTTGTCTTCAGCACTTGTCTTCAGACTTTGTAATCGGCTGTTGTGTTCAGCTGTTGTGGTCTTCAGTAGTTGTTGTGACGTCTGTGGGACTTAAAGGTTTTTCTGATCCGGCTTATTGGTTCTTTTGGTCCAACAAACTCCCCCTGAACCAATGCAACCAAAACCTTTAACTTTATTGAGGTCCCACTTATTGTTGGCAGAATGGTTGGTCTTTTTCCTTTTTGATCAGTTGAGAAGATGACCCATATAAGCACTGGCCTGGAAATGAGTCTCTGATGATTTGGTTGGCAATGTATGGATGGGAACTCTGTATTGGGGACTTGGAAACTGAGCTGTTCCCCCATCCATGAGACTCACTTCCCCATGATGAGTCTGTACGACTCTCTTGTGTAGGCCTCAAGGAAGGTGATTTGTTCCTCCATGGTTAGCTCTTCAGCACCTCCTTCAACAATGATTCAGGCCCATAATATTCAGACAGGTATTTGGCATGTTTCCCATTCTTTAGCTCCACAGTTGTTATTATTCTGTAAGCAAACTCATCCGGGTGATTACCCTCTAGGAACAACTGGAGCTCATTTTTCCTGACTTCCTCAAGCCTCTTGTAAACTAACCCCTTTTTCACTATTTTGTTTTCCAGCATCTTCTGAGGGGTTAGATTAGCTTTGTAGGCTTTCTTGAAGTCCTCTAGGATTTCCTAGGGTGAAACTACAAAGACTAGAGAGATCACTTCATCTACGATCTTTTTCACTTGGCCAATGTATCTCTGAGGTATGTTTTTCTTATGAATTCGGTGAGAGATCCTGGGATCAGGCCAAATCCTCACTCTGTCCTTTTGATATTGAAAGGTATGCTTGAGAATGTAAAGTCTGAGGGCTTGTTTCTTCATATTGATGATAGAAGATGTGGCTGCATAAGCTTTGTCAACTCTCTTCAGCAATTCCTCATCATGCTGTTTATGAAGCTCTTCTTCTTCTAGCTTCACTTTAACCATTTGTCTTTGGAATTCAGGAGTAATTGCTGAGGAGTGACTTGTGGCCTTAGGCAAATGAATCACAGCTGAGAGTGGCAACCTATCTTCATCATCTTCTTCATCATCTTCTAGCCTCAATACCCTTCTCTTCTTCTTCAAGGGTATATCATCGGCTATGGGCTTTGAGGGTAAGGGAGTTGGTTTGGTGGGTTGTGTTTTGGGTGGTTTTGGTGTGGAAATGTTGACAGGCTGCTCTAGCATTTTTGAGGTGAGTGTGGCTTTTGATTGCTTGGCTAGCTCAGTCCTGCTCCCAGCACCCGCTTCATTCAAAGCTTCAACAACAAGTCCCTTAGTATATGCTTCAGACGAATAGATCTTGGTGGTGATTGCCAAGATATTGTCCCTGGACCAAGCTTTGATTTCGATCATTGATCTTCCAAGATGTTTTGCAATAAATCTAATCATGATCTCAAGCCTTTCTCTTTCTAACACTTCATAACTTGCCCATCTATTCTGGATTTCTTCAATCTCTAATCGTCAAATCTCAGAATCAAGTTTATCGGTGTCATGGCCTTGCCTAAACAGCTGATCAATGATGTTGTCAATTGATTTGCTGTGTTTGGCATCAGCCTCTTTCATCAGTAGCTCCAAGGCTTTCTCTTTTTCCTTCTCTTTATCGGTCTCCACATTCAACTCCAACTCCTTTTCCACTACTATCCCTTCTGTTTCTTTCTCCTTTTCTTTCTCCTCTGTACTCCTCTTTCTTTTTGCTTTCACTGACTTAATCTCCCCCTTTTTGGTTGCATTGGTTGCATGGGGTTGATTGCCAGAAAGCTGTTTGCCCACAATCTCCTCTATCAATGGTTGTATTACTGAGGAAAGCCTCTCATCAATGGCTTTGATCACTATGTCAGTGATTATGGGTGTGATGAGATGGAGGGAATTTTGAAGGATAGCAACTATTTGCTCAGGAGGGTTCTGTTCCTGAGAAATAGTGCCAATAGCAGAGGTAGGTGGCTGAGTTGTTGGAGTGGCTTAGTGTTTGTGAGACCTTCAGATGAAGGTGCCATCTGTGAGGTGGTAGAGGAAGATGGTCTTTGTTCCTTAGAAGTTTTGGCAAGCAGCTCTTTGAGTCTGCTCACCTCCTCTTCCAGGATCGTGTTTTGGGCGATTACATCGTAAAAGAAGCCCAGCTCATCATCAGCAGATGCTTTATCACCTGACCTCCTGCTTGTAGCTGGATGTACATGCACTGGGTGTAGACCAGTTGTAGCATGTGCCCCTTTGTCTTGGAACTGGGGACTTCCAGCCTCAGGACTTTGTCCTTCATCAGCTGTTGCCTCTGGTGAGGTCTTAGGAATGTTACCAGCCTCAGTCTGATCATATGCTGATTCAAAAGAGGTGGCAGCCTCACCAGATGTTCTGGTCTCCATATCCACACCAGGAGATAGAACATTTAAACCCCGATGCTATGGGTTGTCAGAAGCATGGTGATCCTCGTCCTCATAGCTGTGGTTCTCCCCTTTGTTGGTGGTTGTTGGGGAGGAGGAGAGGCATGCAGCTGACTCAGCACGTTTGCAATGATAAGGGTGGGACTTTGGGGGGCGGTTGCATGGGGAGATGGGGTAAAAGCAGTGTGCACCTGGGGAAATGGTGCTCTTTAATGGCAATCTCCTCAATGAGGAAGATCCCAGATTTGTGGGTACCCCTTCTGTGGTTGCTGCAGGCTCCTTTTGAGAGGAATCCTGAGCGGCTGTGGCTGAGAGAGTCCTTATATCCACTAGGGGGTTATAACCAGTTGATATAGCTTGCGTTTGTGTTTCAGGGGCATCCTCAGGGGACTCATCTCCCTGAGTAGCCTTTTTTGGCTTGTTGGATTTGGGTGTAGTGGGGACTTTGGTTCTGGAGGTGGTGGTTGTGGGTTCCAACTGCGTGGGTTTTCGCAGCCTGGCAGCCTGTTTCAACGTTTGGTCAGAGTTGTGCCTGGAGTATACTTCAGGCAATACAGCCGTTGCAGGGACTCCGAGACCAACAAGTCCCTCAGCTTTTAGCTGATTCTCTATTATGGCATTATGAACCGAGGATATAATATCCAGCGGTTAGAAATAGATTTTGAGGCCATGTCCTTAAGTTCTAGAAAAATGATTTCAGAGAAGTTTAGGTTCTGTTGCTCAAGGATTGAGAATAGTACCTGCTGCCACCTTGTAGACATTTGATCCCAAGAGGAAGTCTTAGGAACCAAACAGACATTTACCAAGTGAAATATGAGACGTTCAGCATCATGGAAATGTTTCTTCAGTATGGTGGAGGCACTAAGGTTTCCCTGATATCCATGGTGGGCAAAGGATAAATCAGTTGTGCCCTTTGGATATCCAGCAGGAAAAGTGGCATCATCCAGGTGTAGGGTTTGACGAAGTATATCGGGAGTGATGACCACTTGGTGGTTGTTGACGACCGACCGAGAGACTCTATGTTGTTCTCCCCAGTGGTGAGGGTGATGTTCATCCAAAACTGGTTAAGGGATTGGGCATGAAGGATTGGATTGAGAAGAAAGGCCGTTTTGTAGGGTGACTGGACCATAAGATCAATAGCATTATCGAACTTAGCCCAGAATGGCGATTTGGTGAGGTAAGCTACACAGTTGTGTCGCGGTTGAGCTGCATGGTTGCCATTAATGAGAGAGAAGTTTTGGAGATATGAACGTTAGGTTTGAAGAAGATGAGGCTCTGAAGGATTAGGTTGGGAATATTTATAGGGTACGGGTTAGAAAATGACTTAATGGTTTGGTGTTAGTCATCAGTAGTTTTAAAATGACTGTTGACATGGTATTACCCTTTCAGACGTTGAAACAGCTGAAGTCGTGGTTTTAGGCATCAGTAGTTATAAAACTACTGAAGACCATGGTTTTGACTTCAGATGTTTGAAAACAACTGATAACTTGGTATTAGTCATCAGTAGTTGTGAAACAACTCAAGACATGGTTTTGTCATCAGTTGTTGTAAACAGCTGATGACTTGGTATTAGTCATCAGTAGTTGTGAAACTACTGAAGACATGTTTTTGTCATCAATTGTTTGTAAACAGCTGATGACTTGGTTTTAGTCATCAGTAGTTGTGAAACTACTGAAGACATGGTTTTGTCATAAGTTGTTTTAAAAACAGCAGTTGTAGAAACAACTGAAGAGAAGTTACTCATCAGCTGTTTTCGTCAATTCTTAGCTTTTCAGCTGTTCATACTGTCCTCAACACTTACTCTTCAGCGTCTTTGGCTATTTTCAGTAGTTTCATAGGACATGAGTACTTATCTGTTACTGATATCAGTAGTTATAACTACATCAGTAGTTGTAACTTGATCAGTTGTTTTAACAGAATCAGTACTATCTGTGATATGGTTACTAATGATCATCAGTATTTATTTACTGAGATCATCAGTAATTATCACTTATTCTAGCTGCAGCATACCAAGCCTTAACACTAGGTTTTTGGAAATTTGAACTATCCAAAGGCTTAGTAAAAATGTCTGCAAGCTCATCAGCACTAGGCACAAACTTAGGATCAATCAGACCTTTTTCAAAATCTGATCGCTATATGTTTGGTCCTAGAGTGCTGGACAGGTTTCTTGATAAAGCATAGAACTGAAGCACTATCCATTAATAATGGAGTCTTAGTCTCATGCAGAAGACCCTGAATTTATCATAAGGAACTAGTTAGGTTTTGAAGCCCAAACCTTTTCGGTTTTGGGTCTGTTTTTTTATCAACAGATTTAACCATAACTTGTTTCTCATGATTGACAGCTGAAGAAGAAGATGGTGCTGAGATGGATTCCTTGAATTTGGACTTGGAATGCCTTCTCAGTGGTTTGATCACATTTGCATCTAGTTGGTTAATTCTCCCCAACAAATGTTGAACTATCATAACAAGTTGTGTCTGATTTGTTGCCAAAGCTTTCAGCTCTTATGACATATCAGTACTTGTGTTTGATGAGTTCCTGTGATCCACCATTTCCTTTTGAGCAACCTCAGCTGTTGCATGTTTAACCCCTTCCTTTTTGGATTTCTTTATGGACTTAAGGGTTACAGGATTTGATGTTGCTGATACAAATGTGGCTTCAAACTCAGTTTTCATTTTATCCATTTTCTTTTAATCTTTTCATTATGTTTGAGTCAACAGATACAGGTCCTACAGCTTAGAAATGAGATCTTCTCATGAGTCCTTAAACATCTTAAAAGCTGATTTTAGAAAGTTTGAAAATGATTATGAACCAAAGATAGAGGACTTAGAGAAAACTATTTCAGTTCTAAAACATGAGCATACAAATTTTAGGACTCAGATCAAGGATCTCATAACTAAGCTAACTGAGTGCCAGGTTGTGCTTGTGATTAGCAAAGCCAAAGCAGAAAAATGTGTTCTGAAAGAAGAGACCTTCAAGAACATGATATCATCATCCATGCACAATAAGGTGTTTTATCAAAACAAGAAGGGATTAGGATCTAATGAGATACCTCCACACACAATCTTGTCTGTAAGATCACCCAGGTGTGAAACTTATGAAAATGAGCTTCCTCTCACAGACCATTTAAGTGAAGAGGATGAAGAAGTGATAATGAAGAATTCCTCTAAGAAGAGTGAAGAGAAGGATACTAAGAAGGGCCACTATCCTTCTGAGGAGAAGAAGAAGACTGTGATGACCAAGTTAATAAGAACTGGATCAGAAAAAATAAAAGAAAAGCTAGGAAGGCTCAAGAGATCAAGGCTACTTTTGACTCTAAGCAGAAACAAGTTTTTATCTCTACAGGGTCTGAAGTAATGAAGACTAAAGACATCAACCTAAACTCTACTGTCAAGAGTTCTACTTCATGTTCAAATCATTTCAGCACCAAGAAGAAGGTTGATCTATTGTGTACCACTGCTACATAGCCTGGACCATCCAACTCCAGGAAAAGTCCTCAGCCCAAAAGGACTATCTTAGCATCTGCAAAGATGAAGGTGGAGAAGGGATGTGCAGGATCGTTGAAGGGTGTGAGTTACAACACAACAACACAAAGAGGAGATTAACCAAACTTTAATTAAGCAGTAAACTGGATTAACCAAGATAAGACACTAAGAACACAAGTAATGAAAGAGACAGAACACAAAGAACACAAGTATATGGTTTTCAAGAATGCAGTATATTGCTTTCTCTATGTTCTATTACAAGTGTTACAAAGCATAAATAAAAGTTACAAGAACATGAGATACTTATACTACATCCTACAGTTGGCTATACTTTGAAAGCCAGCTAGATACAATTGACTAGACACAAACAAAATCAATTGTAGAGTCAAAAGGCAGATTGCCTTTTGACTTGTGACTATGACATGCGATAGCTCACATCCTTTGCTATTACAAAAAGGATAAAGTACATAAAGTAGAAAGAATACAGACTCAAGACCTCAATGTACAGTTACCAAAAGCATGGACCTTATCACCAAACCATGTTAGTTGGTGACTTGCAAAGTTGCAGCAGAAAGATGTCCAGCTTTATGGAACAGTGCATCAGATAAAGCATATGTTAAAAGTCTTCAGAAGAAATCTGTGTTCATGAACTTGAAGCTTCAGAAGACTTTGTCTCTGAGGCTTCGGAAGACTTCATCTTTGGCTTCGGAAGATGTTGGTCTTGGCTTCGGAAGATTCACACTTAGAGTATTTCTGTTGCACATGTGAAACTTCCGAAGCATTCCACTTCAATGCACTTGTGCAACATACAGGAGAGACTAAAGATGTTAGGTTGCATCAGCCTCTTCATTAATCTCTACAGGATGTGATCAAATTCAATCTGTTCTCAGCAAAAGGCTCTTGGGAAGAAGAGAATGGAGTGTGTCATGTATGAAAGTACTACTTATCTTGCTAAGGATTGTACATAAAATCCTAAAGGTACTCTTCACATGACCAAAACAAGGACTTCCAAGAGTTCCAAGAAAATTCAAGCCTCGGAAGGAAAATCTGTTTCCTTCGAACGTTCCAAAACTAAGAAGGCAAGTGGAAAATTGCTTTCGGAAGAAAAATTTGGTCTCGGAAGGAAGGAGTACTTCCGAAGCACTGAAGTCTGCTACAGTGCTTGCAAAATCTTCCGAAGGTCCATTCATCAAAACTTCCAAAGTCTCAAAAGCTTCTGAAATATTGAAGTTCAAGTCCAAACTTCCAAAGGTGGTGTGGGAGTCAAAGAAAGACCAAGTGTGACTGTATGTCTACATCAACAACAGCTCAAGATTCTCATAGAACAACTATAGGATCTATTACTATTGCATTGCCTTCTGTTTCTCTTAGTGAGCCCAAGACAAGTAAGGATTGGGTTTCCAAATGTAACTAATCATTTTCTTTGTGCAGGGATAGCTCAAGACAAACAAGAATGTCTAGATCATTGACAGTGGTTGTTCCAGGCACATGACAGGCAATAGGTCACTACTCTAGAACTTTAAAAGGATTGATGGAGGTCCAGTTGCTTTTGGAGGAGATGAAGGTGGTTACATTTCTGGAAAGGGCAAGGTCACAAATGGTAAGCTCAACATTGAAAATGTAAACTTTGTCAAGGAACTTATGTACAATCTTCTGAGTGTATCCCATTTTGTAATCAGAGTCATAACATGCTCCTTACTGAACATGAGTGCATTGTTCTCAAGACCAGGGTGGCCATTCCTCATGAGCATATTTTGCTTAGAGCCCCTAGGAAAGGGAAGATATACAAGACAGACTTGCAAGAAACATCTCCCTCCGGAGAAGTTTCATGCTTTCTATCTAAAGCCAATAATGATGAGTCTTTCCTATGGCATAAAAGAATGTGCCATGTAAACTTTAAAAACATGAATAAACTTATTAAGAATGATTTGGTAACTGGAATACCAAAGAAAGAGTTTACAAGTGACGCTCATCGTGTTGCATGCCTGAAAGGGAAGCAACACAAGGTATCTCATAAGCCAAAGGAAAGAAACTCCATCACTACACCCCTACACTTGTTACATATGGGTCTCTTTGGGCCCACAAGTGTAATGAGTCTAGGAAGGACCTCTTATTGTTTAGTGATCACAGATAACTTTACAAGATTCACTTGTGTCTTATTCCTTAGAACTAAGGATGAGACTCCTGAGATTCTAAAGAATTTCATCCTAAAGATTGAGAATCAATCTGATCACAAGGTCAAAACCATAAGATGTGATCAGTGAACTAAATTCAAGAACCAAATCCTTGATACATTTTGTGATGAAAAATGTATTACAAGACAATATAGTGCTCCCAGGACTCCTCAGCAAAATGGTGTTCTTGAGAGGAGAAATAGGACACTAATTGAAGCTGCAAGAAACATGTTGTCTAACTCTAAGATGTCCATCACCTTCTGGGCAGAGGTAGTCAACATTGGCTGCTATGTGCAGAACAGAGTTTTAGTATTTAAGAGTCATAGCAATACTCCTAATGAACTTTGGCACAAGAGGAAACCTTTCATTGGTTTTCTCAGGTCATTTCGATGTCCTTGCACCATCTTGAATACCAAAGATCAAATTGCCAAAATTTGCTGAGAAATCAGATGATGGACACTTTATTGTATACTCTTCCTAAGCTAAGGTGTATAGAGTATACAATCTCAGAACTAGAATGTTGAGGAGTCAACCAATGTGACTTTCAATGAACACACACCCTATATGGCTAGCTCTGGTCCTGATTGGATGTTTGATCTTGATTTAGTTACCAACTATTTTAACAAATCTTGTAAGACTATTTCAGGATCTACAGATATCTTATCAATAGGTGATCCTGACCTAAGATTTGAGCTAAGAAGACCTTCAAGTAACACATCTTTAGCTCCAGTTGTAACTACTTCTGCAAATGAAGTGTCTATCAGCACCACAATGACAAACTCAGCTGATACATCTGGGATGCCTTCAATTCTGGCTCAGAGGCTCCATAACCAGATAAAGATACTTCAAATGTAGAAGAAATAATGGAGGTGGTGACAATGATCAAGAATTTATTGATGCTGATAACCACTCCATAGATGACAACATCAATGATGTCACACACTCATTGGATCAAGTCTCTCTTGATAAGTGTGCTGATGTGGTAGGAGAAACATCTATGCCAGATCTGAATTTCTCTAATTCAGATCTCTCTCAGTAACTTGTTGTGATCCCTTAGCTAAAGATCCACAAGTCTCACCCTACCACAAACATCATTGGAGATGTTGACACAGGGGTAAAAACAAGAGGACAAACCCATGAAGCAAATGTGTGTCTTCACTCTTGTTTCTTATCCCAGATAGAGCCAAAGAAAATTGATAGGCTCTAAAGGATGGAAGTTGGGTTGAAGCTATGCAACAGGAGTTGCTTCAATTCAAAAGACAGAAAGTTTGGAACCTTTGTCATCTTACTCATGGAAGACTACTATTGGATCCAAATGGGTGTTTAGGAACAAGAAGGATGATAGAGGCATTATCATCAAGAATAAAGCTAGACTAGTTGTTCAAGGATACACACAAGAAGAAGGGATTGACTACACTAATGTATTTGCTCTTGTAGCAAGACTGGAAGCTGTTAGGATATTCTTGGCATTTGCTGCATCCAAGAACTTCAAGGTCTATCAACTTGATGTCAAGTGTGCTTTTCTTTATGGAGTGATCGATGAATAGGTATATGTCAAACAACCACCTGGTTTTGCAGATCCTGATCATCCTGATTATGTCTACAAGCTTGACAAAACTCTTTATGGGCTACATCAGGCACCCAGGAAATGGTATGAGACTCTATCTCAGTATCTCTGCAAACATGAATACAGGAGGGGTACTATAGATGGAATTCTCTTCATCAAAGGATAGGGAAATGACATAATACTAGTTCAAGTGTATGTGGATAACATCATCTTTGGATCAACCAATCTAAAGCTCTGCCAAGACTTTGAGAAGATGATGAAGGATAGATTTGAAATGAGTGCCATGGGGGAACTCAATTTCTTACTGGGAATTCAAGTGAAGCAAGTTGAAGATGGCATCTTCATGAGTCAGTCAAAGTATGTTCAAGACATACTCAGAAGGTTCAACATGACTGACTGTAAGATTGCTAAGACACCCATAGCTAGAAACGACTCCCTTGGACCTGATCTCGAGGAGGAGTGTGCGGATGAACACCTTTATAGGGCTATGATTGGGTCTCTTATGTATCTTACAGCTAGCAGGCCTGATATCATGTTTGCTACATGTATTTGTGCAAGATATCAAGCCAACCCTAAGATGTCTCACCTTATCACTGTCAAAAGGATTCTAAGATACCTCAAAGGTGCTTCAACACTTGGTCTATGGTATTCTAAGAATTCTAACTTCAATTTTTATGCTTATACAAATAATGATTATGGTGGTTGCAACATGACTGCAAAGTTTACATCCGGGGATGTCAGTTTCTTGGTGGAAGGGTTGCCTCATGGCAATGCAAGAAACAATCATGTGTCTCTGCATCAACTACGGAAGCTGAATACATTGCTGTTGCAAGCTGTTGTGCTCAAGTTCTTTGGATTCAAAATCAGATGCATGACTATGGATTAAACTTCAAGGAGACTCCTATTCACATAGACAACAACAGTGTTATCTCTATCATAGAAAATCATGTGCAGCACTCAAGGACCAAACACATTAACATAAGGTATCATTTAATTAGAGATAAATTTGAAAATGGATTAATTAAACTAGTCAAAGTTCACACAAATGAATAATATGCTAATCTGTTTACAAAGGCTTTTCATGAACAGAGATTTAAATATCTAATATCAGCTATTGTGATGATAAACTTTGAGTAGGTTTTTCTTAAAACTAATTCTTATTATTTCTTAAAATTTGTGTGTCCTAAGTTGTCTAGTTCATCACTTTCATAAGGTCTTGTTTTCTTTGGATGAAAATATTTTGAAGACTTTCCTTAGATTTTTGAAATTTTTGATCCTTCAGAATATATGTTTTTATCTTCGAAAGAAAATCATGCCTTCAAAACAAATAACTATCTAAGATATTAACCTTCAAAAGAAATTTCTGAAATATCTTCCGAAGCTTAAAACTGGTCTCAGACACTTATGTGTTTTCAAGGACTATTTTCTTCCTAAGCAAAATTAACTCTCGGAAGCTCTATTCCTTTGAACAAAGCATTCAAGTTTTAGTTTTTCTTCCAAAGCAAATTTTTCACAACTCTTAGGAAAATCTTCCGAAGTCATTTTAGCTTAAGAAGTTTTTTCATTAAAACTTCCGAGGATAATTTACCTTCAGAAGCTTTTTGACTTTCAAGAAAACTACTTTTTAAGCAAAAGCAAACTACTTTTTTAGAGGTGGACCGACTTACGGATTTCAAAGTTTATCCTCTTTCATAACTTTGTCCTATAAACCCAACGGTTTCCCTCTCTTTCTATCATCTCCTTCTTTCCTCCAGACCTAAAATCCTAAATTTCTCTCTAAAATTACTTTCTTTCATCTTCCTTCATCCTTAAGCTCTCTCAAAATGACCAACCTTAATCGTAGAAATGACCCGAACTTTTCCATGCACTTACATAGGCAACACAACCAGGGTGCCCTGTTACACTCTAAGAAAGATCCACATTTCTTGGAGGTTTTTCGTTTCTTAGCTCTGATAAACTACTTCACCTCCCTAACCATTGATTCTACCCTTTATGAGAATCAACTACTAGAATTTTGGAAGACCTACCAAGAGGTCATCATGGATGGGGAGATGGCACTGTCTGCCATGGTGCAAAGGAGAACAGTCTTCATCACTCTAGCCATCATTAACATGCATCTTCAGCGGGATGATGAAGAAGGTGAGGTGTTCTTCCACAAAGAAGATGTTAACCAGTCCTTCGCGTAGATGGGCTATGAGGGAGACTTCTCTGTCAAGACCTTCAGGAAAGGGAAGGTCTCATCCCAATAGAAATTCTTGCTCCATGTGGTTATCCACATCTTATCAAACAAGCATGGTGGATGGGACCAGATTCCTGAAGATCTCTCCTTCATTGTTTATGGGATGGTTTAGGGAGTCAAGTTCAAGTACTCTTAGTTTGTTTACATTAATCTACTTGCAAACTTGGACTCCTTAGAGTACTACATGTTCCCTAGATATGTTCAATACAATCTTAACTGTGAACTGGGCTCAAAGTTAAGGGGAACAGGTAATACTCTTAAATTGGGACAGATGAAGCCCGACATCTTTAAAATATTAAGAAATCCCACTTTTGGCTTTTTTGGGGTAGAAACAGCCCTTGTCCTAAAAATGTTAGAGCTTATTGCTCAAGGTGACAACCTAGCAGCACTGGTTAGTGTTGAACCCACTCCTTCTCTGGACCTTACATTACTTTTCCTGAGACTCCAAGGTCTCAACAGGCTCAGCACAGTTCCTTTCGAGACAACTGTGCCTTTGTCTTAGGAAGTGGACACTCTAGTTACTTTTATACTGCTTTGATGATCTAGAGTGCTTCAGTCCAGATGATGTAGAGTATGTGGACATTGTCCAACATATGGCTCTTTTAACCTACAAAGCGAAGAAGTTCTTCAAGAGAACCGGAAGGCAATTCCCTCAGAACCCAACTACCAGCAAGTTTGGGTTAGATCAAACCAAGGTAAAATGTTACAACTGTAACCAACTTGGTCACTTTGCAAGAGAATGCAAGGTTCCCAAATCAAATCCAGGAACCCCACATGCCTCCACATATCCCTTACATCAAAGCCAACTGGAAAGTCGACTAAAATAGTAGCAATGGCTCAAGAAGTCAACTGGAGCTTTATGGTACAGGATGTGACTCCTACTTAGGCACTCATGGCTGGAACAGATGATAACCAGGTATATGAACATCTCTATACTCCTGCCTGTATTGCTAAGGTTAAACTATATCAGGACTACAATATGGAAACTAAATCTGACATTGAGTCATTAAATGTTTGAAATCTGATTTTAAAAAGGCTTAATCTGACTATCAAAAGAAAATTGAGGAGTTAGAGAAAATTGTTTCCCTGTTAAAACATGAACACACCAATTACAAGACTCGAATAAAGTATTTAATATCCAAATTGTCTAAGGCTCAAGCCTAGCTTGTCACTGCTAAGGCTAAGCCAAGAAGTATGCTATATCTAAGCAGAACTTCCAAGTTATTATTGCATCATCCTCCTACTCCAAAATCTGTTATCAGAACAAAGGAGGGTTGGGGACCAATGAAATTACTTCACCACATTCTTATGAGTCCAAAAGACAACCTAGATGTGGTACTAAAGAGCAAGAGGTCCCATCTGCTGACCCATCTTCACATGAGTTGAAGAATAATGCAATAATAGAGGCTAGCACAGGAAGGAACAGGTAAATCAACCCACTCCTCCCAGTGAAGATCAAATCCTAACCACCAAAGCTAGAAGAAGCAGAGCTAAAGCTACCAGAAGAACTACTAAGAAAGTGGATGAGTCCAAGGTGATGATTGACCTAAAACAAAAGGGTGTATTTATCTTAGTTGGATTCCAAGTGGTAGGTACTTCTGATTCAGGAAAGGAGTGTAGTACCAGCACTCCTATCCTACAAAAGGATCAGAAGTTTAAAGGAAAGGTTGCTGAGAAAGAAAAAAAGGATAAGAAACAACAACCCACAAGCTCCCAAAAGATTAACATTACATGCATAATGTGTGGTCTGCAGAACCACATGGCTAAAGATTGTTACTACAATCCTGCTAGCACACATTATGTAAATAATGTTAAAGAGGGAGGAGTCAGGGAAGGTTTCACATTTGGACCTTTTCAAATAGTCCAAGTGATGAAAAGGATCAAATGAATATATCTATGATGATTTGTAACACAATTCAATGAAATTCACACAAAGTAATCAAATCAAAACAAGATATCAATAAAATTCAAGTTTTCATTCATATCAAGCTAAGACAATTACAAGTATGAAAAGCAGATTCGAATATCTTGTGTATTCGTTACTATCTACCTGCAAATCTAAGCTATTTATACTGAAAACACAAAGTAAAGGAACTAACAAATTACAGAAATAGTCCATGTACTATTACAAAATATCAAAAGACAAATAAAGACCACATGTTAATCTTTCTTAGAGCACTTAACAATACTCCCCCTAAGATTGACATGGTCTTCAGTCTTCAAAATCTTCAAGCTTGACTGCTAACTCTATCTTCAATTCTATCTTCAGCCTTGACTTCATCATTCAAAGAAATCTGTTGGTTCTTCTTTGACTTTGAACATTGGCTTCTGTTTGTACATATCTAACTCTTTCAAAGATTTTGATATAGCAGACTTGAATTTACTTGCAAGAATGCCTTGTTCTGGTTTAGCTTCATTTGTTTTAATCTCCATCTTGTCCATTCTTTCCAATGTATCTTTTGAAAGACATGAAATATCAATGTTAGCATATAACTCAATAGGTTTGTTACTTTCCTTTGAGTACACTTCTAAGACCCCTTTCCTTGATATTCTCATGAATTCAATATCTTTAATATCTTTCTTAACAATATTGGCATACGCAAGCGCTTTTCTCAAAGAAATCCTTTCCATAGCAGCATTCATCACATTGATAATAGAAATGAAATATTTCTTGTCTTGCTCAGCCATTTCAGGAGAAACTTTCTCAAATTTTTGTACTGAAAAAAATGAGATATAACTTGGATGTAACAGTTTTAGTTCAAAAAATCCAAATAAAGTAATCATGTACTCATCCCATCTTTCTAGATTTCAGACTAACTTCAGCTCAAATGTCTCAATGTTATAAAACCATCTGAGAATTGGCTTTGAGTTTTGATTACCGTCAATCACTTTTAGTCTAAGAGTTGTAACTTTTTCAAAATATTTATCACAGAATTCTATCAAAGAATGTTCTTCTTCTGATTGAACTCCCTTAAGTTTCTTGTTTTTCTTCAAAGTAACAAAATACTCCTTGTCTTCTTGATCACATCTTATGTTAAGAAAATTACTTGATCTATCCAATCCACATCTTAATAATTCCACAAACATCTTCCCACGCTTTGAATCAGTATGATTGATCAGAGGTAATCTATTAAGCTCTTTTAAGTCTTGCACAGGAAGTTTTATGATACTGGAGTAAAAATGATAAACATCACATACAACATTTACTCTCTTTATCAAGAAGGCATCAAACACTTCATCATACTTCCATGCAATGATCTTTACTTGGTTTGTAAAATCTGGAGCAATCACTGCATTCAATAGTTCAGCAACTGCTTGTCCTTTTTGTAACATATTTCTTACCAAATCTCCGGTTGTTCTTGAACTATCGAGAATATGCCTTTGATCAGTTGATGCTTTATAAGTCTGTCTTTCTGGATCAATAAACATTTCCATTAATTCTTTTCTATGAGCATGAGCATCATCAAATCTTGACATTTGTTTTATTTCCTGAGGTTTTAACATTCTTGTTCTTTTTGTTATCTCAAGATACTGAGGGTTATCTGTATCAAGCACTATCATTTTCTTCATTTGTTTCTCAGTTTCTTGAAAGCTTCTTACAAGATTTCTTAGAGATACAGATTGTAATCTCTTCAGCTTCTTCCAAGGGTAATTTCTAGCTTGCAACCATGATCTAAGAGCGGGAATACTCATATCATCAGGATCAGGATGGTGCAGCTCAAAACTAGACAGATCTTCTACATTTATAACCTCCTTTGTTCTTATCCATTCACCATGCACAACCACTATCTCATTTGGATCTATTGAAGCAACTGACTCAGCATAGATGCATTTCTTGTATTCATCATTAATTTGAGAAACAGTCAGTCCATCCAAATACACTCGATTGTATTTCATGTTCACAAGATAGTTATATTTTTCTTCAAAATCATGTGGTACTTCATCTTGTTCTTGTATATGTTCTTGTGAAGAGAAATTGACACAAATTAGCTTCATCAATATCTTCATTCTCAAGAACTTCATCATACCAATCATCATTATATATTTCTTCAATATCATCTAAAGCATCAATCTGTTCTTGAACATTTTGCTCTTCAACCAATTCTTCAGTTCTTTGAAATTTAGACGAGGATTCAGTTTGATCAACATCTTCTAATTTATTTACTTTCTGTTTGCCTTTTCTTTGCTCAAGATTTTCTTCAATATGCACCTCAGTACTAATCACATGTACTGGAGATATAGTTTTCTGAGTTTCTCTTTCCTTTATCAATGTAGCTTTAAGATTTTCATTTTCTTCAGATAACTTCTTGAATTTCTCCTCAAGACTATCATAATCTTTAATCATAACTTCAAAGTTCTTTATCACATCTTCTTTATCTTGGGCAAAACTAACAATCTTTTCATCTTTTAACAAATTTTCTTCAGACAACTTTAAATTTTCATCTTGAGCTTTTGAATTTCTTTTTCACAAGAAATGATTATCTCTTTCATTCTTTCATTTTCAACTTTCAACTCTTCAATCTCTTTTCTTTGTTTACATTTTCTTCTTTCAGTCTTTCAATCTCATCAACTTCAACTATTTCCTCTGTTTGTATAGACACATTGTGTGACATACTAACAGGGATTTCTTTGCCTTCATTTGTATCAATTTCAAATATTTGATTAAATGAAATATCATTGATAAAATCAGAATCAGATGTTTGATTTTGAGAATTCCTTTTGTTACAGCTTTTCAACATTTTCTTCAATCATATCCTGTGGCTCATTTTCAGTATCTTCAACATTCCTTCTTCATTTCCTTCTTGATTTACTTCAGTGATATCATTATTGTCATCATCATCATCATCATCACTTTCTTCACTCGATAAAACTTTAGACATATCATCATCACTTTCTTCATCAACTTCTATTGGATCATTTGGATCTATTGGTCTTCTTCAGTTAGATGGAAGTGTGGCTGAGTAATATCAACCTCATCCATTGATACATTCCTGATATAATCAAAAACTGGAATGTTTTGAGCACCAGTGATCATTGCCAGTCTTTTGTACACACTCTCTGACATGTGCTCTAGCTGAATCTTATCACCAATAACTTCTTCAGCATACAAATCTGGATTTGCATCATTAATGAGAAGTTGAAGAAATCTTAGGGTACATCAGATACTTATGCCTTACTCCTCTTTCTAGATTAAAAATGAATACATCATTATCCACTTAGCCATATTAAATCTTCTGTTTGTGGATAAGACTACAATTGGAGATGCAATGTCAACAGGGAATGAATCCCAACCCGCACTTCTTTTTGACATGCAATGTTGAAAGATATAGCATAAAAGCTTCCAATGCTTAAATACACGAGCTCTGAAAAATTGTTTCTTAGGGAAATGATCAGGATGACCCATCTGTAGAAAAACTTCTCCGCACTCATTAAATGTATATTCAGATAAATCTTCAGGATCATTATCTCCCAGTCTTAAAGCTTGTCTAATTGCTTCTTCAGAAACTTCAAGCATTCTTTCTGAAGTGATAAAGGCTCTTAAGACTTATTTCCTTGATCATCTTTCAACTTGAGCAGTTCTCCAGAATTTTTTAATCATTCTTCTATTATCATGGGCTTGCACACATGGCATACACATATTTTGTTCTTAGTAAGAATCTGATAATATCTCATATCCTATAGCTTCTCTGTTTTCATCATCTAAGAAGGCAGCTACATTGTGTTTTGGCTCAAATTTTAATTTTGCCATCTGCAAAACACAACAAAGAATTATGAGAACATTGAATATTGATTTAATGAAATTTATTTCTATATATGAGTTTTAATTTTTTTTAACCTTTGAATTTGACCTTTTTTTTACTTTTATTTTTACTATTGAATTAAGATTTCAATTTGTATTACTTTTGAATTTGTATTATTGACTTTGAAATTTATCTTAATTCATTTTGAATTAATTATTTAACATTTCAATTTTGATTTAATTGTAATTTTTTTTTATTTTTGTTTAAAAATTGATTGTGTGTTCATCTTCTTCTTCTTCGACTATGCAAAGTCGACTGATTTCATCATAAAAAGAAATTTCACTTTAACATCAAAACAATACATCAACAGACTCGCAAATGTGTTCTCATCACTAATCCAGTATCAATATTTGATATAATACTTATTTGATCTGTTTAAACTTGGATTATATTGGCTCGAACGCCCAAATAGCATTCAACTGTCTCTTACAAATCACTGATTTAATCCAAAATTATGTATTTGAATCACAAACTTACATTTATATATTCAAATGCAATGTATACTCAAAGGATTTGATTGATTTCAGATGAAATAAGGTTGTGTTTATGCTCAACAGACGTAGTTCAAGGGTTTTGGTTCTGAGAATTTTGAAGTGTGAATGAAAAATACGCATAAGTGTTCATATATATAAGTGAAATTTTAGGCGCATGAGCCCTGTTCGGACGTATGGTCCCTGTTTAGGCGTATGAAAACCTAGAATTCACTTATTTTGTTAGACGCATGAGCACTGTTGTGCCTTTTAAGTCAGACGCATGAGAACTGTTTAGACGCATAAGCACTGTTTAGGCACTTTTGCACTGTTCAGTCGCATGGACTTTGTAAAACGTCTATCACTTAAAATTTTGAAACTATGCAGACGCATGAGACATCACATACGTCTAACACACTATTTAGACGCATAGGATTATCACAAACGCTCAACCCTTGTAATTTTAAGACGTATTACAACTGTTTAGACGCATGGGAATGAATCAAACATTTGTATAATCCTGAAAATTTCATCATGCTCCTATTGAGGCGCATGTGCACTATTTAGGTGCATGAGTTGAATTTCATGATTTAAACACTTTGATTTCCATTTCTTCACTTTCACACTTTTACCATTTAGATCCCAAATTTGAACTTTTTGCATTTTGCACTTTCAAATATCATCTGATTTTCAACTTAAAAATCATTTATTGCAAAGATTATGTATTTCATATTGTAATTTTCAAACACATTCTTTTTCAGTTTACACAAATACTTTGAACATAAAGCATCATCTTTCAATTCAACATTTCAAAATTTGATTATGATTATTGAATATTTTCTGAGAACAACTCTTTCATTTATTACTCCCCCTAAACTTTTAAGTTTGAAAAACTTATAAGTCTTATGAAAGAGAATAAGATCACACAACATATTGTGACATTGCCTTCACACACAAAGACATGCATAAAAGGAAAATGAATATAGAATTAAAATCTAAAAATTAAACATAGAATAAATATCTGCAGAGAGATCATATTAATGAAGATCAGCACATTAAAATAAAATAAATGTGGAGAGTCATAGACAATGAATAAATCCTGATCAAGTGTGTTCCAGGTCAGTGATGTCATAGCAAAGGAGACACAAGATCTAAGGACAGACAATGAGTGTTTTTGACACAACTATCAACTCACTTACTTTTCATTTTTGGATTGATTAGTATTGATTTAGATATGACATGATGTAAAGCATACAAAGACTAAGAGAATTCAACTATCATCATGAAATGTAAGAAATAACACATGCTCAACTTATTACCTGAAACATAGATATCACCAGAGTTCATGTTACTTAGTAATAGAGTATGATCATGGATAACCATTTGATCAGCTGACTATTCATTTGAATAGGTTGTGCACATTGGCATCTCTTTGCATCAAAAGAGAATCCAGGTCTGTAATGACTTACAACAAAGGATATCTCAGTACTTCAGGTCTATGATGACTCATAACAGAGAAGTGAAATGATGCTTGAGTAGATCTACAGATTTCATACATTTCAACAGGTGTGAGAGATGTACTTAACAAATTCATTCTGATAAGCTAAAGCAACTCAAAAGTACTCAGATGAATACACACAAGCATGTATGTTTAGTTTGACCACAAGAATTTACTTTTTCAGTATAATAGTCAGATATTGTCTACACATCATATCTGATCATGTCTAGACTTTATTAATGAGTGAAGTATGCAACTGATCTCACTAAGGTACTATCACTTCTCACATGTTGCAGAACATAATCCTTTCTAAAATAAAACTCTATTTTTGTATTTTTATATATATAGTTTGAATTTGATTTTTCTATGAAAAACATAAATCACACACACATAAAAATAAACAGGCAATTAACAATGAGAGTATCACTTATTATGATCTTTTGATCTAGGAAGATCACATATATTTATAAGACCAATTGATTCTACTAAATACTCAAACCGTCCTGGTAGGAAGGCTTTAGTAAATAGATCTACCAATGTTTTTCCGTTGCAATTTGAATCAATATGATTAATCCTTTTTTAGAGTTATCTCTAAGAAAATGATATCGAATTTCGATATGTTGTTTTTGAGTGTTGAACAGGATTAGTTGTTATGAACATAGCAGCTGGTTATCAATATAGATTGGTGTTTTAAGAAATTTGAATCCATAATCTAGTAATTGATTTTGCAACCAAAGGATTTGAGAACATCCTGCTGAGGCAGCAATGTACTCAGCTTCTGCAGTTGAAACAGATACATTTGTTTGTTTCTGCATTGCCATGAGACTAATCTAGGACCAAGAAATTGACACCCACCAAAGTAGATTTTCTATCTTGACAACATCCACCATAATCACTATCAGTATACCCATAATTCAAATTTCCTCGTAAGGATACCAAAGCCTAAGGCTGGTTTACCTTTGAGATACCTGAATGTTCTTTTGATAGCAATTAAGTGAGATTCTTTCGGGTTGATTGATACCTGGCACATACACAAATACATACATAATGTCTGGTCTAGATGTAGTAAGACACATCAAAGATCCAATCATTGATCTGTATAACATTTGGTCAATAGATTTTCCTTTAAATCAGGTTCAATCTTGGTGTTAACATCTGCTGGAGTTCATATGGACTGACAGTCTTGCAACTTAAATTCTTTAAGAGCTTGTCAACAAACTTTTCTTGATTGATGAAGATTCCATCTGTAGTTTGCTTGACTTGAAGTCCAAGAAAGAAATAATCTCTCCCATAGAACTCATTTGAAATCGAGATTTCATTATTTCTTCAAATTCATTGCACAATTTTAGACATGTAGAACCAAATACGATACCATCAACATACACTTGTACACATAAAAGATCATTATTATCCTTCTTTATGAATAAAGTTGGATCAATATTCCCTCGTGTGTATCCATGTTGGATTAAGTGTGTGATAATGTCTCATACCAATTCTAGGGGCTTGATGAAGTCCATATAAAGCTTTACTCAGTTTATATACTCGATGTGGAAATTAAGCATCCTCAAAGCCTGGAGGTTGCTTCACAATACATCATCAGTAATTGGACCATATAAAAATGCACCTTTACATCCATTTGATACACCTTAAATTTCATGAATGAAGCAGAAGCCAGAAAATCTCGAATAGATTCAAGTCTTGCAACTGGTGCAAACACTTCATCATAATCTATACCTTCTTCCTGTGTGTATCCTTGTGCAACAAGTCTTGCTTTGTTCCTTATTACAACACCACGATCATCAGTCTTATTTCTAAATAACCATTTCATGCCAATTACATTTTCTCCTTCAGGTAGATCCACCAAATTCACACACTTCTTGTTTGCGGAATTGAAGTAATTCTTCTTGCATGGCTTCTATCCAACATTGTCCTTTAATGCTTCGGTAACATTTTTAGGAACAATTTGAGAAAGAAAACAAGAGTATAAGCATACGTTTGCTTGTTATGATTTACTCCTTGTTGTTCTCTCATTCAATGGACCAATAATCTGAGAAATTGGATGATTCTTGTGAATGCAAGATGTAGTAATCTCATCACATTGAACATTGTTGTTTGATTCAAGTTGGAAAACTCATGTATCAAAGTAGAAGAATGTGGATTGAAATTTGGAACTTGAGTAGGTGAGTTAACAAAGTAATCAAAGTTACCTGTATCAACTACATCACCTAAAATGGATGATGTTCCAGACTCAGGTATCACAAACTCATTACCATCATTAGGAATATTTTGTGATTCTTCCTGATTAATTGACTCTGAATGATCTGAAACTGTATTTTCATGGTATTGAATTGTTGAATCCTTGAAAAATGATAAAAATGGGTAGTCTGAGTTTGAATCATCTGGGTCATCAGAATCTAAATCTTCACCGAAAGATCCAAGATCTCCTTTCGAGTTCTTCTTATCTGTAGAATAAGACAATTTGATTGATCAAACAAATTGGACTGAAAAGAGTTTGATAATGAATCAAGATCAAATAACCATGCAGGATCATTTGAAACTGATGGAAAAGAATTTTCCATAAATTTAACGTTGAATGTTTCAAGGATTACATTCGTCCTAGTGTTGTAGACTCGATAGGCTTTTGAAACTGATGAATATCCAACGAAAAATCCATTATCAGATTTTGCATCAAATTTTCCTAATTGATCACTTGAATTAAGAATCATAACAGGACAACCAAATGATTTTAAAAAATTTATGTTTGGTTTTCTGCCAAACATTAACTCATATGGAGTTTTCAGTTTATCTTTGACAATTAAGATTCGATTCTGAACGAAACATGCAGTTGATATTGCTTCATCCCAAAAGTGATAGGTTTTTTGCATCAGCTAACATAGAACGAGCAGCTTCAATCAGTGTTCTATTCTTCCTTTCAGCAACTCCATTTTGTTGAGGAGTTCTGGGAGCACTGAACTGATGAGCTATCCCTTTCTGTGCACAAAACATTTCAATGTTAGCATTTTTTAATTCGTTTCCATTATCACTTCTTATTATTTTCACTTTGTTGTCTAATTGATTTTCAACTTTAATGATAATCCTTTTAATAATTCATTGTTTCAGATTTGGCATAAAGAAAGAAAACCCATGAAAATCTTGTAAAGTCATCAATGATAACTAAACAATATGATTTTCGTCCAATACTCTTGACGTTTGTTGGCCCAAAAAGGTCCATATGTAACATCTGAAGAGGTTTGGATGTTGAGTTTATAGGCTTGGACTTATAAGATGCTCTGTGTTGCTTTCCCTTCAAACATGCTGAGCAGTGATCATTTGTTGCAAACTTCTTGGATGGAAGTCCAATGACATGATTTCCTGCTACAAGCTTGTTCATTTTCATGAAATTTGAATGACCGAGATGTCTATGCCAAAGCTGGATTTCATCATTTGATGCCTTTGCAATTAGGCATGTTGTTCAGTTGAAGGATCAACTTGAGACATATCCAATTTGTATACATCTCTGTCTCTCTCAGCTGTAACAATCACCCAATCTTTGCTTATCTTGAAACCTGGTTTCAAAACATAACATAATGAATTATCAAACAGAACAGAATAAGATTTGTCACATATTTGAGATACGCTTAAAAGATTAAAGTTCAACTGTGAACAAAAGTTGACTTTATCAAAGCTTATTATCCCATTGGATATTATTCCTTCTCCAGTTATTTTTCCTCCAGCATCACCACCAAAGGCGACGTGAGTTCCATCTTTTGACTTAAAATCTTGTAACAAGGCAGTATTGCCTGTCATGTGCCGACTACACCCACTATCCACATACCATGTATTGATTGGTCTTTTTGGGCGTACCTGCACTACAAGAAAGTTAAGTTGAAATATCTACCCAAGCCGAAATGGTCTTGGGCTTTCCAAATTTATCAACAATTGTAAATTGTTTATAATGGAGATTATTCAAATCAGGTTTATTTTTGATGAATTTACCAATTTATTCTGAAAATTGTTTGATTTATTTTTGTGAACAATCATACCATTCGATTGATCTTTTGAAATGTATTGATGTCTAACATTTTTATTAGTCATCCTTACAGATCTTGGTATAAGTGTTCTTGCATATTATGTTTTGAGCTCATATAGTTGTTCTTAAGAAAAGATCTCAAACCTACATTAGTTGATTAGTGTCTCTTTGAAATCCATTAGTTGATTTCTCAAATACTGTGGATTAGCAAATCCTTTGCTTATGTTTGATTTTGCAAAGTTTCTAGTGAGAGATCTATTTCTAAAGTAACAATCTGCAGTGTTGTGAGTCTTTTCATCACAATAAGTACAATATTTGTTATAGTAACAATCTGCTGTCGAATGATTTCTCATGTCACATATGTGACAGTACTTGTTGAAGTAGCACTCGCAGTATTGTGTTTTTCATATCACAAATTTCACAGTACTTTTGTGGTGTTAAAAACAATTTTTTGTTAACTTTTGACAATGACATAATGTTTGATTTTGGTGTCATATAGTTAAGCTGTTGTCTTTCATTTTTCACAGTTTGATTTTGTGTCAGATTATTGTTCATTTGTTTAACATGAACTTCCTTCTTGAATGTATTAGAAACAAATCTTTTGCTACAGCGGAAGTCTTTGAATCTGAACTAGATTTCAGATCAGATTTTGATTTGTTCATAACATTTTCTTTATTATTTGAAAGAGAATTCATATTTAACATACCTGCTGACACAAATTTAATTGGTTTTATTTTTGTTGTTGAATTGTTGCTTTAATCAATTTTCTGAACTTTTGTTTTGTTCAGATGTTGCTTTTGCAGATTTCTTCTTCTTCTTTGATTCTTTGATTTAGAAGAGCTTGGTTTATTTTCAGATTGAACATCATCAGAAAAAGATTCCTTTTCTGATTGAAATTGTTTCATATTGATCATGTTTGAATCTTCTGATGTTCCTATCTGTTGTTTATCCTTGTTTTGAATTCTAACTTCTATTACATTATGAATTTGATCAGAAGAGATATTTTGTTTTGGTTGTTTTGGTTCATATGATTTTATCTTGATTGGATGTCCATTTTTTATTTTTTCTTGATCTTTTTCAACAAATACTTGGACATTTTCTTTTTCTTCTTCTGCAATCTTGGTTTTGATCTGAAAGGCTTTAAGCTTTGCATTATTTTCAGGTGAATGATCATGAGTATTGAAATTCTCTGGTAGTGTGTTTGTGATAGATTCAGGCATAGGTTCATGAGTGAAACCTAATCCTGCTTTTTATTTATCTTTCCTTTTACTGATTAGTTTTTCTACTATCAATTTTGAACTCTTTACTTTTGCTAGATCAACTTGAGTAGTAGCATGTGCTATTTTCTCTTGTTCAAGATTCTTGGTCATCTCTTCTAGTTGTTTTGTAACAATTTCTAAATCTTTGATTGTTTTGTTCCATGAATTTTGAAGAGAGATAATCTTTTGATCTGCAGTTTTATGATCTGATTTAAGTTGATTATGCATAGATTCCTCTTGTTTTAGCTTTTCACAGATTTTGAATGAATAGTTTCTGTAGTGTTCAACATGTTCAAAGCATGATTGGTGCAAAGCTTTTCTCTTACTTCTCATGGTATTTCAGGAAATTTTGGAACTGTGGTTTCAGATGATGAAGTAGAAGATTTAACCTTTGGTTGATCAGACTGAACCATTAGAGCTACTTCCTCTGTATCCTCTTTAGGGTCAGACTTGTCACTCCAATCATAGTTATCTTCCTCTTCATCACTTTCCACTTTTGGTCATTGTTTTCTGACCAATCTTCCTCTTGAATTTCTGCAATAAGAGACAAACTTGATGTTAAGTCATTTGTAAATTGATCTGCATATGCACTCCAATCATATCCATCTTTTATGTGACTACTAGTGCTTTATTTGTTTCATCAGATGATTGGTTTCATCTTTAAGCTCTGGCATAGGAAGACTTTGATAAGGCTTTTGAAAAGTCTTTTGAGCTTGTTGAAACCTTTGATATTTGTGCTTGAATGAGCACTTCCTCCATTATTCCTTGGAGCTTTGCATTCTCTTGAAAAGTGTCCATAACTGTTGCAGTTGAAACATCTAGCTTTTGACTTGTCAAATCCAACAGTCTTGTTTGCACTAGGCTTGTATTTCTTGTTGACATAAGAATGTTTTTTAGTCCTGTAGGCAATCATCACCATCTGCCAGTTCAGGTCCATCTCTTCAACATCTTCAGGATCCATCTCAATTAAATCCTATAAAACAAAATCTAGTTGAGTTAATGGCTACCTTGATATGCTTGAAAGCTGGCATAAAAGTAGTAAATGCAGTTTTGGACTCTTCATCCTCTAATAGGATGTTAATCACATCTTTAACTTTGCTAGATTTAGCAGAGTTAGATGATGAAGAAGTCTCTGTCTGAATATTTGATGATTGTGACTATGGTTTATGAGGAGATTGAGAATGAGACTGAGTTGTATATGCAGGTGCACTGGTAAATGATGAGTCAGTGAAAAATCCTGCTCCTACAAACAAGTCTCCTTCTTCTTCAGATCATCTCCTTGAAGATCATCTTCTGGATAAGGTTCTGGAGAATCTTTAGTATACACAAATCCTCTGTCTGGTCAATCAGTTATTATAGGAACGTATGGTCCTTTTTCTATAGATTTCCAGAGATCAGTGTCAATGGAATTAAAATGTTGTTTTAGTCTAAGAGACCAATTTTTGAAATCAGCTTTAGTTTTAAGTTTTGGAACTCTGTTTTCAGAATATTCTGATTTTACCATTCTTATATTTTTGTTGTTTTCTTATATTTGAATTTTTTTAAAAAAAATTTGAAAAAGTTTTTCAAAGAATTTTCTTTTTAAAAAATTCTAAGTATCAAGGTTAAAACGTCTGAACATTATTCAAATGTCTCAACAGTTGATGCGTCTAAGTTGATAAACGTCTAAGGGAATGCCTTAGAAAAATTTTCCAAAAACGTCTAAAATTGATGCGTCTGAACAGTTGTAAAACGTCCGAACAATTGTAATGCGTATACACAGTGTTGATGCGTCTACACAGTGTTGATGCGCCTACATAGTTATCAAACGTCTAAACAGTTCAAAAACTTCTCAACAATGATACGTCTGAACACTCGAACAGTGATCAAACGTCTGAACTGAAAACGTCTACACAGTGTTGTTGCGACTAAACAGTAGTCAAACGCCTAACACTTAGACAATTTTTCAGCAAACTTCAACCCTAATGCGTCACATTCATCATGTTCATATGAATATAATAGACTCAAATCATCTAAATTCTTCAAATGTTTATGGATTCAATTGAAACTTTTCAATTAAGCAAGTTTTATGTCGATAAACATTCTTCTTAATATCAATTTCCTCAATTTCAACAACAAATCACTCAATTTTTGAAATTTCAGTTCGAAACATCAAGCCATTTTCTAACAACAAATTCAACAATTTACTTGAATATGATGAATTGATCTGCTAATTATGTTTCAAATCATGTTTCTGATGATGAAACACAACTGAAATTCACAAATTTTCACTTGAATTGTATCTCAATCACCGATTCAGTGAGATTTTAGGTTTTCAAGTTCGATGAACTTAAATCGAAAATCAATCACTAACAGCTTACCAACAGCTCTGATACCATTTGATAGGATCAAATGAATATATCTGTGATGATTTGTAACACAATTCAATGAAATTCACACAAAGTAATCAAATCAAAATAAGATATCAATAAAATTCAAGTTTTCATTCATATCAAGCTAAGACAATTACAAGTATGAAAAGCAGATTCGAATATCTTGTGTATTCGTTACTATCTACCTGCAAATCTAAGCTATTTATACTGAAAACACAAAGTAAAGGAACTAACAAATTACAGAAATAGACCCTATACTATTACAAAATATCAAAAGACAAATAAGACCACATGTTAATCTTTCTTAGGGCACTTAACATGAAAGCTAGTTTCTGAAGCTAGGTTGTCTTCAGAAGAAAACCCTTCTTCCAAAGGGAAAATGGCTTCGGAAGCAAAAGCTGATAAAATTTTGATGAACAATAAAGTTCCCTTGAAACCATCCCAGAAGAAAACTGCTTCAGAAGAAAAGGTGGTGAAGGCTTCTTCCGAAAATAAAAAAGCTTCGGAAGAATGCCATGCTGCAAAAGCTTCTACAAGCACATCTTCCATGATCAACCAAAGGATGGATTGGAAGATCAAGAAGATGCTGTAGCCCAAACCTCTTCTTTAAAGACATCCATTGAACTCCCATGCTTAACCTTTGGTTCAATTATGTCACTATCTTTGGAAGAACCCAAGACCAACAAGGCTTGGGTATCCAATCAAAACTAATAATCTCATCTTGTGTGTAAGGACATCCATATGACAAGAATAACAATGTCTGGATTGTGGACAGTGGATGCTCCAGGAACATGATAGGGAACAGATCTCTCCTTCAATAGTTTCAACACTATGATGGAGGTCTTGTCCAATTTGGAGGTGAGGCCGGAGGATATTTTTGGCAGAGGGAGTATATCCAACGGGAAGTTAAAAGTTGACAAAGTTAACTTTGTCAAACAACTTGAACATAATTTGTTAAGTGTTTCTTAGTTTTGTGATCAAAAGCATCAAATGCTTTTCACAGAACATGAGTGCATTATCCTCAAACCAGGGATGACAATTCCTCTGGAATTGGTGCTTCTTAGATCTCTCAGGAAAAGGGATATGTACAAGCTGGATATCAACAATGCTTCCATAATGGGTGAAGTATCATGCTTTCTTTCCAAAGCTAATAGTGATGAGTCAACACTTTGGCATAAATGTATGTGTCATGTAAATTTTAAGACAATGAACAAATTGGCTAAAAATAATTTGGTACATGGTTTGCCTAAAAAGGAATTTTTCTGCAAAGACAACTGTGTTGCATGCCTGAAAGGGAAGCAACACAGTGCATCTCATAAATCCAAAAGTGTTAACTCCATCACTACTCCTTTACACTTATTGCACATGGATCTTTTTGGTCCCACAAGTATAATAACCATTAGAAGGAAATCATACTGTCTTGTGATAGATGATGATTTTACAAGATACACATGGGTATTCTTTTTGAAAACTAAAGATGAAACTGCTGAAACATTAAAGTCTTTTATTCTTAAAATAGAAAATCAAATTGATCATAAGGTTAAGATTATTAGAAGTGATCAAGGGACTAAGTTTAAGAACTTCGTTCTTGACTCATTCTGTAACTCAAAAGGGATTGCCAAACAATATAGTGCTCCCAAAACTCCTCAACAAAATTGTGTTGCTGAGAGGAGGAACAGGACACTTATTGAGGCTGCTCGAACTATGTTACTTTATTCCAAACTACCTCTAACATTCTAGGCAGAGGTAGTTAGCACTGCATGCTATGTGCAGAATAGAGTTCTTGTAGTTAAGCCACATGGAAAAATCTCTTATGAGTTATGGAACAAGAGGCCACCGTTCATTGGCTTTCTAAGGTCCTTTGGTAGTAGGTGTACCATACTTAACACAAAGGACAATTTGGCAAAATTTGTTAAAAAGTCAGATTATATAATCTTTGTTGGATACTCTTCTAGCTCTAAAGCTTATAGAGTATACAACATCAAGAATCAAAAATTTAAGGAGTCATCCAATATAGTTGTTAATGAGCACACTCCTTGTGTTAGGGGGAATGGCCCTGATCATATTTTCGATTTAGAATTGTTTCCAAACTATTCTAAAACTTCTTGTGAGAATGTTTCAGTTGGAACAGGTGTTTAAAATGATGTTGATGCTGATGCTGATCAACTATTTGAGCTACCTAGATCTCTTCCAGATTCTCCAAGAGCTACAACAAATCAAGCTCCCACTATTTATAGATCCGATAGTATAACTATATCAAGGAATAGTGAAGCTTCAACCAGTGAATCACATGCTGATCCTCAAAACTCATCAGGTGATCCAGCATAACACCAAGCTGAGGAAAGTACCATATTAAAGGAACATGAAACTGTTAATGCTACTTTACAGCCAACAATTGATGATGTTTCTCATTCATTCAATCAATCCTCATTGAATTAGTTTGAAATAACAGCTAGATAGAGTGTTCTTGTTCCTGAGCAAAATATGTCTAATCTGGACTTATCTTTGCAACTGGAAGTGATTCCTTATTTAAGGATTCACAACACTCATCTAGCTGAGAACATCATTGGGGATGTCTCTAAAGGTGTGAGAACAAGAGGGCAGACTCATCATGGGAATATCTGCTTGTACTCATGCTTCTTATCCTAGATGGAACCCAAGAAGGTGGAAGATGCCTTGAATGATAGTAGCTGGGTTGAATCAATGCAAGAGGAGCTGCTTCAATTCAAGTGACAAAAGGTCCGGAACCTATGTCCGCTACCATCTGGTCAAGTACTAAAAGGCACTGAATGGGTTTTCAGGAACAAGAGAGATCACAGAGGCTTGATTATCAAGAACAAGGCAACACTGGTAGTTCAAGGATACACTCAAGAGGAAGGAATTGATTATACTGATGTCTTTGCACCTATTGCAAGACTTGAGGCAGTTAGGATCTTCCTTGCTTATGCTGCATCCAAGAGTTTTACTGTCTACCAACTTGATGTCAAGTGTGCCTTTCTATATGGGGATATAGATAGGGAAGTGTATGTGTGCCAGCCTCCAGGATCTGAAGACCCATAGCATCCCAACTATGTGTGCAAATTGGATAAACCTCTATATTGGTTGCACCAAGCACCTAGGTTGTGGTATTAGACTTTGTCTTAGTTTCTTCTGAAGAATGGTTACACTAGAGGAACCATTGACAAGACACTCTTCATAAGGAAGTCTGGAAAGGACATTTTGCTTGTTCAAGTCTATGTTGATGATATCATATTTGGTTCTTCAAACGACCAAATGTGTAAGGACTTTGAAAGCATTACGAAGAAGAAGTTTGAGATGAGTTCCATGGGAAAAATGGAATTTTTCCTTCAAATTCAGGTGAAGCAGCTGAAGGAAGGGTTTTTTATCAATCAATCTAAGTATGTTAATGACATCTTAGAAAGATTTGAGATGAAAGATTGTAAGCCAGCCAAGACACCCATACCTAGAAACCATAATCTTTGTCCTAAGCTTGAGTGGAGGATACTAATCAACATCAGTATATGGCGATTATTGGTTCTCTAATGTATCTCACAACTAGTAGACCTGATATCATGTTTGCAACTTGTATTTGTGTAAGATATCAGGCTGCTCCAAAGGTGTCTCACCTAGCTGCTGCAAAGAGAATCCTCAGATACCTCAAAGGAGCACCTAAACTAGGTCTCTGGTATCCAAAGAATAGTGATTTAATCTCTATGGATACTCTGACAGTGACTATGGTGGCTGCAACATTGACAAGAAATCAACATCAGGAGGATGTCAATTTCTTGGTGGAAGGATCATCTCATGGCAATGCAAGAAACAATCCTATGTCTCTACATCAACTGCTGAAGCTGAATACATTGCTGCTGCTAGCTGCTGTGGATCAAAATTAGATGTTAGACTATGGATTCAACTTTATGAGCACTCCTATCCATACTGACAACAACAGTGCTATCTCCATCACTGAAAATCCGATGAAGCACTCCAAGACAAAGCATATTGACATCAGGTACTATTTCTTTAGAGATATTCATGAGAAGAATCTGATTAAGCTAATCAAAGTTGATTCAAATGAACAATATGCTGATTTGTTCACCAAAGCTTTTGATGAACAAAGATTTAAGTATCTCATAGCCGCTATTAGGATGATAAACATTGATTAGCTTAACTCTTTTGAAAACCTTTTTAATATGTAATGTCTTATGTCAATACAATCTAAGCCATGTTACAAAATGTCTCTCTGAAATTTTCTCTAAGTATAAATTTCTTTCGAAGAGAAATTAACCCTCGGAAGACATTATACATATCTTCCGAAGCACAATTTCTCCAAGGATAATTTTCTTCTCGAAAGAGTTTTTAGTCTCGGAAGAAGCGATTGATTACATATCAGATCTACTTCTGAAGCTTACAAAAACTCTCCATTCAGAAAGCAATCTTTACTCTCAGAAGTAACTTTTACCTTCGGAAGTAGAAATTGCCTTCGGAAGACAAATTACCATCGGAAACGTTTTATATTCGGAAGAGAGATTTTACTGTGTAACATAAATCTCTTGGGCCCCACACTGAAAAAAGTAAAGATTTTGTTAATGATGTCAGATTATTTAACTGAACTAAACCTTGCCGCCCTGTCACTTCATCCACTAAAACATCACATCACCTTATCCTAACCCCATTACCGCCATTCCACCCTCTTTTAAATAATCACGGCTATTCACTTTCATCTTCTTACCACAATTTTTACTACCCTAAAAGTTTCATTCTCTCCAATTCATGCAAGCTCAAACATTTCTACTTTCAACCTTTCCCAATGGCCCTAAATCCTCTACACAACCAAGTTGCACTTCTTGACTCTTCAAGCGATGCGGACTTCTCTAAAATCATCTCCTTCCTCACCCAATCATCCTATTACACAGCCCTAACTATTAGTCCCACTATTTACTCCAATCAAGTGGCTGAATTTTGGGATAATAGTCAGGTTCAAACCCTAAATGGGGTTCGTGTGATATGATCCCGCATTATGGCCAAGAGTTAATCATCACTGAACAACTTATCAGGGAGCATATCAAGCTTCATGATGAGGGTGCACCCATAGAGTTCCCAAAAACAGATTTATACAGCACCTACATCCTCACAGGATATGGTCGAGACGTCAGCAGGTCTACTATCTACAAATTCAACTTCTCCTACAACTGGAAGTTCCTCCTACATGTTGTCCTTCACTATTTGTCAAACAAATCTAGGGGATGGGACCAAATCCTGTATGAACTAGGGTGCTTAGTTCATGGATTGGTGAGAGGCCTCTGCTTTAATTACTCAAGATTTGTGCTGATCAATCTTATTGGAAATATCCAGAGGGAAACATTCTTTATGTATCCCAGATTTCTTTAGCACATCATCAACTGTGAGCAGGACCAGAGTCGGCTTGTCTGTGCAACCACTCTGCATGTCCCTCAAATAAGGCCTGTCATCTTCAAGACTCTAAAGAAGGTATCCACCAACTTCTACTTCCAGGTATGACTGAGCAAATAGCTCCTGGTGACATCCCTGTTGACCCCATAGGTGATGAACCCACACTAGCAACTGCCCCCATAATGCCAATTTTACCTTCTCTTCCCATCACCATCACCTACTAAAGACACCCCAAACAAACCCTTGTTCAATCTACTCTGATTGAACAATGTTAGGATCAGTGATCTAAGTTTGATTAATTAGAGAGTATTGCAGCGGAATTCGAACAACGAATTAAACAATTCACAAGAACACAATTGATATTCAATGTAACAATACACGGTTATAGAACGAGAGAATTCTGCAAAAGAAATATTTCATTCGTATATTTTTGTGGTGGCTCAATGTCACACATTACAACTAGGTCAACATTCCTTATATAGGAAATGTGACGTCTGTTGATGTCACTTGATAATGACATCTAACAGAATTATTCAAACTACTGAAACTATGTAAACTACTGAGAATGTTCTCAACTACCGATTACATCTTAGAGAATGATTAAGTACAAAAACATAAAACTACTAAACTACAACTACTGAAACTATAACTACTGAAAAGTAAATTACAAGTACTGAAAGGAAACCATCACAACTACTGAAGTTAATGACTTCAGCTGTTGTGACAACTACTGATCACTTTGGTCTTCAATCTTTGTCTTCAGTTTTTGTTCTTCAGTACTTTACTTTCAAACTTTGTCTTCAGCTGATGGCTTCAGACTTTGTCTTCAGTCTTTGTTCTTCAGTACTTTACTTTTAGACTTTGTCTTCAGACCTTGTAATCAACTGATGTCTTCAGCTGTTGTGATCATCTTTAGCAGTTGTAATGTCTATGGGACGTAGAGGTTTTTCTGATCAGGCTCATTGGTTCTTTTGGTCCAACAAACTCCCCCTGAACCAATGCAGCCAAAACCTCTAAACTTATTGATGTTCCTACTTATTCTTGGTAGAAACACCCTCTTGATCAGCTTCAGAGGTAATCAGTTAAGCACAGGCCGGGAAAAGGTTTCTAATCTTTTGATTGGCTAAGTATGGAAAGGAACTCTGTCTTGAGGAAACTGGACACAGAGTATTGTCCCAACCATGAAACCTAATTCCCATTAATGAGTCTATAAGACTCACTAGCATAGGCCTCAAGGAGAACAACTTGTTCCTCATTGGTGAGTTCTTCTACTTCTCCCTCGAAGAAGAACTCTGGGCCATAATACTCAGACAGGTATCTCACTGTCTTTCCATTTTTCAACTCCATAGTTGTTATCTCTCTGTAAGCAAATTCATCAGGGTGAGAGTCTTCAAGCAACAACTGGAGTTCACTCATCTGAAGATCTTCAAGTCTTTTGTATAACAACCCCTTCTTGATCATTTTTTTCTCAAGAATAGATTAAAGGGTTGTCTTGGAGTTGTGAGCTCTCTTGAATTCTTCAATGATTTCCCAGGGTGAGACTACCATGGCCAATGTAATTGCAGCATTCAAGGTCTTCTTCACTTGGCCATGATATCTACTTGGTATATTCTTCTTATGAATTCTAGAACTTACCCTGGGGTCTGGCCAGATCCGCACTCTTTCTCTTTGATGTTGAAAAGTATGTCTAAGAGTGTACAGCCTCAGAGCCTGTTTCTTCATTTCTTGAATGGATGAGGACTGAGGGAAATCCTTGTCAACTATCTTGAGAAACTGCTCATCATGCTGCTTCTGTTGTTCTGCTTCTTCAATCTTTACCTTCACCATCTGCATTGGCAAGTCAGGTGTAATCACTTGTTGACTTCTGTGCTCAGGTGTTTTAAGGTTGAGAACAGCAAAGATTGGCAGACAATCTTCATCAACACCCTCTTTTTCATCTTCTTCTACCCTCAACACCCTTCTCCTCCTTCTGGGTGTATCACTGGGTAAGGTTTGAGGTGGTTTTTGGGGTAAAGGGATTGGTTTTGTGGGTTGAGTTGTGGGTGGATTTGGTTTAGGGATCGATTTGGGACATTTTAGAGATAAGGGTTGAGTTTGAGTGGGAGTGTGAGAAGACTGACTTAGCATTTTGGTGGTGAGTTTGGCTTTGGAGAGCTTTACCATTTCAGTTCTCTTCCCTGCACCTGTTTCATCCAGTGCTTCGATGATCAACCCTTTATTATAGCCTCCAGCAGAGCAGATTTTCTTGGTTATCTCCAAGATACTATCTCTAGACCAGGCCTTTATCTCTATCAATGATCTTCCAAGGTATTTGGCAATGAATCTGATCATTATCTCCAATCTTTCCCTTTCCAACACACTATAACCAGCCCATCTAGCTTGAATCTCTTCTATTTCCAGCCTTCTGATCTCAGTGTCTAGTGTGGCTGTGTCATGACCTTGTCGAAAGAGCTGATCTATAATTTTATTCATGGATCTACTGTGAGCTTCATCAGCATCTTTGACAAGATCTTCTAAGGATTTATCTTCATCAGCTTTTGACCCAGACCTTTTCTTTCTTTTATATGTGATCAGCTGATCTTCCTTCTCTTTATCTGTGATCAGCTATTCTGAGATCAGTTCTTTTTCCACCTCCTTCTCTTTTGCAGGTTCTTTCTCATCATCAACTCCTTTTCTTTTCTTTTCTTTCACTGCCATAGACTTGGAAGTCTCCCCCTTTTTGGTTGCATTGGGATCAGGGGCTTGAAAGGCAGAAAGAGATTTGTGAATAGCATCATCAATGAGGTTTTGTAATTTGAGGAGATCCTCTAATCAATGGCTTTATACACTATGTCAGTGATGATGGGAGTGATGAGAGGTAAGGAGTTTTGAAAGATAGCAACCATCTGCTCAGAGGGTGTTAGGATCAGTGATCTGAGTTTGATTAACTAGAGAGTATTGCAGCGGAATTCGAACAATGAATTAAACAATTCACAAGAACACAATTGATATTCAATGTAACAGTAAATGGTTATAGAAAAAGAGAATTCTGCAAAATAGATATTTCATTCATAAGATTTCGTGGTGGCTCAATGTCACACTTTACAACTAGGTCAACATTCCTTATATAGGATATTTGACATCTGCTGATGTCACTTGATAGTGACATCTAACAGAATTATTCAAACTACTGAAACTATGTAAACTACTGAGAATGTTCTCAACTACTGATTACATCTCAGAGAATGATTAAGTACAAAAACATAAAACTACTGAACTACAACTACTGAAACTATAACTACTGAAAAGTAAATTACAAGTACTGAAAGGAAACCATCACAACTACTGAAGTTAATTACTTCAGCTGTTGTGATAACTACTGATCACTTTGGTCTTTAGTCTTTGTCTTCAGTACTTTACTTTCAGACTTTGTCTTCAGCTGATGGCTTCAGACTTTGTCTTCAGTCTTTGTTCTTCAGTACTTTACTTTCAGACTTTGTCTTCAGCTGATGGCTTCAGACTTTGTCTTCAGTCTTTGTTCTTCAGTACATTACTTTCAGACTTTGTCTTCAGACCTTGTAATCAGCTGATGTCTTCAGCTGTTGTGATTGTAATGTCTATGGGACTTAGAGGTTTTTTTGATCAGTCTCATTGGTTCTTTTGGTCCAACAAACTCCCCCTGAACCAATGCAGCCAAAACCTCTAAACTTATTGATGATCCCACTTATTCTTGGTAGAAACACCCTCTTGATCAACTTCAGAGGTAATCAGTTAAGCACAGGCCGGGAAAAGGTTTCTAATCTTTTGATTGGCTAAGTATGGAAAGGAACTCTATCTTGAGGAAACTGGACACAGAGTATTGTCCCAACCATGAAACCTAATTCCCATTAATGAGTCTATAAGACTCACTAGCATAGGCCTCAAGGAGAACAACTTGTTCCTCATTGGTGAGTTCTTCTGCTTCTCCCTCGAAGAAGAACTCTGGGCCATAATACTCAGACAGGTATCTCACTGTCTTTCCATTTTTCAACTCCATAGTTGTTATCTCTCTGTAAGCAAATTCATCAGGGTGAGAGCCTTCAAGCAACAACTGGAGTTCACTCTATTGAAGATCTTCAAGTCTTTTGTATAACAACCCCTTCTTGATCATTTTGTTCTCAAGAATAGATTGAGGGGTTGTCTTGGAGTTGTGAGCTCTCTTGAATTCTTCAATGATTTCCCAGGGTAAGACTACCATGGCCAATGTAATTGCAGCATTCAAGGTCTTCTTCACTTGGCCATGATATCTACTTGGTATATTCTTCTTATGAATTCTAGAACTTACCCTGGGGTCTGGCCAAATCCGCACTCTTTCTCTTTGATGTTGAAAAGTATGTCTAAGAGTGTACAGCCTCAGAGCCTGTTTCTTCATTTCTTGAATGGATGAGGACTGAGGGAAATCCTTGTCAACTATCTTGAGAAACTGCTCATCATGCTGCTTCTGCTGTTCTGCTTCTTCAATCTTTACCTTCACCATCTGCATTGGCAAGATGCAGATGGTGAAGGTAGCAACCATCTGCTTAGAGGGGTTCTGTTCCTGAGAGGTGGTGCCAAAAGTGGTGGCTGGTGGCTCAGTTAAGTGTGTAGGCTCAGTGTTTGGGGAACCTTCAATGGAAGGTGCCATCTGTGGGGTTTGTGAGGTAGATGGACTTTGATCCTGAGACATTTTGGCTAGCAGCTCTTTGAGTCTGCTCACCTCAGTCTCTAGGATGGTATTATGGGCTAATACATCATAGAAAAAGCCCAGGTCATCATCAGTCTGTGCTGAATCACCTAACCTCCTGATTGAATCAGGATGTACATGCTCAAAGTGTAGATCAGTAGAAGCATGTGCCCCTTGATCTTGGTACTAGGGACTACCTGCCTCAGGACTGTGTCCTTCATTGGCAGTTGCCTCTGGTAAGTTCTTATGAATGTTACCAACTTCATCCTGATCATTTGCTAAATCAGTAGAAGTGGCAGCCTTACCATATGTTCTATTCTCCATTTCTACACTTGGAGAGTGAACATTGTAACCCCTGTGTTGTGGGTTATCAGAAGCATTTTGGTCCTCCCCCTCAATGGTTGAGGTATTCCCAGTGGTAAGTGGTTTCTGGGGAGGGGGTGAGGAATGCAACTGACTCAGCACTTTAGCAATTATCAATGTTGGGCTTTGAGGGGTGGTTGCATGTGGGGATTGGTCCGAAGCAGATTGCACCCGGGGTGAGAGGTGCTCTTCAATGGTAACCCTCTCAATGAGATAGGTTCCAGATTATGGTATCCCCAATTGTGGTTGCAACAGGATCCTATTGAGAGGATACCTGTGTGGCCTCAGCAGGTTGAGTCTTGGACATAACTGGGGGGTTATAACTGGTATGTATTTCCTGTGTTTGTGGTACAGGGACATCCTCAGGGGACTCATCTCCCTGAGTAGCCTTTTTGGGCTTTTTGGATTTGGGTTTGGTGGGGGCTTTGGATCTAGAAGTGGAGGTTGTGGGTTCCCTCTACTTAGGTTTTAGCATCCGGGCAGCCCCTTTTAGAGTAGGATCGGAGTTATGTCTGGAGTATATCTCAGCTAAAACAGCTGGAGCAGGGACTCCAAGACCAACAAGGCCATCAGATTTTAGCTGATTTAAAGTTATGGCCATCAGAAACTTGGGATAAAGTAGCCATCTGTTTGCCACATGTTTCTGAGCCAGACCTTTAGTTTCATGAACACTATCTCAGAAAAATTTAGATTTTGGTGTTCAAGGATAGAGTACAATACCTGTTGCCATCGGGAAGACATCTGATCCCAAGAAGATGTCTTTGATGCAAGACAGACATTCACCATATGAAAGATAAGTCTTTCAGCATCATGAAAGTGCTTTTTAAGTATGGTTGTAGCACTTAAGTCGCCTTCATACCCGTTATGGATAAAAGACATATCAGTGGTGCCTTTCAGGTATTCTTCAGGATAGGTGCCATCATGCAAATTTAGGGTTTTGCGAATGATGTCGGGGGTGATGAGCACCTGTTTCTGGTTCACCAACGACTGGAGAGTGATTTGTCTATCATTCTCACCAGTTATTACAGAGACGTTGGTCCAGAACTGGGATAAGGAGTCAGGATATATGGTAGGATTCAGAAGAAAGGCTGTTCGGTATGGGGAATCCACCATAAGATCGATGGCATGTCAAACTTGTTCCAGAAGACCGATTTCGAAAGGTAGGCAACACAGTTGTGTCGGGGTTTGAGTTTCATGGTCGCCATTGTTGAGAGAGAAAATGTTTGAAAAACGGCTAATGAAACGTTTGGCTATAAGTGCAGGTATTTATAGGTTAAGAAAAGGCTGAAAAGAAAACGACTAAAAGTGTTGGTGTTGGCATCAGTTGTTATGAAAACAACTGAAGACTTGGTTTTAACTATCAGATGTTTGAAAACAACTGAAGACTTGGTTTAGTCATCAGTAGTTGTGAAACTACTAAAAACCTTGGTTTTGTCTTTAGCTGTTGTAAACAACTGAGGACTTGGTATTAGTCATCAGTAGTTGTGAAACTACTGAAGACATGGTTTTGTCATCAACTGCTTAGGGTGAAACAGCAGTTTGTGGAAACAACTGAAGAGAAAATTCTCATCAGTAGTTTTCATCAATTCTTAGCTTTTCAGTTGTTTCATGCTGTCCTTAACACTTACTCATTAGACTTTTTAGCTGTTTTCAGTTGTTTCATAGGACATTAGTACTTATCTGTTTTTACTGACATCAGGAGTTATAACTACATCAGTAGTTGTGAAACTGCATCAGTTTCTTTTAACCGAATGAGTACATATTTGTGACATGTTTACTAATAATCATCAGTACTTGTTTACTGAGATCATCAGTAGTTATCACTTATTCTAGTTGCAGCATACCAAGCCTTAACACAAGGTTTTGGAAAGTTGAACTATCCAAAGGCTTAGTAAATATATCTGCAAGCTCATCAGCACTAGGCACAAACTTTGGATCAATCAGACCTTTTTCAAAATAGTCCCTAATAAAATGGTGTCTGATCTCTATATGTTTGGTCCTAGAGTGCTGGACTGGATTCTTGACAATGCACAGAGCTGAAGCACTATCCATTAATAATGGAGTCTTAGTCTCTGTAATGCCATAATCCAATAGTTGGTTTTGAAGCCAGAGTACCTGAGATGTACAACTTGCAGCAGCAATGTACTCTGCTTCAGCAGTGGATGTAGCAACAGCTGTTTGTTTCTTACTCTGCCAAGAAATCAAACAGTTGCCTAGGAATTAACATCCACCAGAAGTTGACTTTCCGGTTAACTTACACCCTGCATAGTCACTATCAGAAAAAGCAACTAATTTGCATGAGTGGCCAGTGGAATACCAAAGACCTAGAGATTGTGTACCTTGCAGATATCTAAAGATTCTCTTGACTGCAATCAAATGAGACTCTTTAGGAGCAGCCTGAAATCTAGCACAAACACAAGTTGCAAACATGATATCTGGTCTAGAAGCTGTTAAGTACATCAAGGGCCCAATCATACATCTGTAAAGTGTTTCATCAACAGCTTTACCTTTCTGATCTGCATCCAGTTGTGTGGTGTTGCACATGGGAGTAGAACTGGGCTTACAATTTTGTAAATCAAACTTATTCAAAAGATCTTTTGTATATTTTGACTGATGAATGAAGGTTCCATCAGCCTTTTGTTTGATTTGCAAGCCTAGAAAGAACTGTAATTCTCCCATTGCACTCATTTCAAACTTTTGTTCCATTAAACTTGTAAAATCATCACACAACTGGGGATCAGAGGATGCAAAAATAATATCATCATATAATTTGAACAAGTAGCTTATGCTGATCCACTTTCTTAATAAACAAGTTTTATCTATGGAACCTCTAGTGAAATATTGTCAAGTAGAAAATTTGAAAGTGTTTCATACCAGGCTCTAGGAGCTTGCTTCAACCCATAAAGAGCCTTATCAAGTTTATACACCCAATCAGGATGTTTATTGTCCTCAAAACCTGGTGGTTGACACACATAAACCTCTTCTTTTATTTTACCATATAAAAATGCACTTGTGACATCCATTTGAAAAACTTTAAGATTGTGGAATGCAGCATATGCTAAGAACAATCTAATTGCCTCTAGTCTAGCTACAGGGGCAAAGGTTTCATCATAATCAATACCTTCTTCTTGTGAAAACCCTTGTACAACCAGTCTAGCCTTGTTCTTGACAATAAGCCCATTTTCATCAGTTTTATTCCTAAACACCCATTTAGTGCCTATTGCACACTTACCTGGGGTTAGAGGAACCAGTTCCCACACTTGCTGCTTTTTGAACTGAAGTAGCTCAAGCTGCATGGCTTCAACCCATCCATTGTCTCTCAAAGCAACATGATAGTTCTTTGGCTCTAGCTGACTGATGAAGAGAGCATAGAAGCAGAAGTTAGACAATTGACTACTGGTTGAGACACCAGCATTGATATCACCAATGATTTGAGACATGGGGTGATTCTTCAGCTCTTGGTACACTATAAGATCAGTGCAAGTGTTTGTAGCCAGTTCAGCAGCAACAGATGTTGATCCAGACTCTTGAAACCACGTATTAGATGGCAAGTGAGATGATATAGAGGAGTCAGAAATCTCATCAGCATTTGTTGTGGATGGAGCTACAGAAGCTACAGGAACATCAAGTTTAGCAGACTCAGGCAGTTGGTCACTAAACCTGAAAAGGTGAGTACTGATATCATCATCATCTTCAGTACCACCAGGTGGAAGACTTGCTGCAGAAGATGATTTATCCACATGATCTACAACAGCTGGAGGTTGATAAGGAACATATTGCAGTATGTCCAGATCAAACAACTCCACAGGGTTTTGTGGAATTTTATCCTTAGGAGATTCATTGAATTTCACATGCAAGGTTTCTTCAACTATCTTTGTTCTGCAGTTGAAGACCCTGTAAGCCTTGCATGTGGATGAATAACCTACAAAATACCCTGCATCCACCTTAGGATCAAATTTGTGGAGTTGATCCTTTGTGTTTAGAATGAAACAAGGACACCCAAAGGTTTTGAAGAATGAAATTAGAGGAGCCAAATGATGTAGAACTTCATATGGAGTCTTCATCAACCTCTGATTTACTAAGACTCTATTCTGCACATAGCAAGCTGTGTTAACAGCTTCAGCCCAAAAGGTCAATGGCAAACCATAGTCAGCCAACATAGACCTTGTAGCTTCAATTAGGGTCCTGTTCTTTCTCTCCATTACTCCATTTTGTTCTGGAGTCATTGGGATGCTAAACTGCCTCTTGATTCCTTTTGATAGATAAAAATCATCAAGTGTATGGTTTCTGAATTCAGTTCCATTATCACTCCTTATACACTTGACTGATAGGGAATACTGCTTCTCAACATACAACACAAAGTTTATAATCGTCTGACCAACCACAACCTCTGAATGCAAGAAGAAAGTCCATACAAATCTGGAGTAATCATCCACAATTACCAGACAGTATTTCTTCTTTGCCATGCTCATCACTCTCACAGGACCAAATAGATCCATGTGCAGTAACTGCAAGCAGGTAGTGGACTTAGGTTCTTCAATAGGATGGAATGAGACTTTGTGTTGTTTTCCTTTTAAACAAGCAATGCAGGTTTCATCACAGTGGAACTCCTTTATTGGTAGACCTCTCACTAAACTATTGTGGATCAGCTGATTCATGTTTTTAAGATTAACATGACCCAGCCTTCTATGCCACAGTTTAGATTCCTTAGGAGAGACTTTGGAGAACATACAAGGATGACCCTTCAAATCAATCTTCTTTGACAAATCCAAGGCATATACTCTTCCAATCCTGTTGGCCTTCAGGAGAGTATGATCATCCAATACCTTGTCAATCAGCCTCAGAACTTGGGAAGACAGAATCCTGTAGTTTTGGCTTGTAAAAATGCAACATGCCCTTTATCACACATCTAACTGACACTCAGTAGATTATACTTGAGATTCTCCATATGGTTAACATCATCAAATCTGATATTTTCATTAGACACATATCCTTTCCCGATGATGTAACCCTTGGCATCATTTCCAAATGAAACAAATCCCTTCTTTCCTTGAGAGTAGTCATTAAGAAGAGAACTGCTCCCAGTTATATGCATAGATCCTCCACTGTCTACATACCAGATGCTCCTTTGGCATGCTGAAGAACCCTGCATTTATCATAAAGAACTAGTTAGGTTTTGAGACCCAAACCTTTTTGGTTTTGGGTCTGTTTTCATCAACAGATTTAACCATAACTTGTTTCTTATGATTAACAGCTGATGAAGAGGAGATGGTGCTGAAATGGATTCCTTGGATTTGGGCTTGGAATGCCTTTTCAGTGGTTTGATCATAGGTGCATCTAGTTGGTTAACTCTCCCCAACAAATGCTGAACCATCATAACAAGTTGTGTTGATTTGTAGCCAAAGCTTTCAGCTCTTGTGACATATCAGTACTTGTGTATGATGAGTTCCTGTGGCCCACCATTTATTCTTGAAATTCACAGACTTAGTCTGATGTTTATCATGAGGAGCACTATCAGCTATTTTATGATAAACCCTATCCTTCTTTTGGATTTGGATGAAGGCTTGGGTACATCACATTGGGATGACTGTGGTACAAACTTGGTCTCAAACTCATTTTTCATTTCATCCATCTGGATTTTAATGAGCTTATCTCTGTTGAGTTTGGAACCCTTTTTGTACCAACATTCATCAGAAAGATGATTGAATTTACCACATATTTCACATGGCTTATTCTTCATCTTGAATTGATCAACTGCTGATGTGGAAACTACTGAAGTGTGCTCTTCAGTACTTTCCTCCTTTCAGTACTTGTGTTAAGTACTGAAGGATCTGTAACAACTGAAGACTTGTTCTTCAGCTGTTCTTTATAGCAATTGTTAATCTTTTTATTTCAGCTGATTTGAAATGCTTTTCAGATGTTTGTCTTTCCCTTCAATGCTTAAGGTACTTTGAGAACAACATCTGAAGTACTCAGCTTCATGTGCTTATCAGTAGTTGACCCATCAGGCAATTGATTTGCTGAGGTATCAACACTGATTTCATCTTGTGTTTTGGGTGATCACTTGAGGATGATACACATGATGATGTGGTTTGGAAATTACTTTCACCTTCAGTTTTACTATTGATTTTGGAGTAAAATCTACAGGTGGTGCAATGTGGTTGTAACCTATTCCAAACTTCACATTCGAAGCAGATTGCTTGCTGAGCAGCATTTCAAATCCCTTGCAGGATGATACCAGCGGTCACACTCAACTTGGGTAACTGCAAGTTTTTCTTTGAGTCTCTGTGGTTCTCAAGAATGACCTCTAGCTTAGCCTTTTCATCATTTAATTGGCATTTAGCTTATAAATCTCATCATCTTTCCTTAGGACAGACTCATATTCAGCTTTTCTTTTGGAAATAGTTTGCTCAAGCTCAAGATTTTGATTATTAAAGCTACATTTGCCTCTCTAATAGAGATAAATGCAGCTATGCAAGATTCAGAACATAGCTTGGCCTTAGCCTCAGAGGATACCTGGGTTACCTGTGATGAAGATGCATTGGAGCATGAACTCTCAGTAGACTCCAGAGCCATAAGAGCTAGATTCCCAAAAGGATGTTCACCACCATGTTGACCATCACCAGCAAATAAGTGCTCATTACCAGAGAGATCATCTGGTAAACTACTCTAGTCAACAACACCAGGGGTGAAGAAGCTGTGATGAGGTTGTGATTTAGATGATTGAGATGGTAGAGGCTCAGGTAAGGCTTGAGGTTGTTGTGCAATAGGAACTTGAACTTGATTTGGTTGAGGCATATAATAGCAGGGATATGGATATGACATTGACCCTGAGGGACAAAATATGCAGGAGATAACGGTTGTGAATGATGACCAGAACTAGCAGGATGTTGCCCTCTGGTTTGTGGACTATTGCTTGGAAAAGTCACAAAGGGTGCAGAGGAGTTAGATCCAGTTGATCTACACTCTCTTGCAAAGTGCCCAAGCCTGTGGCATTTGTGACACCTCAACTTACTCTTGTCAAAACCAACTTTGGTTTTGCCAGAGAGTCCTGGAAATTTCCTACCAGTTCTCTTGTAGAACTTTTGAGATCTGATATTAATCAAGGCCATTTGGCTCAGAATATCCATCTCTTCTAAGTCATCATCAACAATACCCTTTAAATCATCCATAATGAAACACATATTGTCACTATTACACCTGACTGACTGTCAGCACTAACAAATGCATGATCAGAACTGTTTGAAAAGAAATCTATATGCTCATCATAATTGCTTTCTGATGCAGCATATTCTGACTCATGACCAACCAAGGCAGTGTTCCCTAGTACAAAGTCATCAGTGAGCTTTCCTGATGATGCCAGTTTCCTTTTCTACTCTATCTCTCTTTCAAATGTAAGCAGTTTCCTATGGAGTTGGGTGAGAGATAGGCTATCCAGATTTGCACTGGAGCGTAGGACAATGGTATATGTGTCCCATCTCTCAGGCAGTGATCTAAGGAATCTGTTGTTCATCTGGCTATTAGTGTATTCATGTTTGACCATTTTCAGCTCAGAGATCAAACAGGAAAAACGCTCAAACTGTTGAGTCAGTGACTCACCCTTCCTATGAGAGAATGTCTCATACTATTGGGCAAGGATTTCTTTGTTGTTTTCTAAGACCTCATTTGTTCCACCAAATTGTTCCTTCAATGCATTCCAGAGGTCATGAGCAGTTTCATGATGCATAAGCCCAGAATAGATTTCATTCGGCAGTGCCATGGCCAGAATTCCATGCGCTTTAGCATCAATCTCAAACACTTTTCGATCCTCATCTGAGTATTGTTCCTTCTTCTTCGGAACCATTTGGTTGGTTTCCGGATTGTTCACCATAGGCTTGTGTGGACCATGCACCACAGATGTCCAACAACCTGAACTGTTAACATACAGGTGATGAAGCATTCTTCGTTGCCATATGTTATACTCAGTCCTAACCAGCATCGGAGGCTTGTTTGAGGAACCGGTGTTATGAGGGTCATTAGAAGGACTAGTCAAACTCAAAGCAAATAACCGAAAGCAGCATAAATTCAATGATCTATAACCAATTCTTGCAAATATGCTAATTCAATCAAACTTAGATATCGAAATAGCAGTTTCAATGATCAATTGTTAGATCGATCAATGATTAACCCAGCTCTGATACCATTTGTTAGGATCAGTGATCTAAGTTTGATTAATTAGAGAGTATTGCAGCGGAATTCGAACAACGAATTAAACAATTCACAAGAACACAATTGATATTCAATGTAACAGTACACGGTTATAGAAAGAGAGAATTCTACAAAAGAAATATTTCATTCGTATACTTTCGTGGTGGCTCAATGTCACACATTACAACTAGGTCAACATTCCTTATATAGGAAATGTGAAGTCTGCTGATGTCACTTGATAGTGACATCTAACAGAATTATTCAAACTACTGAAACTATGCAAAGTACTGAGAATGTTCTCAACTACTGATTACATCTCAGAGAATGCTTTAGTACAAAAACATAAAACTACTGAACTACAACTACTGAAACTATAACTACTGAAAAGTAAATTACAAGTACTGAAAGGAAACCATCACAACTACTGAAGTTAATGACTTCAGCTGTTGTGACAACTACTGATCACTTTGGTCTTCAATCTTTGTCTTCAGTTTTTGTTCTTCAGTACTTTACTTTCAAACTTTGTCTTCAGCTGATGGCTTCAGACTTTGTCTTCAGTACTTTACTTTCAGACTTTGTCTTCAGTACTTTTCTTTCAGACTTTGTCTTCAGACCTTGTAATCAGTTGATGTCTTCAGCTGTTGAGATCTTCTTCAGTAGTTGTAATGTCTGTGGGATGTAGAGGTTTTTCTGTTCAGGCTCATTGGTTCTTTTGGTCCAACAAACAAGCTCCTCCTGTTCAATCCAAAAAGGCTAGAGTGGAACATTGGGCTCCCACTCAGCCTGAGGTCTCACCATCCTTCACCATTGACCTCATATAGGTCTCGAGTCTCCTCAGTCTCAAACCCATGAGCCCACTACCCAATCTGAAAGCCCTTAGTGTGAGTATTTACACTCCTCTAAGAACCAACAAGGGACAGCCCCACCAGAGGCTCAATACTTGTAGACATTGACCAAGATCCCGGGTCAGTAGGTTTAACCTCCTTATTTTTCACCGACCTTCTCTTCAAAACTGATAAAGAATTACGTCTATCCATGGCAATGAAGTTGATCTACAACACCCTCTCCAGGATCAACAAAGCCTAGAGAGACCTCTTATCTCTAGCCCCCATCAATAAACCTTTACTGAGGTGAGTCCTACTGATGTGGAGGGGACTCATGCAGGTTTAGCTGCCACTACAGAAGGTGCCTCAATGGACCTTATGGACAATGGTAACATTTCTGAGACTGAATCTGCAGTAACCATGCCTTTTCATGACTCTAAAAGAGACAACATTAAGCAGGGAAACGAGGGTGCCACGAAACCACATCTGGTGGTGAGGCTGAACATACTAGGTATGTTACCTCATCTCCTTGTGATTCTTCAAAAGAAGATGAGGTAAGCATGCAACTCTTCATTCAAGACCTACTATCTAAAGTCTCAAACCTTGAATCCAAGGTTAGGACTTTAGAAGAAAGGTCTACCACTCAGCAACTTGAGATTGACAATCTCAAGGCTCAACTAGCTGAGAAACAGATTGAGAGATCTGTTAGGCATGTACCTGTTCAAGTCTCCTTGAGCCAACCTTTAACTTCCAAATATTCGACTTCCATTACAGTTGTCTCTAAGCCATCCCAAGTTTTACTACAAATTGACTCAAGGATGCTCAGAGATCTCTACAGACTCTTTTCCAAGTTTTTGTTGAGATCCTCTCTTGATCAGCCAAGCCCTGATGTAGCCATGATGTAGCCATAATGTACTTTGAAGCTAAAGATCTTCTGAGGCTAAGTGCACCTTCTACCACTGTGGAAGAAGTTGGTCAACCTAAGGTCCACATGGAACCTGAGATTCAATTCATAGGGAAAAAGGGGACTGATGGTCCAGCAACTGAAATAGTTGGGATAGAATGTGCACCCCCTCAAACTTCCAAAGCTGAAGTTAAAGCCTTGGAAGAACAATCCGAATCTTCTGAAGCTAAAATGGAAACTGCGGAAGGACTGTTCTCTCTGTCCGAGGAACTAATCATCACAGATGCAATTCTAGAACTAGCATCTGAGGTGAATAGTGAAGACTTTGTGGATCAACCTCTTGTTCAGACACCCTCTCTGCCTCTCTCACAATCTGAATCCACTCTCCAAGAACCACCAAAGTCAAGCTCTTCAAAGATACAAAGAAAGAAGAAAAGGACTGCGGAAGAGCTTCAGGAAGAGAAGAATATTGAAAAGCTAAATAGAAAAGGAAGACTGGCAACTGGAAAGCTGTAAGCTGCTAGTACAAAAGCAGTTGCAGCCAACGAGCAGGCAGTCAACAGCAAAAGGAGAGAGGAGATCATTGACCAGCTAATCAATCTTGGAGATGCCAATGAAGAAACACTCCTGCTACCATTAGAGGAGTTGGTGGAACTGGAAAAGGCAACCAGGCTGCAACAGGAAGCAACACAGTTGGCCTTAGAGGAAGAGAAAGAAAATGAACAGAGGGAAGCTGACATGCAGCTCAGGAGGGAAAGGATAGCTTTCCTAACCTCCAGAGGATGTTCTCTTCAAGAGCTATCTCCATATAATGATGAAACCATCCTGTGGCTCTTTAACAAAGAGTAGGATCAATTGGAGAAAGAGAGAAAAAGATCTGTAAGAGAAAAGTTGAGGGAGAAGAAGAAAAGGGAAGAAGAAGCAAGGGCCACTGCAACTAAGAAGATAGGTGACAAAGCCTGGATGAAAGACTATCTCCAGGCTCACGGCTTCTCTGGAAGGCAGGTGGGTCCCATTTCTAAAAAGACACTCCAACGAATTGTCAGTGAGATCAAAGCTGACATTCGTTTAGGAAAAAGGAGAGAAATGTACAGAAGGGTACAGGGGATGACCTTCACACCAACCATTCAACCCCAACCTGAACCAATTCCCTCTCCATTCACCATCAAAACTAAACCTTACACTCTTGAATCCATACCTTTACCCTTATCCACTTCCTCACCTCAACCACCAAAACTACCCATCCTTCAACCCAAAACACTTACCAAAACCACTACACCACATCCTACCCAAAACCTTCCAAACCATCCCCTCAGCCTTCCAAACATCTCTCTCTAGAGGAATTTAAGGCAATCAAGACTAAGCTCACCAACTGCACAACCCTGAGCGACATCTCCTATGAGGAAGACTCTATCAAACTAACATATGTTGATGGATCTTCAAGTTCCCTCACAAGAGATCAATTTCTTGATCTGCCCAAAGGAACACTGGACCATGCTGCAAGACTTCTAGGTCTCCACTCAGACACATTGAATGATGAAGAGAAGAGACTAAGAAGGAAGCTGGTGACTTTGCTAGATACAAAGAAAGAGGACAAGATCCCTAGTCAGCCTCTTATGCCTAGAAAGAAAATAATCTAGTGGAGGTTCGATGAAGCTTCTCACAATTTTGTTGTGGAAAGAGAGAATGGTGAAGTCAACAGACTAAATGCCTCCTCTTTGCTACACTCTAGCAGGTTTGACCTTGCCGAGTTAGTAGAGAAACCATTCTCTAATCCCTCTAACTCTGAAACTACTGCTCACATCAGAAATCATCTCAGCAGTCTTCATCTTGCTGAGTTAACTGCAAAAGCCAAGATTGAAGAAGAGTTGACATTAAGAATAAAGGAAGACAAGGATAGATCTCCCACCAAGGGCACAGCCTTTCTACGGATGGTGGAGGGTCTTGAATTGGAACCTATAGTTAGATGGGAATATGATTATAGCTCCCATCAACTAACTCTTTTCAGAGGGACACAACAAAGGGTACATATCATTCATGGTGATAGACTGGAGTTCCTGTCAACTAAAGATTTGTACAAACTTCTTAGCACCATTTCAGGGAGGAATAAGAAAACTGACAAATATTTACTCTCCTTGGTGCTGAAGGTTTTGAGGAGCAGAAACAAGTGAGGTTTTGGTAGCATCAGCCTAGGGGGAGTTTGCTGGATCAAGAAGAAGGCTGGTGCAACCAAAACCAAATCACTTATACTTATTTTGGTGCTACTTACAAAAGGCTTCCGAAGCCAAGTGTGGAGCTTCTGAAGGAAAGTAGAGTTCTTCTGAAGATAGAGTAAGAGCATCAACTTCCGAAGACAAACTCTACTTTCAAAGACAAGAACTTACTTCCAAAGATCAAGTCAAAGAAGAAGAAATCAGAAGACTTCTTCTGAAGTATGAAGAAAGAAGAAGTCCTCAAGCCTCGGAAGAAGTAGCCTCTTCCGAAGTATAAGTGGCTTCGGAAGTACTTGTTCTTCCAAAGCCATTTAACCTTCGAAAGACACTGCTATGAACCAGCGGACATAAGTATGGTCTCTAACACTCCGCTGCAGACCTCTGATACTGCATGGCGTTTTCTCAAGGGTCATGTAGTTGACCATACTTTATTCCACTATTCACCTTTTTATGTTAGTACAAGTTACCAACTTTAGTTGGTGACAAAAAGTAAGTCAGGGACATGCCCTAACTACCATATCTTAGATAAGACTTTATCTAAGATACCTTAAACTATAGCTTTGTAGTATTGCTTTAGTTAGAGGAGTCCAGCTGGTATCAAAGTATATCCGGTTGTAGGTAGTATTATATGTAGTTTCTTATTGTAACTCATAATAGTATGCATGTAAGAGTCTTGTAATATTGAGTTGAGAAGCAATATATGCAAGTACCTTGAAAATACTTCTTGTGTTTGTTATTACTTATTATATTATATCAACTCTTAGAGACTTTGCTTTCATCTGAGTGTTGTTTAGTGAGTTTAAGAGAAAAACCAAGTGTTTAGTGACAAAACCCGATCCTCCAATCCCCAACCTTGACTTCAATACTGATGAAGATTTAGGTTTCAATGAGTACCATAAGTATCTCTTCTTTTCCCCTAATTAAAGAGAGATGAGTGCTCCTAAGTCTCCTAAATCTAGCCCACATCAGTCACCCACTACTGAGGTGGACACTTCTGAACCTGTTCAGGATGTCCATATGGAAGAGGCTCTCACTTTTGCAAGTGATTCCATCATTAAGACCTCAACCATGGCAACTCAGCCCACTGACACCTCAACTGAGGCTATCAGTGAGCAGAGGAAATCCAACAGCCAAGAACCTGAAGCCGGTGGTGAGAGAGAGGACTTGCTCCAATCATCTCATCCCCCAATGATTCTTCTGGTGAAGATGAGGGGAATTCGGGACTAAATGTGCAAAAATTGTCACAAACATGCACCTATTTAGTCTGCAAGGTTAGTCATCTTGAATCTCAAGTGACTACCTTACAAAACAAGGTCAATGGTCAGCAACTTGAGATTTCTTATCTTAAGGAAAAACTAGCTGGGAGACCTTTAAGAGGAAGAAGGTGATACTACCAAAAAGGGGGAGAAAGTCATTATAGTCACAGAACCTGGAAGTTCTTCAGAGAGTATGGACATTAAGGACTCACCATCCTGACTTGGAATTGTGCTTACTCAGCAACTTCCTCAAGTTCACATTGATGTGGACTCCATAGACTCCTACATACAGAGTCTGTTTGAGGAAGGAATACCAAGGCTATATCATCTCCACCAACTTCAAATCACATCATTGGGTGGAGGTATGACAGCAACAGAAAAGCCTCATCATTCTTAGAGTTCAAGGATAGCAAGAGGTATTTAACTTTCAGACCTTAAACTTCTATGAAGGTCTTGATCTAGTCAACATGCCACTTATCAATCAAAGCCAATCAAGACAACCTAACAAGTTGGCTCAAAGAATCCAAGACAGGATCACTGCAGAGTTCAGCTTCAGAATGAGACTAAGGCAATTAGGCAATGTCATCGATCAACTAGATGTTGAGGCAGACCCTAATATTAGTTTCATAGGGGAAACCTTAACTGAAGGCCCAGTGGTAGAACCTGAGAGTCCTGTCTCATCATCATCAACTGCTGCAGAGATTCATACTCTTTTTGAGACACCTGCTGATGAAGGTGCTTCTCAACCTCTTTCTGGCCAGAGCTTGGAAGCTACACCAAGCAACAAAGGCCAAAGCTCTCTCCACCCGGAGTCACAAAGGTCTGTGAGTGACAAAGGAAAAGAAAGATGACACCTGAGGAGATTTAGGAGGAGAAGAGAGAGAGGAAAAGGAAGCTAAGGGGAGAAAGTTCATCTTCTGGGTCTGCAAGACTCATCGAAACTACTATCCGGACTGCCCCCAGACCAAACACTCAGGATGATGAGTTAGGGGCAATCAGGATTAATTACTTGCAGACCAGGAACTATGACATAAACAATGTCATTTCTCTCCTCTTAGAGGAATTGAATGAACTGGTTGACATGGAAAGGTCAAAGGAGAAGAAAGAGGCAGAAGATGCTGAGCTACTAGTACAAATGAAAGAAGAAAGAAAAGATTATATAAGCATGTGCCTACTCTCTTCCCAGTTCAAGAAAGTCCTGCATATGAGGATGTGGTTCAATAATAACCTCAGGTAGACAGAGAAGAAGACAGGATCAAAATGATCAACTACCTGAGTGCCACAGGCCTCTATCAGGTAGATGCACTTCTTCCCTTATCCTATGACCATGTTGAGTTTGAGTATCTCAAACAACTTGAACTTGAGATAGTCAAGGTGTAAGACCCCATTCCAGAGATGCTTACAGCTAGCCAATTATCGCACATAAAACATATATTTTCATTAACTTTAATAAAACTTTGTAGCGGAACATTAAAATAACCTTTCATTTCGAAATAAATGCTTTTGCAAAATAATATAACATTCGTTACAAAACACTATTTGTTCACATTACAATGCAAAAACAATAAACAAAAGAATGCCATCCAAAAAGAGCCGAGTAGCTTCCCCGTGCCATCCTTAGCAACATTACCTGCCAACTGGAAATACATAATAGTCAGCGTTGTTGAGTGAGTTCTAGTTATATAATAAAACATACTTTATCTTTCGTTTAAAATCGTCCTTTACTTTCTTACAAATTGTACCAGGCTTAGAACGCGATCACACATCGTACGTACACATAGATAATAGTTATTATCTTCATCATCGTTCATTTCGTACATTTATTGTCTTTCGTTTCCATCTAGGTCCTATCATGTGCTTAACCCCCCTCCCCCCCCCCTAGAGCACCAAGCCATTCATCTAGGATTAAATGACAAAGACCCCATTCATATGGTAAATCACAAAGAATGAACCCATGTGTGCATCCTCATGGGGTATTTAACCAGCACACAGTTGAGCTGACACTCCTCATTAGGTGTGAACCTCTATACATTTGCTTAATCACACAGATTAAGCCCTAGTGTGCATCCTCATGGGGTAGCTAACCTGCACACGGTTGAGCTAACACCCTTCATTGGGTGTGAACCTCCATATATTTGCTTGCACTCCTTTCTTACGTTCGTTCATTCATTAATGCATGCATTTTTCATTTCGTTCCTCTTTTTGTTATCTTCCACTTTACATTACATAATACTTTCAATTCATTCATTCATTAACATACAAAGTAAAGCCACGGGAAGACAATCATAAATAGCAAGGAACGCGAGTATAAACATACAACATCGCCATACAAGGCACATCATACATAACATACATCATACATACCAACATGCGTAAGCATCAATCATATACCATCATTCATGCCCATCACATCATCTTTGACCTCAAAAGTCAACTACATAAACCCCCGGAAATCTCCCAAGTCAATGCCTACATCTACCCATTTCTCAAAAAATCAGAAAAAATAAACTATCTTCATCCGCATTTCTTCTTGCTCATCCGTAATTCCTCTTGCTCATCAGCATTAGCAAGTGCGGATGAGTTAGACTCGGAGGGTCATCCACATTAGTATGTGGTTCATCCTCATTGGGTAATGCAGATGAACAAAAACTGTTATCCGCATGTGGTTCATCCGCATTGGGTAATGCGGATGAACAAAACTGCCATCCACATCACTTTTGGTCTTTCGCATTTGTCAATGCGGAAGAACAATCAGCTCTCCAATCATTCTCAAACTTATTCTAAGCTTAAATCATACACTCTAAGACTTGAAACATATTCATAACAACATAAAACATAAATATAGCCAAATTCACACCCCACCCGAATCACACACATGCACATTAACATACGGGTACAATACCCACTTTATAAAAACATACATACATGTATTTCCAGTCCCAAAGTAGTTAAAAACATGTAAAAGAGGGGTTCTAGAACTCACCTTTGCAACTCTTTGGGTAAGACTTCTTCAAACCCATTTGCAAATTGAGTTCAACCTAAAACCCACAAAACACACCCAACCGAACATACAAACACACATAAGCATATAACCGAGGCAAGGCCAGTAAAGAACATCTTAAAACCATGAATTCTTACCTTGAATTCGAACTTTTCTTCTTGTTCTTCTTCAAATACCTGAGAGTTTCTGCTCCTCTTTGCTTTCTCTCTCTAGAAATCCGAATGATGTGGGTGTGTAGACAACATGGGCGGCCATGCCACCTTTTACACCCACTTTTCAAACATTTTGTCCTTTTTGACACATTTGGTCCCTCTACTTGGGCTTTATTACCTTTCTTTCTTTTCCTTCACTTTAGTCTTCTTTTATTGACTTTTATAAATAATCGGGTGTTACAAGTCCACCCCCCTTATATAGGTTTCGTCCCTGAAAACTGTAATTCCTCAAACAATCGTGGGTAATGTTGTCTCATCTACTCTTCAGTCTCCCATGTAGACTCAGATCCCTTCCTGTGCTTCCACTGTACACGCACAAGAGGAACCACTTTATTCCTTAACCTCTTCTCTTTATGATCAATGATTGCTATTGGTTGCTCCACATAAATGAGCCATTCATCTACCTCAATATCCTCCAGTGGTATAATAATATCTTCGTCTGCCAAACATTTCCTCAAGTGAGATACGTGGAATATCGGATGAATTCCATTTAACTCATCTGGTAACTCCAATCTATAGGTCACCTCTCCTACTCTAGCAATGATTTGGAAAGGCCCTGTGTATCTCGGGCTCAACATGCCCCGCTTTCTAAACCGAATGATACCCTTCCAAGGTGAGACTTTCAACATGACTCTATCACCCACTTGGAACTCAATCGGTCTACATCGCTTATCAGCATACGACTTTTGCCTATCTTTGGCTGCCTTCGTGAAGGAATTGAGTTTTTCTAGCTTCTCAGTCATAGCCTCGACCACTTTGACGTTCCCTAACTCTTTATCACCGATATCACCCCAACACATAGGTTTTTTGCATCTCCTACCGTATAACATCTCATAAGAGCGCATACCAATACTGGCATGATAACTGTTGTTATATGAGAACTCAGCTAATGGTAAGTGGTCATCCCAACTTCCTCCAAATTCAATGACGCATGCCCGAAGCATATCTTCCAGCATCTGGATTGTCCTCTCTGATTGACCATCCGTCTGAGGGTGATAAGTCGTGCTGATATGTAACCTCGTCCCCATCGCATCATGAAATTTCTTCCAAAACTTTGATGTGAACCGAGTGTCACGATCAGACACAATAGACAGTGGTACACCATGACGAGTTACAATTTCTTTGATGAACAGATCCGCCAACCTCTCGGATGAATATGTCCCGCAGATCGGTAGGAAGTGAGCACTCTTCGTAAAACGATCAACAATCACACATATAGCATCATACCCTTTCATGGTATGCGGTAGCTTTGTAATAAAATCCATGGTGATGTGCTCCTATTTCCACTCCGATATATCCAACGGTTGGATATTCCCATACGGCTTTTGGTGCTCGGCCTTCACTTGTAAACAAGTAAGGCATTACTCACATACTCCACCACATCAATTTCATACCCGGCCACCAATAGTCTTTCTTCATGTCTTGGAATCTTCATAGCATCGGGATGAATAGAGTACTGAGTTTTATGAGCTTTATCCATAATCTTCACGTGGAGATCCCCAAAACGAGGAATCCACATCCGCTTGAATCGAGTCCTAACATCGAGTGTGTTTTCACCCAATTCTGCAACCAAACCTCTTATTCTTTTGGAGTTAAGATGATCTTCTTTCAATGCCTCATCTTGAAACTCTTTGACTTGCTTCATCACATCAGAGGTCATGATCAACTAGTAAGCTTTTACCCTAATCGGCTTGTGTCTCTCCTTTCGGCTAAGGGCATCCGCCACCATGTTGGCTTTGCCCGGATGGTAGTGGATCTCGCAATCATAATCCTTTATGAGCTCCAACCATCGTCTTTGCCTCATGTTCAAATCTTTCTACTCAAAGAAGTACTTCAAGCTCTTGTGGTCTGTGAATACGGTGCACTTTGTCCCGTAGAGGTACTACCTCCAAATCTTTTGCGCAAAGACCACGGCTGCTAGCTCCAAGTCATGAGTAGGATAATTGAACTCATGAACCTTCAACTGTTAGGATGAATAGGCTATAACCTTTCCTCTTTGCATTAACACACACCCCAACCCCAAGTAGGAAGCATCAGAATAAACCACCAGATCTTCACTTCCATCGGGTAATGACAAAACAGGAGCTTGAGTTAACCTTGTCTTCAACTCCTCGAACGGCTTCTCTTGGGCTTGACCCTATACGAACTTTACATCTTTTCGGGTCAACTTGGTTAGTGGAGAAACGATCTTAGAGAAGTCTTGGATAAACCTTCGGTAGTAGCCCGCCAAACCCAAGAACTACGAATCTCGGATGGCGTCTTTGGAGACTTCCATTGCATAACCACCTCCACCTTTGTCGGATCCACCATAGTCCCCTTGGGATTCACCACGTGTCCAAAAACTAAACCCGCACAACCAGAATGCGCACTTGGAGAACTTGGCATACAACATCTCCCTTATCAACGTCTCCAACACCTCTCGAATGTGATCGGCATGCTCATTCTCGCTCTTCGAATAAATCAAAATATCATCAATAAACACAATCACTGATTTATCCAACATCGGTCGACACACTCGATTCATCAGATCCATAAAAGTAGCTAGCGCATTGGTTAAACCAAAAGACAAAACAAGAAACTCGTAGTGACCATAACGCGTGCGAAAAGTTGTTTTAGGGATATCATGTCTTTCACCTTTAGCTTATGGTAGCCCGATCAAAGATCTATCCTTGAAAACCAACTGGTACCTTGAAGCTGATCAAACAATCATCAATTCTTGGTAACGGGTATCGGTTCTTTATTGTCAACTTATTCAGCTCATGGTAGTCGATACACATCCTCATACTACGGTCCTTCTTCTTCACGAATAAGACCGAAGCACCCCAAGGAGAGATACTTGGTCTAATAACCCCTTATCAAGCAGCTCTTGCAATTGCTCCATCAACTCTTTCATCTCAGTCGGAGCCAAATGATATGGTGCCTTAGCAACGGGTTGGGCACCTGGTATCAAGTCAATCTGGAACTCAATCTCTTGGCCAAGTGGCACTCCTGGTAAGTCTTCAGGAATACATCTGGAAAGTCACACACCACCGGTACGTCGGTTAGTTTTGGTGTTGGCGTATCAAAATCCTTTACGTAGGCCAAGTAGGCATTACATCCACGCCTCATGCACTTTCCCGCCACCGCCATCAAAATCACTTTCGGGATCGTCTTGACTCGATCACCATAAACCGTCACCATACTCCCATCAGGCGCTGTTAACCGAATCATCTTCTTGCGACACACAATGTTCGCCTCGTAGTCTGCTAACCAATCCATCCCAAGAACTACATCGAAACCACCTAAGGTCATCACAAATGGTCAAACATGGAACTTGTGACATTCTATTTCCACGTCACAACCTTCTATCATCTTCGAAATCCTGGTAGACTTTCCTATGGTAGTTTCTACATCAAAGGGCGCATCTACTCTCCTACTACTAACAGGCAGTTTAGCACAGAAAGTAGCAGAAATAAACTTTTACTAGCACCAGAATCAAATAACACAGAGGCTAACGTTTGGTTTACTAGAAACATACCTAACACAACATCAAGGTCTGTCCTAGCCTCCTCCTGTGTCGTCGTAAACGCCCAGGTACTCGCCCTCTGTCCTTCTCCCCCAACTTTCTTCACTCCCGAACCTTCAGCCCTCGGGTTCTTGCAGTCCCTACTCATGTGACCACTTTCCCCACAGTTGAGACACCTCATAACCCCACAATATTTAGCCATATGACCAGGCTTCCACACTTGAAGAAGATGTTTGATCCCCATTTGCATTCTCCCAAATGCTCCTTCCTGCATTTGCCACACCTCTTCGATCCCGTACTAGGTGTGACCACACGGCGATCATCCACTCGTGCCTTCTTGTTACTCATCGGGACACCACCCCGACCAAACCTTTTCCCATTCCAATTCCGGTCGCCACCACCCTTCTTGCTCACCTCAGCCACCACCACCTCTCGCTCGTCATACAAACTTCTTGCCAAATCAATTGCCGACCTAAACGTGCTTGGTCGGGCAGCGATCATGTGCCTATGGATATCCGCTGGCAAACTCTGTATATACCTCTTGATCTTCCGTGACGAGGGTGTCACTTGATTCGGCACCAGCCGTGCCATCTCATTGAATTTAGTGGTGTATTGTTGATGTGTCATTGTTCCCGCTTCCAGCTGCAGGAACTCCCTTTCCACCTTATCCATTTCTCGGTGAGGACGGAACTCCTCAATTACCAGCTTTTTCAACTCCGACCACCTCATTCTCCCAATTGTCCGACTACCCTTGGCTTGGACAATATTGTCCCACCAACACAGAGCCGAGTCCACAAACGAGTGGGCAGCAAACTTCACCTTTTGGTCTTCTCGGCACTCGCTGATATTTAGAACAGCTTCCATTTCCCTCACCCATCGGTGAGCAGCAACATCAGTCCCATTACCATCAAAAGTAGGGGGCTTACACCTTTGAACTGCCCTGTAGTTACAGCCGTGTGCCGCCTCCGGCACAGGCTCTTCTTCTTCCTCCTCTTCATCATCGGAGAGAACCGTTTCAGGCTCCGATCACTCTCGTTCTCCCACAGACTTGTTCCTCTCTTTCCTTTCTCCTTCCCTATAGCCTTTATTACTTCAGTCACCACAGACGGTAAGATCATTTGCATGACTGATGAACTTCTTCCACAACAGCCTCCTTTACTGAGGCTCTCAGATTAGCACTCTCATCACCACCCTCTGGATGAGAGGTCTCGAGTTCTTCGTGAACCACCCTTTTAACTCTAGGCATTCCTATTTTAGGTCACGGTTTAGCACCACGTCCACCACGACCTCCACCCCTCAAAGCTTTAGACAATCTACCACCGGCCATCCACACACACACACACTGTAAGATTCAAACACCAACATGATCAATCAAGGGAACAGCTTAGTTTATGTCAAGTATAGTAAGTCCCTAATTATAGTGGCCAGTTGTGATTAGCCACTTACTTTACTCTTCATACCCCAAGCATCATCTATCCTGACTACATCAGTATTTAAATCTACAAACAGCACATAAACCACATAACATGCGCATGTAATACCGATTAATATTATGAAAATACCTTATGGCACGCAGCTACTCAGGCTGGCATCCCTTCCCTTTCCGTCCCATTTTCAATTTAAGTTAAAATTTCTTTTGAAAATTCACCTATTTCACTTAAACATTGACTCTGATACCAACTTGTAAGGCCCCATTCCCGGGATGCTTACAGCTAGCCAATCATCGCACATAAAACATATATTTTCATTAACTTAATAAAACTTTGCAGCGGAACAATAAAATAACCTTTCATTTCGAAATAAATGCTTTTGCAAAATAATACAACATTCGTTACAAAACACCATTTGTTCGCATTACAATGCAAAAACATTAAACAAAAGAATTCCATCCAAAAAGAGCGAGTAGCTACCCCGTGCCATCCTTAGCAACATTACCTGCCAACTGGAAACACACAAAAGTCAGTGTTATTGAAATAAAACATACTTCATCTTTCGTTTAAAATAGTCCTTTACTTTCTTTCAAATCGTACTAGGCTTAGAACGCGATCACATATCATACATACACATAGATAATAGTAATTATCTTCATCATCATTCATTGCGTACATTTATTATCTTTCGTTTCCATCTAAGTTCTGTCATGTGCCTAACCCCCCCTCAAGAGCACCAAGAAATTCATCTAGGATTAAGCGACAAGGACCCCGTTCATATGGTCAATCACAAAGAATGAACCCTGTGTGCATCCTCATGGGTATTTAACCCGCACAAAGTTGAGTTGGCACCCCTCATTGGGTGTGAACCTCCATACATTTTCTTAATCACACGGATTAAGCCCTAGTGTGCATCCTCATGGGGTAGCTAACCCGCATATGGTTGAGCTAACACCTCTCATTATGTGTGAACCTCCATATATTGCTTGCAAGCCTTTCTTGCGTTCGTTCATTCATTATTGCATGCATTCTTTCATTTTGTTCCTCTTTTCGTTATCTTCCACTTTACATTACATAATACTTTCAATTTATTTATTCATTAACATACAAAGTAAAGCCACAAGAATACAATCATACATAGCAAGGAACTCGAGTATAAACATACAACATCGCCATACAAGGCACATCATACATAACATACATCATACATACCAACATGTGTAAGCATCAATCATATACCATCATTCATGCCCATCACATCATCTATGACCTTAAAAGTCAACTTACATAAACCCCCTGGAATCTCCCAAGTCAAGGCCTACATCTACCCATTTCTCCAAAAATAAAAAAAATAAACTATTTTCATCCGCATTTCCTCTTGCTTATCTGCATTTCCTCTTGCTCTTCCGCATTTCCTCTTGCTCATCTGCATTTCCTCTTGCTCATCCGCATTAGCAAGTACGGATGAGTTAGATTCAGAGGTTCATCTGCATTATTATGTGGTTCATCCGCATTGGGTAATGCGGATGAAGAAAAACTGTTATCCGCATGTGGTTCATCCGCATTGGGTAATGCGGATGAACAAAACTGCCGTCCGCATCACTTCTGGTCTTCCGAATTTGTCAATGCGGAAGAACAATCAGCTCTCCAATCATTCTCAAACTTATTCTAAGCTTAAATCATACACTCTAAGCCTTAGAAACATAGTCATAACAACATAAAACATAAATATAGCCCAAGTTCACACCCCACCCGAATCACACACATGCACATTAACATACAGGTACAATACCCACTTTATAAAAACGTACATACATGCATTTCCAGCCCAAAAGCAGTTAAAAACTTGTAAAAGAGAGGTCTAGAACTCACCTTTGCAGCTCTTTGGGTAAGACTTCTTCAAATCCATTTGCAAATTGAGTTCAAACACCTAAAACCCACCAAACACACCCAACTGAACATTCAAACACACATAAGCATATAAGCGAGGCAAGGCCAGTAAAGAACATCTTAAAACCATAATTATTACCTTGAATTCGAACTTTTCTTCTTGTTCTTCTTCAAATACCCGAGAGTTTCTTCTCATCTTCGCTTTCTCTCTCTAGAAATCCGAATGATGTGGGTGTGTAGACAACATGGGCGGCCATGCCACCTTTTACACTCACTTTTCAAACATTTTGTCCTTTTGACACATTTGGTCCCTCTACTTGGGCTTTATCTCCTTTATTTATTTTCCTTCACTTTATTCTTCTTTTCTTGAATTTTATAAATAACCGGGTGTTACACAAGGAAAGAAAGACCACTAAAAGGAAGCTAAGAGAAGAAGTTGTTACGTCAAGAGCCATCTTCCAAAAAAGAATGAAGAAGTCTTCAAACAGGCAGAGGATGATGAGCTTCTTGAAGTTGTATGGATTCTCTGGAAAGGGACTTGGCCCTATGTTTCTATCCACTATGGATGAGCATATCAGGGTAATCAATCAAAAGATCAAGAGTGGAGAGCTGATTTACTTACACTCCCCTCCAAGTCAAGCTCCACCTGAAGTGGAGGTTAAGGTTGAACAACTAGAGACAACACAACCTAAACCTCCTGCTGAATCTCAGAAAGCTTCATCTTCTAATCCATAGCAGGGTCAGACTCCTTCTCTTTCTGAACTTGTAAGAGAGGAAGACCCAACTAAGAAAGACAGAAAAAATCAATTAGGTGTTGTAGGCCACTCTTCTTAATTAAAAGGAACAAAGAGAAAGAAAAGGATGGCTTCAAAGCCAAAGAAAAAGATGAAGAAATAAACATCCTTTCCTAAACCTCAGGATGAGTTAAAACATCCTGAGGATGTGCAGCCAGAGGATGCTCCATCATCTCCAAATCAAGCAGCTCCTCTAGCATCAGGAAGACCCATCTTGTCCTGGCCATACACCACAAATCTGGAAAGATGAAATGTCATTAGAGATCAAGCCATTGAGGATGTCTACACATGGCGGGACATGTTCAATCTGCCTCTGTATGATCTATTTGACATGAGAAGATATTTTGAGAGTCTGAGTGATCTTGATCATCTCATGAAGAAAGGGATGGTCATCATCACAATAAGGACTGTCAATATCTGAAGTCTTCAAGTGTTTTGGTAGCATCAGCCTAGGGGGGAGTTTGTAGAGATTATATGAAGAGGGTGATGCAACCTAAACACCCAAAGTCTCTCCTGTATGCATGCACATGGGTACTAAAGAAGAATACTTCGGAAGTTTCACACATGCAACAGAAATATTCTAAGTGTAAAATCTTTCAAAGTCAAGACCAATATCTTCTGAAGCCAAAGATGAAGTCTTTCAAAGCTTCAAAGACAAAGTCTTTCGAAGCCAACACTTGAAGACAGATTTCTTCTGAAGGCTTTTAGTATACATGCTTTATCTGATGTACTTTACATAAAGTTGGACCCCTTTCCGCTACAACTTTGTAAAGTCACCAACTTCATAAGTTGGTGAAAAGGTCCATACTTTTAGAAACTATACATTAAGGTCTTGAGTCTGTAAACTTTCTACTTCATGTACTTTATCCTTTTTGTAATAGATTAGGATGTGAGCTATGGCATGTCGTAGTCACAAGTCAAAAGGCAATCTGCCTTTTAACTCTACAATTGATTTTGTTTTGTGACTAGTCAATTGTATCCAGCTGACCTTCAAAGTATAGCCGGCTATAGGATATAGTATATGTATTTCAAGTACTTGTAACTTTCCTTGATGCTTTGTAACATTTGTAATAGAATTTGAGAAGGCAATATACTACAATCTTGAAAACCATCTACTTGTGTATTTTGTTATCTTGTTCTATCTCATATTTACTTATGTTCTTAGTATCATTCTCTTGTGGTTAATCCAGTTTCACTGTTTGATTAAGTCAAGTTCTTCTCATCTTTGTGTTGTTGTGTTGTAAGTGACCATCCTTCACCGTCCTGCATTTTCTTATGTTTGGTTCCTTATTTGATACGTTAAGTGTTAAACCTCCCACTTGTGAAACTATTGCATCATTCTTAACCGGTCCTTCATCTTGTTTAAGTTCAATCTAATCCAACAAACTCCCAAAAGTTATGTTAAACCAAAACAGACTGTAGATACTCTAATGGATGTTGGAGTTAAACTTTAGAATAGGAATATTATGAGTAAGTTCATGTTCTCTGATGGATGTATTTTCCTTCAATTTATGCAAGGAAATGGGGATAGTGAATGAGCTAGAACTACCCTTACATGTAATCCTAGTTAGGGAAAATGTCATAAAATAATAATCAAATTTCAAAAGTGTTTCAATCAGATCACTTATACATTTGCCTAAATTGGATTAGTAAAACAAAAAAGTGAGTCATTATTAAATTATTTTGGGTCAAAAAATAGAGAAGAAATGTAAGGGTCAAGATTTTCTATATTTGTAATTATATTAAAAATAAATTAAAACATGTTAACAATATTGAAAAAATAAATAAAATACTTGAAATTCACATCATCTGTCTGCATTAGAATATATATATATATATAATATATATATATGTATGTATGTATGTATGTATGTATGTATGTATGTATGTATGTATGTATGTATGTATAAATGATTGATTCACCTAAATCATTTCAAGTTGGATACTTGAAGGGGATGATGTTATTGAATGCTTTTTAGTCATCTGTATTAAGGGTAGTAAACCGTTATTATGCGGTATTTACAGCTTGCATCAATCTTCTATGAATCTTGTGCAAGTGGGAAATTTTTCGATTCTTTATGCCCAAGACACATAAAACATTGATGTGGTTAGTGCGTTATGATCCAAGTCAGGTAATACCCAATAACAAGCTTAGCAAATACCAATATATATTTAATTGATGATATGATCATGCAATTAAATAATTACACCAATTTTGAAAAGTAGGTTTTCTAAATAAATTGCATATGAGATGGAGCAACTTATAAGAATATTTTGTTCATGGGTATTGTTTGTAATTTTATTTAAGTTGGTTAAATAACATCAAATAATAATAGAGTGTATGAGTTATACAATTAGAAGGTTAATTATATAACTAAATTAGTGACTACTTATAATTAAAAGTGGGTTATTAAAATTTGAGGAGAAAACCCAATTTTAAAGACATATTCGCCCCCCCCCCCCCCTCCCCCCACTTGATGGGGTTGGTTCATTGTTATGTCTTGGAACTAGACACTTTTGAGAAGTCCCACACTCAACCTCTCACTCTCTCTTACATGAAAAAGGACCAAAGGCAAAAAAACTCTCTCAACCTTGAAGAAGTTCACGGCTAGAATAGGGCTCCAGCAGCCCTTCTTGATCCGTTTTGGTGTAAAGAAAGGTCTTTGCTTGATGCTTGTGGGTATGAAAGCTTGAGGACACCTTTCCTTGGTGTTTTGGTCGTTCAAGAACATCATCATCTTCATCAAATCACACGTTTTTGACAGCTCTACAAAGGTAGTTTCATATGTGTTGTTTTGGTTGTTATTTCTTCTTGATAGCTAGTTGATTCACATATATTTGATCCTATGTTCTTGGGTTTGTTGTTGCTAAGTTATATACCTTAATTTTCAGTTTACAAAACATAATATTAAGGTTTGCTTCTGCTGCGTTTTTCTTGTTTAAATGGTTAAACAACTTTGATAATGTGTCCAACAAACCCAACATTGGCATCTAGAGCCGGATATGTGGATGACTAGCTTCTTTTGTCCTTGTAAAATTGATTTTATGGGACTTTAACAACCTAATAGGGGCTGTTTTGTGATGATATGATGAATCCCCAATCTTTCAAGGTTATATCTTACATGTTTATGATTAAACCTTGAAAGAATATGTGAAATGGTTGATATATTTGTTTGGACAAAAACCCTAAATTCTTGGTTTATGTTGGCTAAAAATTTAGGGTTAAATGGGGATTTATTTTGGTTCTTGAATGTTGTATATGTTGTTTCATATTGGTGCATAACCTAGCCTTGACCTTGTGTTGGTTTGGTTTTGGTTGATTTCATTCTTTATGGGTTGTAATATTATTCTTTTGTGCTTGTTAATGGTTGTAATTTATTTATTCATTAAATGGTGATGTAATAGATAGATTAAGTGTATTTTATTTTATTAGGAAATTTGTATTAGGATATAAATTTTATAAAAGAAGATGCACAAGTTGAAAGCAGAAAAGGAAGACACAAAGAGAAGGACTTGAAGCATTGGATGCAACTTCAAGTGGGGGTCTTCGTAGATCTTATCTTGTGTGTTGTGATTAACCCTTAGGAAAGACCAAATGACAACACTTGTGATGCAAACAAGTGTGGTCAACTTAGTGGGTATGGTTATGCATTTGTGATTGTTTCATTATGCTTGTTTGGTTGTTTGTTATATGATGGTTGTTTGATATTTGAATGTGCATAACAAACTTATTAACAAACATTATGGTTCCTAATCATTAAGTGACTAATAAAAGGTTATTAAAAGGATTAATGATTCTAATAAAAGGGGTTTTTACTAAAAAAAGAACCATACGGTACCATGTATTTGAAAGCATGAAAATACAAGGTACATAGAGTTTTCATAACTAGAATTAATGAAACCTTAATACCTTTGGAAACGAGTTTAACACCATCCTTTTACACGACACTCGAATCACTTGAGAACTAATTGTGGGATAAAGGTCACCTAACCACTTTTAGGGAACTTGTGTGTTTGAGGTGGGCTTAACGTATTTGTGGGATAAAGGTCACCTAACCACTTGTATGTGTAAACTCACACGTGTGTGTAAGTAGGATGACTTGAGTTGGGAACCACGTGCATAGGGTCACCGAAGCATGGCGTACAATGGTGTTGATGGGATCTTACATGCCAACTAAACATAAGATGTTTAACCGATCCATAAGGCTAGAAGTTGCAATAGGTTGCAATTGTCAAATGTTGACTACCTTGTTAATTTAAATAATGGGATAGAGGTCACCTAACCATCATTAAATGTAATGTTAGATTCCAGATTTTAATTACTATTTGTCTATGAGACATAAAATGGGTATTAATGGTTAAAATGTAATATTTCAGAAATACTAATATGAACTTTGTAAATTTTGTAGAAATGGCCGCAAACAATAATGCTACCACCCCGACCGTCCATACTCTATCGCTGAGAACCATCTTAGAGAGGGATTGTCTTAACCATAATAACTTTATGGACTGATTTTGAAACTTGAGAATTTTCTCAAGCAAGAGAAAAAGGGCTATGTCCTTGACGATCCCATTCCTGACCAACCTGACCCCGAGGATGTTGAGACCTATAACGATTAGCTTCAGTATACTAAGGATTCCATGCAGGTTTCTTGCCTCATGTTGGGAACTATGATTCCCGAACTCCAAAAGGTTTTGGAACATCATGGGGCATATGACATGATTACCCAGTTGAAAGAAATGTTCCTTCAACAAGCTAGGGTAGAGCGCTTCGAAACGGTTCGAGCGCTTCACATGTGTCGCATGGAAGAAACCCAATTGGTATCATCTTATGTACTTAAGATGAAAAGCCACGTTGATCACCTCGAGAGGCTTAACTGTCCCGTCCCAAAGGAATTGGCCACGGATCCGATCCTTGATGGCCTAACTAAATGATTTGAGACATTCATAATGAATTACAATATGATGGGTGGGACAAGAGCATTGGTGAGTATCACGCAATGCTTAAAACAGCCGAGGCAGGGATGGGTAGAAAGGTTCTACCTGTTCTCTCTATCAATAAGGGAGGAAATAAGAAAAGACCATTCCTCGATCCCAAGGCAAATGTTGCCAAAGGAAAGGGGTACATCAAAGGAAAACGGAAGGGGAAGGCTAAAGCGAAACCTCCAAAGCCTAAGCTTAAGAAACCTAATGTAACGGAGAATGATCCATGCTTTGAGTGTGGTGAGATAGGACATTGGAAAAGGAATTGTCCAACCTATCTCAAAGAGTTGAGAAACAAGAGGGATGCTGGGCAAACCTCAGGTACAACTTTCATGATTCATATTGGTTTAAATGTTATTTCTTCAAACACATGGGTATTGGATACCGGATGTGAAACTCACATTTTCAATTTGTTGTAGGGGTTCAAAAGAAATAAGCACTTCAAGAAGGGAGACACAAGTCTCTACATGGTCAACGGAGCAAAAGTTGATGTCGAAGCCCAAGGAGACTATATTTTTAAACTTTCAAATGGTTTGGAAGTTGTTCTTAAGAACATTTTGTATGCCTAGTTTGACTAGGAACATAATTTTGTTTCCTTTTTAAAACAATGTGGTTATGAATTAAAGTTTGTTAACAATGGTATTTATGTTTGTATGGATGATGTCTTTTATTTCAAGGATATGCCTTTTAATGGTATCTATGAATTGGTTCATGATGATTCATCCTATAATAACTCATTATACCAAACAAACACCAAGAAACTTAAAATGGCTTTAAGTAATTCATATCTATGGCATTGTCATCTTGGTCATATAAACAAGAATCGAATTCAAACACTTCAAAAGAATGGTCTTTTGAAGACAAATGAAAATGGTACATTTGATAAGTGTGAATCTTGTCTACAAGGTAAGATGACAAAGTCGCCCTTTAGTGGTACTAGCAAGAGGGCAAAAGACTTACGGGGAATCATACATTCGGATGTATGTGGTCCTTTTAAGACAATGATAAGAATGGTGAAAGATACTTCATTACTTTTACCGACGATTACAGTCGCTATGGTTATGTGTACTTGATGACACATAAATATGAAGCCTTTGAAATGTTCAAAATCTTCAAGAATGAAGTAGAAAATCAACTCAATAAAACTATCAAAGTTCTTCGTTCAGCTAAAGGAGGTGAATACCTTAATGAGGCTTTTCAAGATCATCTAAGAAGTTGTGGGATCATCTCACAACTTACTCCACCTGAACACCACAACATAATGGTGTCTCTGAAAGGAGAAACCAAACCCTATTGGGTATGGTTCGATCTATGATGGCTATAAGCTCACTACCTCTATCATTTTGGGGTTTTGCATTTCTCTCCGCGGCTCGTATTTTGAATATGACCTCGACCAAGAAAGTGGATTCGAAACCTTTTGAAATATGGCATGGAAGAGTTCCATCGCTGTCATATTAAAAGTATGGGATTGTGAAGCTTATGTTAAGCTAAACACCCAAAACAAGTTGGAAAGTCGATCCACTAAGTGTATATTTGTTGGATATCCCAAAGACTATATAGGATACTACTTCTTAGATCCAACAGAGCAAAAAGTATTTATTACTCAAAAGGCAGAGTTCTTGGAAGCTAAATTCTTTATGGAAGGAATAACGTATAGAACAGTGGAATTTGATAAGGATCAAGATCCACAAGCCGATACACGTTTGGTTGACACTAGAAATCAACAGGAGGTTGTTGATGATGATCAAGAGGTTGATCAATACACACAAAACGTTTGCAGATTTGGTAGAGTTAGCATTCCACCTGAAAGATATGGATTTATCATGAATGGATGCTATGTGGTTGACTCCGATGAGCCAACTACATACCATGATGCAATGTCCAATTTGGATTGTGACAAATGGCTGGAAGCCATGAACGTAGAGATGCAATCCATGTATGACAATCAAGTTTGGGAATTGGTTGACCCTCCACTTAACTCTAAACCGGTTGGATGCAAGTGGGTTTTCAAGAAGAAAACGGATATGCATGGAAACTTGGATACTTACAAAGCAAGACTTGTAGCAAAAGGTTTCACTCAAACTCAAGGGGTTGATTATGATGAAACCTTTTTGCCTGTGGCAATGCTAAAGTCAATTAGGATATAATTTTCCATAGCTGCATATTATGACTATGAGATTTGGCAAATGGATGTCAAAATCGCTTTTCTTAATGGAAGTCTCGAAGAGACTGTCCATGTGCTTCAGCCTGATGGTTTTGTTGATCCACAACATCCTAATAAAGTATGCAAGTTAAAAAGATCAATCTATGGATTGAAACAAGCATCGAGAAGTTGGAATCAACGTTTTCATGAAGAGATAAAGAAATCTGGTTTCATCAAGAACGTTGACGAGGCTTGTGTATATAAGAAGGCTAGTGGGAGCATAATTGCATTCTTCGTATTGTATGTTGATGACATACTACTTTTTGGAAATGATATTCCAACCATGGAAGGTGTTAAAACTTGGCTTGGAAGTTGTTTTTTCATAAAAGATCTTCGTGAAGCCGCCTATATTTTAGGAATAAAGATCTATAGCGATAGATCGAGGCGGTTGGAAGTGGGGGCTTCGGTTTGGGGGATCTGATGGTTAAAAATTCGGACGGGATTCGGTGGAATTGGAAGTGGGGGAAGGTAAATAATTTGGCTCTTGAGAATCGTGAGCTCTCAGATCTCGTAGATTTATTGTAGAGCTTTAATGCCTCTAATGGTGAAGATAGTTGGAAGTGGTTGGGTGATGATTCGGGTGATGATTCGGGTGATTTCTCTTTAAAGTCATTGAGGATGATGATTGAAGCGAATCACTCTGCGTTTGATTTATCGTCTATTCTTTGGATTTCTTAGGTTCCGTTGAAAGTAAATGGGTTTGCTTGGAAGGTGAAACAGGGGAGGATTCAAACAAGAGTGGTGTTGGCCGAGCGGGGAGTCTTACAACCATTCATGGAGTGTAATTTCTGTTTTGGTATTCCTGAATCAGCAGATCATGTTTTAGTTGATTGACCGTTTGTAAAAGCAATTTGGGCTGAAATACATAGGTGGTGCAAGTTCCCTGCTGGTGGATCTGGTGCAGTTCATCATTGTGAAGATATCATTCTTGGGTCGGATTTGGGTTCTATGACTGGGAATATTAAACATTGCATTGGCTTGGCAACTATGTGGTTTATATGGAGGGCAAGGAACGAAGCAATATTCCAAGGGGTGTATAAGGACATTACAAAGGTGATGGAAAACATTAAAGTCAATGTGTTCTGGTGGTTAAAATACAGGGCTTCATCATTGAATGTCGAGTGGCATAATTGGTGTAACTTTGCATTATAATGGTGAATGTTTTGTATTCCTAGCATCTTGCTAGGTTTTTTTTCTATGAAATTTTAGTCGTTCAAAAAAGATCGAGGCGGTTGATAGGTCTAAATCAAAGTGCATATATTGATAAAGTCTTGAAAAGGTTCAAGATGGAAAACTCTAAGAAAGGTATGGTACCTATTCAAAGAGGGACAATATTGAGTACATCTCAATGTCCAAGCTCAAAGGAAGAGAAAGATCGAATGAAGGACATCCCATATGCGTCTGCTATAGGATCCATCATGTATGCGATGATATGCACTTGACCGGAAATGTCATACGCGTTAAGCATGACAAGCATATATTAGCAGAATCCAGGTAATAGCCATTGGATGGCTGTTAAAAGTATATTGAAATAGCTTCGGAGGACTAGAGATATGTTTCTAATATACGGATATGATGAAGAGGAACTCCTTGTAAAGGGTTACATGGATGCAAGTTTCCAAATTGATTGAGATGATTCTCGATCACAGTCGGGGTATGTCTTCATTATGAATGGAGGAGCAGTGTCCTGGAAGAGTTCAAAACAAGACGTGGTAGCATTATCCACTACAGAATCCGAATACATAGTCGCCTCATTAGCAGCTCAGTAAGCTACATGGATAAATAAATTTATCACCGATCTAAGGGTGGTCTCTACCATTCAAGACCCCCTAGAAATCTTTTGTGATAATGAGGGTGTGATTGCACAAATCAAGGAACTCGTGCATATCAAAAGACTAGACACATTGAGTGGAGGTTCAACTACATAAGGGATAAAGTTGAAAAGGAAAAGATATGTGTAGAGATTAATGAAGAGGATAATGCAACTCAAACATCCAAAGTCTATCCTGCATGTTGCACAAGTGCACTGAAGAAGAATGCTTAGGAAGTTTCACACATGAAACTGAAATACTCTAAGTGTGAAATATTCCGAAGCCAAATATGAAGTCTTCCGAAGCCTCAGAGACAAAGTCTTCCGAAGCTTCAACTTATGATGACAGATTTCTTCTGAAGACTTTTGACACATGCTTTATCTAATGTACTTTTCCATAAAGCTGGACACATTGCCGCTGCATCTCTGTAAGGTCACCAACTTACATGAGTTGGTGAAAAGGTCCATGCTTTTGGTAACTGTACATTGAGGTCTTGAGTCTGTAACTTTCTACTTCATGTACTTTATCCTTTTTGTAATAGATGAGGATGTGAGCTATGGCATGTCATAGTCACTAGTCAAAAGGCAATCTGCCTTTTGACTCTACAATTGATTTTGTTTGTGTCTAGTCAATTATATCCAGCTGGCTTTCAAAGTATAGTCGGCTGTAGGATGTAGTATAAGTATCTCATGTTCTTGTATCTTTCACATGTGCTTTTGTAACACTTGTAATAGAACATAGAGAAAGCAATATACTGCATTCTTGAAAACCATACACTTGTGTTCTTTTGTTCTATCTCATATATTACTGTGTTCTTAGTGTCTCACTTGTGGTTAATCCAGTTTACTGTTTGATTAAGTTTGGTGAATCAACTCTTTGTTGTATTGTGTTGTAAGTGACCCCCTTCACTGATCCTGCATTTGGTATCAGAGCTTTCCAGGCTCTTGATATAAGATCTCACAATCTTAAGATCCCTCACATACACAAATACTAAACTTTTCAAATGGTAGCCATTTCTAAGACTGATATGGAAACTGGAACCATGAACAAGTCCCCACTAATCACTCTGATGAGTTTGATACCTAGTGTTTGAGAATGGAAGGCTTCATCAGGTTTCTTGATTCAAGAATGTGGGAGTCTATTGAAAATGGACCTTTCATACCTAGCACCCCTTCTGCTACTGGTGCTGGTATGATCCCCAAGGATGTGGCTAACTACTCTGATGAAGATAGGAAGAGAGTAAGATTGATAGAAAAGCCATGATAGCCCTTCAAACTACCCTTCCAAACTCTGTGTACAGAGGTTTCAAGAAGTGCAAAACAGCTAAGCAGCTGTGGGATACACTAAAACTAATGTATGAGGGTTCCTCTGAAGCCAAGGAGAACAAGAAGGATCTACTGAAGCAGCAGTTTGAAAACTTCACCTTTAAAACAGATGAAACCATGACTCAGCAATACCTTAGGTATATTGAAATTGTGGATACCCTTGTGGATGGAGGAGTTTCTCTTGAGAACAGAGACATTGTTAGGAAGTTCATGTCCTCACTTCCTAGGCAGTGGTCACACTACTGTGTGATGATCAAGAGGACAAAAATCTCAAAACTCTTACTCTGACAGAGTTATATGGGATTCTCAGTGGCTACCAGATGGAGATGAACATGCAAGGTTCATCTGGCAACTCCAACAATCAAATGGGTTCAGCCCTACATGTGGTTGAAAGGGATAGCATAGAACCCAAACATCATCTCATATGCTACCCTGACAACTCACCGAAGGGTCCTTTCATCACCTTCCCAGACACACCAAGGGAGAACTACACTCAAGGAAGCCCATTCCAAGAGACAAGCTCTTGTCAAGCTTTTGTGTCTTCTGATGAAAGCTATGGAAACTCTCTTTTCACTCTTGAAGACCTGGACTGTATTCATCCAGATGATCTGGAATACATGGAAATAGTCCAGCAGATGGCTCTTCTCACTCACAGAGCCAAGAAGTTGTACAAGAGGACTGGAAGGAAGTTTTCAAGCAATGCAACTAGTGGAAAGTTTGGCCTGGACAAAGGCAAAGTCAAGTGTTACAACTGTAACTTGATGGGCCACTTTGCCAGAGAGTGTAAGGCACCTAAATCAAGTGGTGGCCAAACACAGTCCAATCCTAACTACACTAATAAAGCTCTCCAAAATGAGAAGTCAAAGCAGCAGGCTGCTGTTGCTATTGAAGAAGGAGGCTTTTACTGGAGCTTTCAGGTGGAAGATGCTTCTCCAAACCAAGCATTGATGGCAGATCATGATGAAGCCAAGGTATTGGAACATCTCTGTACTTCTGAATGCATTGCTAAAGTCGATAGATACAGGCCCTATAACTTGGAGATGAGATCTGACCTTGAGTCCTTAAACATTTTAAAATCTGATTATAGAAAGTCTAAAAATGATTATAAACTGAAGATAGAGGACCTATAGAAAACTATTTCAGTTCTAAAACATGAACACACAGATTTTAGGACTCAAATCAAAGATCTTATAACCAAGCTGACTGAGTGTCAGGTAGAGCTTGTGATCAACAAAGCCAGGGCAGAAAAGACTGTTCTTGAAGAAGAGACCTTCAAGAACATGATATCCTCGTCCCTGCACAACAAGGTGTGCTATCAAAACAGGCAGGGACTGGGATCCAATGAGATAGCTCCTCAACACACAATCTTGTCTGTAAGACCTCCTAGGTGTGGAACTTGTAAAGATAAGCTTCCTCTCATAGATCCTATGAGTGAAGAGGATGAAAAAGAGATAGTGAAGAATTCTTCTGAAAAGAGTAAAGAGGAGGATTCTAAGAAGGGCCACTATCCTTCTAAGGAGAATAAGAAGACTGTGATGACTAAGTCATGAGAAAGAACTTGATTAGAAAGACCAAAAGAAAGAAAAGGAAGGCCCAAGAGATCAAGGCTACTTTTGACTCTAAGCAGAAACAAGTTTTCATATCTGCAAGATTTGAAGTAGAAAGGACTGAAAACATAAATCAAAACTCTTCTGCTAAGAGTTTTGGTTCTTGTTCAACTCATCTCAGTAACAAGAAGAAGACTGATCTGCTATGTACCACTGCTGCATAGCCTGGACCATCAAACTCCAAGAACAGTTCTCAGCCTAAAGTAATTTTCTCAGCATCTGCAAAGATGAAAGTGGAGAAGGGATGTGACCAAAGACAGTCTTGTTCCCAGTAGAAGACTCTTGTGAAGAAGAAAATAGAGTGTGTCATGTGTGAAAGTACCACCCACACTGCTAAGGATTGTCCATACAATCCTAAAGGTACTGTCCATATGACCAAGACAAAGACTTCAAAGAGTTCCAAGAAGATTCAAGCTTCAAAAGGAAAACCTATTTCCCTCGAAAGCTCCAAATCTAAGAAGAAGGCAAGTGGAAAATTACCCTCGGAAGAGAAGTTGGTCTCGGAAGAAAGGAGTTCTTCCGAAGCACTGAAGTCTACTGCAGTGTTTGTAGAATCTTCCGAAGGTTCAGTCATCAAAACTTCCGAAGTTTCAAAAGCTTCCGAAGTTTTGAAGGTCAAGTCCAAGACTCCAAAGATGGTGTGGAAGTCTAAGAAAGACCAAGTGACTGAGAATTCTCCATCAACAACAGCTCAAGATCCTCTTAGCACAACCATAGGATCTATTACTGTGATTTCAAAGCTTAACCGAACAAGAACCAAGACTAAAAGAGAAGCTTAAGAGTTGATCTTGGTTTTACAAGTTAAAGAGGTGAATTAGTTGAAGCAAGAAGTAAGGGATGAATTGTTTTAGTAATTTGTTTTGAATTTGTTTCCGAGTATTAGTTAAAGCAAGACGTTAAAGAGGTGATTTGTTAAAGCAACAAGTTAAAGGTGAAATAGGTAAACATGTAAAAAGAATTGGGGTGCATTTAGTGATCGGTTTTGACTTTTGTTTCCGTTTTAATATGTTTATTTTGTAAGTGTACATTGAGTCACGAAAGGTTAGAGGACAAGTTAATTGTTAGTATAAATAATAGGATGAAGGTCTTGATAAATTGTGAGTTTTTTATTATAATATTCAAAATGACATGACTTGAGTATAGTCATTATATTCTACAGTTCTTGTGTGTGACGTATGATTCTGCGCCAACAGCAAACTTAGTCTCATAAACCAATCCTGCCGAGCTACAACATGAGTACTGGTCCGACATTGCAGCATTACCAACCTACTCAACACGTCATGTGGCCACTGCCACAGCTGCTTTCGGAAATAGTTACCTCTTAGTTTTGCCTGCCGGTGACGAAATAAAGATACCATCCCAGCAACAGAACTTTAAGTGTCTTTAATTTATGTAGCAAACTCCATTCTGGCTACAGCAAACCATAATAAAGAACAATACATTTGGTTAACCAAAACTGGATAGTGTACAAATTCAGGTACATACAGATTGTTTGCTATATATGTCAAAATGGGGGCACACTACTATAGAGGAAAGTGAACCAAGTGCCTAAATTGATATACCAAAAGGAAAGGGCAGAGCAAAAACGATCGTGATTGCATGATTACATTTAGTTTGTCCTTCATTTCTTGTAAAGCAGATGTCCAATGATCTTCACCATCACCACCTGCTTATTACTGGATTATCCAACAGAACACCTTCAGAGAGGAATATGTTTTTATTTCCATGAGACAAAAAATCCCAAAAGGGTTTTTTATGGTTGCAATTGTTGGATTCTCATGTGAAACCTTGTTTATGACCAGAAGCAGACTGGCGGGTGCGTTGTCTATTATTGTGGGATGGTGCTGGCCCAAGAATTCCCAAACCTGGGTCAGGTAAACTGAAAGATGGTCGTTGTTGTAAATGGGTGGTTGTATTTGGGTCAGATTCAGCCCGTCTCCTCCTTTTCCATGCTTCAAATTTTGCTGTATCAAGGCCACCTTTGTTGTTGTCAAGTAATGCAGATGATTGATTTCTAAAACCTCTTGGGTTGATTTGGGAAGTACCCACTCCTGCTGCAACCTCGCTTTCTTGTTTCAGTTTGGAATAGATCTGTTGAAGTTTACCTCCCGACAAGTTTGAAAAGGTTGAGACATAGTTCCACAGCCGTATTGTCATCCCTGATCATTTAATTATACAACGATAAAAGTCAGTAGATGCCACAACAAGAAAGACATTATGGGTGCATGTCACACAGAACAGAAGTATGGTTCATAGTCACATGGATCGCCATACTTCCGGTACGCGGTACGAAAACAGGTAAGCGGTTCATCAATTTATAAAATTTGGTACGCGAGGGGGCAGGTTCATTCGGAACGCCAATTTGGTACGCGATACGGTGTACCATATAATGCGGTACACTGTATCCTATAAAAACAATCTCCATAATATTTTTTAAAGATTATGAGTGAATTCATATTAAAATAACACATATTATAGGTACATTAAAAAAAACTTCAATAACCAAATAATTCAAAACTTCAAAACAGATAGTTCATACTTCATATGTCTTAACTTTAAATTAATAACCATAAAACATCTCATAATCATAATTTTATTTTTTGTGTATTCTAAATGGATTATTTGGTTCCAATTTGTAATGAAAGCAATGAAATTGGTGCCAAAAATATCAACGAAGAGTCAACAATCAGTTGAATCAACCATTAGTTAATGAAATGGAAAGTCTAAACATTGCCTTTTCGATTCCCAATCGCATATCGAATTGATCGAATTCACGAATCTTTGCGATCTGGTTCACAAATCGCTGCGATCTGGTTCACGAATCGGAGTAGTGTGGTTCAATTCCCATTGTAAACAAAATTCGCCGGTTTCAGCGAACTGGATCGGGAATCGGAGGGCGATTGGTACGAGAATGAACCTGAATCTGGTACGGCCGATCCGATTCGCGATTCATGGGGTGGGGAGCGAATCCTGTGACTATGGTATGGTTTATAATTGCTGAAAAATGAGGTCACGAACTAACGAATTAAGAAATCAGATTAATATTAATAAGTTCTGAGTGTGAGACTGCTGACCATCAAACAACTTTTATTCAGTTATATTCATAAATCTTGTACTAAACATGATAACCAAGATGATTTATTTTTTTTAGTTAAGTGAGTTTGAAGGTTTCAAATACATTTCAACACGACGGTTCTGCCACCTCAAGATAATAGTGAAGAAAGATACCAACATGAAGAAAGAAAAGGATGTTACTTACTCTCTTGCTTGTATGCATCCTCCTCATGGTCAGTAACAATCTGGTCAATCTTTTGCCCAAGAAGCTGTAGATAATTTCTAATTCTAGACAGAACCTGAAAGAAATTTAATCAAAAAAAAAGTTCACTTCCATTCCAAACCATTACCCTTCTTTTTTATTTTTATTTTTTGAAGAAAAATAAGGTGAACTTTTCTTTAGGAAGATCGGCACTGGTCGTTTGTAACCTGTGAAGGCGCTCAAGTGTCTTTTTCTCTTGAACCAAGACATCTTCACACCATTCCATCCACTTCACTTCCTTGAACTGTTCATAAACTTCTTCAGTGTCTGACATCTCACCTTCTTCTTTAACCAAAGCCTCATTCTTTTTGCCACGGGTAATCTTCAGTTTACCGTTTGTGACTATGGATCCTCCTGGTTTCATCTGTTTCCCTTTTCCACGAAAAGTTGGATTGTTGGGTGGATGGTCCTTCTGCTGCTTTTTAGAACCCTTCCGACCCACTTTGTTCCCAAAACTCTTACCGCCAACAGCCGCAAGTTCCTACATATATTTGCAGGTGTCAATTAATAAATAGGACATGTTCGTAAAAATAAAGAATATGCATAACTAGTCAAAATCATTACACAACTTCAAATTTTTACGTATTGCACTGAAGTCTACTTAAGGGTTGCAACTGAAGTTCGCATGTAGTAATTGACAACGAAAATCAACAAGATAGAAATAGTGGCTGAAATAATTAAGACATAAAATACAAAGCAAGCCTAAAGAAAGCCAAGGCCAAAAATAATTTATTAAGGGCGGTAACTTATCATTATGAAAGCAGGCCAGGTAAAGAAAAAAGAACAAAATGACATGACTTGCCATTTCAAGAAGTTGAGAAGCTCTTTCTTTCAACTGGGGAGCTCGTGGTAGGAATGTTTCATGATGCTGAAGTTCCACGGGAGCAATCTTCTTCAAAAGACCAAGCTTTTCATCCAACCTTATCTTTTCCCAATTCCCAAATCCATGATAATGGATCCTAGTAGCAACCTTGCATCATCCTCTGAAGATATGAACAGGAAAAAGTATAATTCATCTACATGTTCTAGCAGAAGCACTGATTCAAGAATCTAGAGGTGGTAATTTTCACCCGTTTGCTTATGAAGGCTCAATTCAGGTTATGTTATATCTCTAACAAGTCATCAAGCATAAATCAAAAAGACAGCTAAAGATGAAGGTCATGGAATAGAAATAGGTACAACGAGCCAAAGTGTAAAATAACAAGACCTTTGAAATCACTGAAATAATGAAAAGGTAAAACGTTTTTAATAACGGCACAATATATAATCTATAAAAGATGGATAAAAGTGTTCAAGGCAACCAAACCCAAACATCCCTAAAAATAAATGTTTCGACGAACCTAATTTAAATTGTTACTCAATCTACCCATTTTGCCACCTCTACAGGATTCACCAAGTCAGATAGACAATGAAGAAAGTAAAACTTACTCTGGTTCCAGCCACACCCTTTAGACCAAGTTGCTGGTTTGAGGTACATCAAAGCTTGAAACTGAGAGATTGGATCATTGTAGCGATTAATGCGCTTTCCAAGGAGTTGGAGTTCTTCAACCCGGCCTAGGAGATCATCAGCCTTTACAGGAACACCAAAAAAATCCAATAATGGCCCCTGCAGAAGGTGGAATCATCTTCAAAGTTAATAAAAACAATATCTACAGCTCTTAAAACAGATAAATCACAAAACATATCACTAGTGAAGCCATATGAAAATTCTAGCTCAGTGACAACCTTTGTATCCAGACTTCCTCCATTTATCGCTTCTCTGCATCCCTCTAATAATGCATCAAAAAGCTCAATCTGTGCCTCTACTGGAGCAGCTTCAACACAACCACCAACCTCATTTGCTATTAAGCTAATTTGGCTGTCGTTTCCAAACTTCTTAACCTGCTTTAGAACAAAATATCACAAACAGCCCTGAAACTACTGGTAACTGTGAATATATGACAAACAAAAGGAAACATGCAGTTACAATAGAAGTCAACATAATCATACAACATCAAATGCTAGTGAAACTAATAGTCATCAGTGAAATAGTTTCCAAGAAATAATCACAAGCTGATACCAAATATTAGTAAATAGAGAATCTGAAAGGTTATGCTCATGATAGGTTGGGGAGTGAATCTTTGAGTCAATAAAAGCTAGCAGTTCCTGGCACATAATTAAACATGATGTAAAGATGCTTATCTACTGACTGAAGAAACTTAAGGAAGAGAGGCCCCTACTATGCAAACAAGGTAAAGGATGATCACTCTATTGAGCAGGGAAAGAAAACCACTTTTCAGTTAAGATAAGATAAAGTATTTAGATGGTGCTAAGTATGTATATACTAACAAAATATTGGATATTTGGACTTATTAGACAAAAAGATTAAGCTAAGAAATCTGATTCAAATTAAATAGGCAGTAGCTAATAGAGTCTACGTCCAGTTATATTCAACTTTACTAATGAATAATTCTATCAAAACACAACGTAATGTCATCATAATAGTTTAAATTTGTTAGAGCATTAGGACATTAAATTCAAGAACTACTTTTGGAAGAGAAAAAAAAGGGCATATAAGAAAGAATCTCACCGCACGAAAAAAACGTGTAGCATCTCTTTTAGGCAAGGTCCCATAGGACCAGCCTCTTACTTGTGCAGAAGCTCCCTCAATTGTTGGAGTTTGGTAACTTGAATAATCAGCCTTTCTACGCTTTATACCCCGGTCTTGAATTTCAACACTCTTCTTTTTCCTTTTGTTATTTCTTTCAGGTGGGATGACCTCAGCATAACTCTTGCTGTTCCTTGCAGCTCGTGGAGCTAAAGCTTCCTACATTTGGTTTATACAAAATACATAATATTAAATATACAAGTCTCAGAGTAATACTGTTGGCTTCATGAAAGCAATAAGCCTACAAATGACATCTTTGTAAAATAATGATAGGTACACACGTCAGCCTGTGCAATGGCATCAGGTTTTATCCACCGACTCCAGAAAGTTCCATCATCTTCAGCAGAGCAAAAATTTGCAACCTGCAGATGAGGTAACACATTAAAAAAGGTAACTCCACTGTACATTATCATATAGTTCACATACAACCTACAAAAGAATAGAAATGTGATATAATCTGCAACTGCTTGCCTTAAATGCACTCAGCAGTTCATTTCCTGCTTCTCCTTCAGTTCCTTTCTGTTCAACCTTCTCTGCTCTTTCAAGAATCTCATCAATATCCATGCTTAAAAGGCGCTTTTTGTTTTCTTCGTCATTTCTATCTTCTTTAAACAGTTCTTCTGCTCCAAACCTCAAAATAGCTGACAACTCATTCTGGAACCATAAAAAATTGAATTAAATGATACATTCACTCCTTGAAATTAAAACATTTCAGATCCAAAGATGCATCAGAAGAGAGAGTTGAATGGCATTTTGATAATGGCTTTGATATTCTCTAATATCAAAAACACAGTTTCAATCAATACCTTGTCAAATCCACTCCCCTTTTTTGCTTCTTTCCTCTCCAACCTCCCCTCAGCATTCAATTTCTGTATAACCAAATGGTCAAGTACCTAAAAGAAAAAAATTCCAAAAATAAGCAACCATATTTGTGGTAGTATTTAAAGAGTACGTAGAGCTTGGAAGCATAAGTGCATGTTGACACAATCATCCTTGTCAAAGATATACATATATCTATAGTTCAAATCATCAACATGACTAAAAAATAATGTGTTAGTTTATAGTTGACACAAATAATTTTAAATTTAGTTCACATGCAGCATGATAAGTATTTATTATTTTACGGATGACATCAATAACTAGTGATTATACCATCTTCTTTTTTGCACGTTCCAGGATGTCTTCCTCAACACTCTTGCTTGTCACAAACCTATATATATTGACAACCTCTTGCTGTCCAATTCTATGAGCTCGGCTCATTGCCTACACAAGAGAGAGAAAGAGAAAAAAATAGTCAAAATTTGGTTGATCAGAGTATAAAGGTGTATGCACATTGTGGTCCAAACCTGCAGATCATTTTGAGGATTCCAGTCAGAGTCAAATATTATGACTGTGTCGGCAGTTGCAAGGTTGATACCTAAGCCACCAGCACGAGTAGAAAGAAGGAAGCAGAAATCATCACTGCCTGGTGCATTAAAATGCTCCATAGCTTGGTGGCGAACCTCAGACTTTGTACTTCCATCAAGTCTCTGATACTTGAATCCCTTAATTGACAAGTATTCTGCTAAAATATCCAACATCTTAACCATCTGCACAACGAAAGTACAATTAGCTAGTCAACTACAAAGGATGTCCAACTAATACAAGAGCATTTACTCCAAACTCACAGGAACCAAAGAACGAATAAACCATTCAATTAATATAGTGGGTATCTAGAAGTGATTGTGGTATGTGTGATTTATAAAACTAGACTTTTAAAAAATAAAAAAAAGTTCTACAACGTAAAACCATAACATAGTGATCCAGACTTGCATACTCGTTATGGTCCGGTGCTCTCCATTTCTGTTGCCATCCAAACCAATACCGTTTTTTTCTTTTACCTTAACGGTGTCATATAGAGATAATTTAAGCTTAAATCGCTAAGCCAAAATTTAATTTGAAGTACAGTTCACAGTCTAGGTTTCGGACCAAAACAAGACCATATGGTTCAATTCTTAGTTCCAATATTTTCAAACACTGGGTTATCGTCCAGCCTGATTTTGAACCCTTCCACATCATTTATACAACCTATCAGCTCAACATAGGTTTCCAATCCAACTCCCTTCATTATTCCTCATATTGTCACGAATCTAGCTTTGTGTGCATGATGGCGCAAGTTGAGCAATAGATCTGCTTCATGTCGAATTAATCAGTCTGCTTCATGTCCAATTAATCAGAGTCTATTTAGCCTACCTCAGGAGGTAGAAGCAGCTAAAATTCAGGAACCAAAAACAGCATCCTTTTGGGGAGTTCTTTAACTTTAGTAAGTAAAAAAGAAACAGCTTAAATTATTCAAGTTAAAGACCTGTGAAAATATTAGAACACGGTGATTGGTCTCATGCAGTCTGTCAAGGAGCTTATCCAGAATAACTAGCTTCCCACTGCTAAGAATAACCCGCTCCAGTTTACTGCTGCCAGTGCTTCCAGAGTCCCCACCATAACCATGATCAGCACTCTCAAATAGGAATGGATGATTACAACATTTCTTCAACTCAACCACAATGTTTACAGGGAAACCTGCCAATTCGAAAATGCAATTCAATAATCAGTACAACGACCAAAAATATATATTAGCGAGCAAAAGAGATTGCTAATTATGAAGGTCACTTGAAGTGTGCGACTTGAAGTCCAGCCAACAGAGGAATTAACTCAATGATTAACATTGATACATCTCAGTTATGCCAAATAAGCCAAAATGTCCCAAAATGAAAAAAATAAATAAATTAATAAAAAATAAAAAGTAAACGGAGAGTGAAAGATCAAAATTACAACTGATTTATGTTTGTTTGGTGTCAAACATTATCAAATACGTGCTTAACTTAAAGCGTTTGTTGGTTAAAAAAAACAAACTTCAAAATAGAAAAGCCAAAGGGTAAGGAATAGTGGGAATGGTGAAGTTGTATGGAACAAGTCATCATTGCCTACAAGAACTTATGCAATAGTTTAGTGGCCTCTATTGGCACTTTCCCATATACAAAAAGTTGAGCACATAATATTTATCAACATATACAAAAAGGCTTCGAAGATAGAATAGTGAGACAAAAAATCCACGCCTCAACTTTGATGATTATGAACTAGTACCAAGATCAGGCCCTAGATGAAATCAGGTTATCATAAACAAGTTCTTTAAGTTTTGGCAACTTCTACAATAACTTAATTGTATTCAAATTTTAACAGCATGTATGCAACCGTGCTTTCCTCTGGAATATTAATAATTAGAACGCGCAAAGATGTGAAAAGTGGCATCAACATTGCCACAGAACAAAGCATGTAGTCAAAAAATGAATTTAACAATAGCATGCATGTATATATGAGGGTAGGGGCCTAAATGCTGACCTGATTTCCACGTACACCTTTGTTCAAGTCATGAAAATTGCGTTCCAGAATCCATTTGTAATACCTGAGAAATAAACCATCAGTTAAGTGGCATATGTAATAAGGCTTCATAGTCGAATGAAAGAAAATGGGTGCAAAATTACTGCTTCTGTAGAGGGGACATCTCAACCCGAAGAACACGCTCAATCTTTGGGGGCAGTGACTTCTCCACATCCTTTATAACTCGTCGCAGGATGTGGGGCCGTAACTCCATATGAAGATTAGCAAGCTATAGATAGTACAAATAATCTCACATACAGCCGTTCCATTTACTAGATGGAGAAAGAATATGGAAGAAAGACATACTAATACCTCAATTTCATTAAATGAACTAAGATTCTTGTAATTCTGAACAAATTCATCCTTGCTATTGAATTTATCTGAGTCAAGAAAGTGAAGCAAAGCCCTGCCATCACATGAACAAGTACAATCTAAAATCATTGATAAATAACCAGAAATGTTCTACATAAAAGAACTTAACTATATTTAAAACTTAAAAAATATGTGTACAGAATGACAGATTAAAAATACCATAGTTCTTCCACACTATTTTGCAAGGGAGTGCCAGTAATGAGAAGCTTGTTTTTCGTTCTGAATTCCTACGAAACAAGTCATGATGAAATAACCACGACATCTGCACAACAAAACCATAGAAAAGATAATATTCACATACCTTGAGTGTCGTATATAATGATGCTTCACTGTTTTTAACCTATGTGCTTCATCAACCATAAGATAGTTCCACTTAATTGTTGATAGCACCGTTTTATCCTTCAGTAAAACTTCATAAGTAGTCAATAGTGCATCAAACTTTGTCATGCGACCAGTGCTCTTATCAGAGAAGAATTCATATTGCTGACAAACCTATAGCCACATTGGCCAATTATATGAATTTAAACTACATCAGGACTTTATAAATATGAGTTTACATTATAATATAAAGCAGAAGAAAACTATAATCATGTCCAACGTCTCAGCTGTAAGCTACAAAACTAACGCTAGCCTACCTCTCGACTTGCTCGAGTCCCAACATAAACAATCACGTTCATATCAGGAAGCCACTTTCTGAACTCTTTAGCCCAATTTGACAAGGTTGATAAAGGCACAACAACAAGAAAGGGCCCATGAATTTGTTGTGAATTCTGTGGGAGCAGTAAAAAAAATCAACTCGAGAGCAAATTTACAGAAATAAAAATAAAGTATGAGTACCTGGAGAAAACCAAGCATAGAAACCGACTGAACAGTTTTCCCAAGACCCATTTCATCAGCTAATATGACATTTGTATCATTTCTCCAACTGCGCTATGAATATTGTTAATAAGTACAGTTTCAATGAAACCAATTTCTAAAGAAAATATCCAGATTCAACTCCAATGAAGGTAATTGTATAACATACCTATTAACAAGAAAATTCAAGCCCTCAAGCTGATAGTCTCTCAGTTTCCCGCCTTTTAACCAATCAGGTTGTTCATCAAGTTTTCTCAAACTTGCTATAAAAATTAGATATAATATATAAAAAATATAAAGACTGTGTATCTGATAGGTAAGAGACAAGAATCACAATGACCAAAAAAAAGAACAAAAGTAATAACAGAAATTCTCATGTTGGATAATCTAACATGATTAAAAGGATCATTGCATTAATGATACCACTAGAGTACCCACAATGCTGTAATTTTCCTTGGGGTGACAATTGTGTAGGGTTGATGGATTGAATTTGATAAACCCCGATACATCTATATATGTGTGTCAAAGACATTAATCCCAACCCAAACACACTTCAAACCATGTGACCCAAACATGGCCCCTTTAACCCATTTATTTAAGCAATTCTAAATGGCAGGCATGTGGAAACTGGTTGACGGATTGTAAATGGATTGTAATAAAGTTGTAGATGGATTGAAAATGACTTGCCATAAAGTTGTAAATGCATCATGCAGACCATAAACAGATTGGTGGGTTACACAAATATACATTTGTTTAATTTTGTATTTTTAACTTTAAACGGATTAACCCATTTAATTTTACTACAACCCAAACACAGCCCTATATTAAATGAGTTAGACAAGCCAACCAAAAATATGACACTGATTAACTGGGTTACACTAACAAACCCAAAACATTAATATTTTCTTCCCATGTTTGTGTAAAGTCAAAATTGGCATCCCTAACTCCTATTTCATTTCCATCATAACAAGAACAACATTTGGAACTACAAATCGGGAGTCTTAATCACCACGCTTTCTTCATTTCATCACATGAAGACTTAGGATAAGATAAAGTATTTACATGGTGCTAAATCATGGACATCTTTTTTATTAAGTATTGAGTGAAACTCTTTTGGCTTCATATGCTTATTTAAAGGTTAAGAACAAACATACAGATACTTGAAATACTCTTAATCACATGTTAAATAGTGCCCTTTGATTTAATAATTGCATATCTTGTAGAAGAAAACCAGTTTTCATATCAACAACTTAGCACTCCTTAGTAATTTTCCTGTAGTACATTCTATGCTCTTTTTAATTATTATTATCATCAGATCAGTAACGACATAAAAACTGTAACTTCATAATAAAAGAAGGCAAACCTTTACTCTGTCTTCGCTGAAAATCTACCATTTTTCCTTGTACAGCTGCGAGAGCAGCTTCTCGAGCCTGCATCCAAATTGAAAAATCAAAAACCATACACTACTAAACAATAGTCATTTGTCCTTTCCAGAAAAATGTCCAATGCGATATTGAGACACAGAAGGTCAAGTGACAGAAAATACATGATAAGAAAATACCCTATCAGAAAGTGATTCTAACAACAAACGCCTATACTAATATATCACTATAGCAATGACCCTTCATTAATTATACATGTAACCTAGCATGTAAATAGTTGAAAGATAAAGTTGCATGTCAATATAACTTTGACAATGTTTCATAGTGCCCAAGTACCCGTCAAAATCAGAATGTTACCTTATATTCATCAATTGCTGTTTGTGCAAAAGCAATATCATCAATCTTCTCCCTGTGAAAATGTATACAAAAGCATTCAAGCAGATGAGAATTTCAATGCAGGGGGACATACCACAAATTTTCATTGTTTATAAGAATAGTTACGTAAGGGACAACATTTAAGCTCTTAAAACAAGAGGGTCAAAAGTGATAATACTCGTAACAGCCAACGTAAATTGAAACTACGAGCGCTATAAGTCAGGGGGAAGTAGTTTAAAGCAACCATGGGTTTTTAAAAGAAATTATAGCATCTAGATTGTTATTATTATTATTAATATCTAAAAAACACTTGTAATTACAATATTCAGGAACATGTGATCTAGCTCCAATCTCCCCAAAAGATATGTGGTTATGGTATTTCGAAAATCAGAAATTGTTGCAGTTTTCATGGTTCATGAGCAATTTACATACAAATAGACGTTATTGTTATAAAGTAAACATACAATATTTTGTATTAATACAAGATAAAACAAATTCATGTTCCCTTTTAAAGTTTTGCTCATTTGAGAACGAATAAACTAGATTACTAACAAAATTACCTTTATGGTGTAATAATGGGTATCCAAAGGTGTTCCTCTGATACCAATTGGAATGGATGAATAACATATGCATGTCACAAAATAATATGTTTATCAACTAATCAAAATGCTAGACTATTAAACCACTATTTAATTCAGTAATGAATTAGAAGAAAATTGATAAAATAAGAAGCAGCCTATCTAACAGATGAGAGAAATAAAGTCAAGATTTATAAAAGTTAACTGTTTCTATATACCATGTTGCTTCAGCATAAGAGAGTCCTTGCCACTTAACCAAATACTCTGGCATATCCAAACCTTTGCTGAGTCTGTCAGCAATAATTCTCTCAACCTAAAATAGAAAAACCTAGCATTATATACGACAATGTTGAAAGAGCGCAAGAGATTACCCAAATTGCATAAGATGTAAAACCTGACAATTCTGCTTGATAAGATCCAAATCCATCTCCTTGCTCACATCAATGACCTCAATCTAACAAATAAAAATGCATGATGAGAAAATTTAAGTATGCCTTCGACCAAAAAAAAGCAACAAAACATGTAATGATGGCTAAAAATAACAATAATAATAAAATTGATATCACTGCAAACCTTGTTTATTAAACACTTACATCAATGACCTTGCAGATATTAGTTATTATTGTGCTCCTATGTAAAAAAATGCTAGAAGTTAAAAAAGTCCTTTTAGTATTTTATTATGTGAGATGATCATATATTATTTCTTTAATTTGAGTGTAGGAACCTAATGAAGTGAAAGAAAAAATTAACCTCAAAAGAACAAAGATTACGACCATAGCACCTACAACTAGAACCTAGCCTTATCAATTTAATCAAGCATATTTACCAAATATATGAACAATATCACAAGCCAAAAGTCAATTGCATTATAACATCACTGTTAGGATCAAATAGCTCAAACACACGAACACAATCACGAGAACAATAAAAACAATAGAGCAAGACACGAGATTTATAGTGGTTCGGTTACGGTGTGTAACCTACGTCCACTTGGGGCAACTAGGGTTTTCTTTTAGTGAGGTGTTAAATGTTTACCAGTACAAGAGATATATTTATACTAACTAAACAATTAGGGTTAACACTCTTTGCCTAAAATAGCAAACTGGGCTTTAGGGCGGCCGTCCCTTAATCTCCTAATTTTGTCTTCAGCTAATACCGGGCCCAACCGAGATGGGTCGGAACCCACAACTTAACAATCTCCTACTTGGGCTTCGAGACAACTTCTCTAACCCACCACTTGAATGCGTCAAACACTTCAACCTGCTTCCACCTGGATGCGTAAAATGTCTTCAACTGCATTGTCTTGTACTTATAAATAAACCCGAACTGGTTTAGCTCCTCCTAGTTACCCCCACCTTCTCAACTATTCCTGAAGGCCAACTGAAGCCCTGCAAAGCTTCAGCTTATCCAGTGTGACAGACTTAGTAAACATGTCTGTTGGATTCTTGTTCCCCTTGATGTTGTTCAACTGAATAGTACCTTTGTTGATTAGCCCTCTGATGAAATGATATCTGATGTGAATGTGCTTCGTCTTCCCATGATGAGAAGGATTCTTTGCTAGTTTAACAGCACTTTTATTATCACAGTACAACGGATACTTTGTTTGTTTTCTGCCTAACTCACCCAGAAAATTCTTCAACCAAACGAGCTCTTTACTAGCCTCAGCAGTTGCCATGTACTCAGCCTCTGTAGTAGAAAGTGCCACGCTCTTTTGGAGCCTAGACATCCAACAAATTGCAGTATCACCCATAGTGAACACATACCCTGTAGTACTCTTGTAGGTCTCTTTACATCCACCCAAATCAGCATCTGAATAACCTTTGAGAATAGTATCTCTACCCGTGAAACATAATGCCATCTTTGAAGTACCCTTCAAATATCTAAGCAACCACTTAACTGCTACCCAGTGTTCTCTCCCCGGATTAGACATATACCTGCTGACAACTCCCACTGCGTGAGCTATATCGGGCCTAGTGCATACCATTGCATACATGAGACTGCCCACAACCGATGCATAAGGAACCTTCGCCATCTCGGCCTTGTCTTTCTCTGTCTTTGGAGATTGATCTTTAGAAAGTTTAATATGACTAGCCAATGGTGTACTTCGAGTGGTAGTCTTCTCATCATTCATTCTGAACTTCTCTAATATCTTCTGAATGTACTTCTCCTGAGATAAAGTTAGAGAACCGTTCTTGTGATCTCTGGTAATGCTCATACCAAATATCTTCTTAGTTGGACCCAAATCTTTCATTTCAAACTCTGCAGACAACTGTTTCTTCAACTTGTTGATCTCTGCAATATCTGAACCTGCTATCAGCATATCATCAACATAAAGGAGAAGAATGATATAGGAACTTTTAAACTTCTTGAGGTAGCAACAGTGATCCATCTCACATCTCCTATACCCGTTTCTGCCCATAAAGCCATCAACCTTCAAATACCACTGTCTGGGAGCCTGTTTTAAACCATATAAACTTTTCTATAACTTGCACACCAAGTTTTCTTTTCCTTTAACCTGAAAACCCTCTGGTTGTGCCATATAAATAGTCTCATCTAGATCACCATGCAGAAACGCAGTCTTCACATCTAACTGCTCCAAATGTAACTTCTCTGCTGTAACAATACTAAGCACCAATCTGATTGTAGTCATCTTAACCACAGAGCAAATATCTCACTGTAGTCAACCCCGTGTTTCTGTTGAAACCCCTTAGCGACCAATCTTGCTTTGTATCGTTTGTTACCATTGTGATCTTCCTTAACTCTGTAGAGCCATTATTCTGTAGAACTCTTTTATCTGGCGGAAGCTTAGTTAAGACCCATGTATTATTCTTCATCAAAGAGTTAATCTCATCCTGCATTGCATGCTCCCACTGAAGCGAATCTTTCAACTCAACTGCTTCTGAGTAACTTTCTGGTTCGCCATCCTCAGTCAAGAGAAGATAATTAACTGAAGGACTGTACCTGGTAGGCTGCTTAGAAACTCTGGTGGATCTCCTGACCCAATGAGATTGGTCTGGAGTCTGTGGATGTTGTTCATCTTCGGAATCTGAACTCCCACTATCAGAAGCTTCCACTGCCTCTTCATCTCCACCCATATCACCATCTTCAAACTCGAAAACTGTATCATCTTCAATTTTCGTCTCTGGTTTATTAACTGGATCTTTCTGAGCATCAACATCAAATTCAACTTGCTCTTTCTGAACCTCTAAAGTGGTTGTGTTTCTATCTTTGTATAACTCAACCTCATTAAAAGTAGCATGCTTACTTCTGACTAATTTTCTGCTTTCAGAGTCCCAAAGCTTGTAGCCCATATTGTCAAACCCATAACCAATGAAAGTGTACTTCTTGGCTTTAGCATCAAGCTTGTCACCATCTTTCACTAGATCATAAGCACTACACCCAAATACTTTCAAATGCCCAAATTTAACTGCTTCACCTTTCCACGCTTCTTCTGGTATCTTGAAGCCCAACGGAACAGATGGTCCCCGATTAATTAAATAGGCAGTAGTATTAATTGCATCTGCCCAGAACATCTTTGGAAGCCCTGAATTGATTCTCATACTTCTGGCTCTTTCATTCAATGTTTTGTTCATACGTTCAGCAACCCCATTTTGTTGAGGAGTGCTCGGGACTGTATAAATCATTCAAATACCGTTCTCTGCACAATAGTTCTGGAACTCTTTGCTGACGTATTCACCTCCGTTGTCCGACTTCAAGCATTTCACCTTCAAATCAGTTTCCAATTCAACCGCAGTTTTCCATTTCTTAAAAACATCAAAAACTTCAGATTTATTTTTAAGAAAGTAGACCCATACCTTACGTGTCGAACCATCTATGAAGGTGACATAATAGTAAGCACCTCCCAAAAAAGCAACTGGAGTAGGTCCGAAAACATCCGTGTGAATAAGCTCCAATTTCTGAGCTTTCGGAGGCTTTCCTGTCTTCACAAAAGACACCTTCTTCTTTTTCCCGAATACACACGGCTCAAAATTCAGATTCGACCTTCTTTAACCCTGGAAGCTTTCCACTAGAAACGAGCATTTTCATACCTTTTTCACTCATGTAACCGAGTCGTTGGTGCCACAGGTTAGATTGACTCAGGCCACTGGTCACTACATTTACCCCATCTACAGGAACTTCAACCATGTACAATGTGCCCCTCTTTGTACCTCTGGCAATGACGATTTCCTTTCACGACCTTCCATTGTCCCCCACCAAACATGACATCATATCCTTCACTATCCAACTGCCCAATAGAAACTAACTTCGTTCTGAGACTTGGAATGACCCGAACATCTTTCAAAGTCCATGTGGTGCCCAATGGAGTCTTCAACACAACGTCCCCCATCCCTGTGATATCAAGAGCATGATCATTAGCTAAATGAACTTTACCAAAGTTACCTGTTCATAGATTCCTCATCGACTTCGTGCTAGATGTAGCATGAAATGATGCTCCTGAATCCATGACCCATGACTCTGTAGAGTCTTCAACACAACAAATAAGAACGTCATTTGAATTATCTTCGGCCAGATTGACTTCCCTTTTATCTTTAGGAGCAGATGGTTTAGGGCATTGGCTTCTGAAATGCCCATGTTCTTTGCAGTTCCAACACTGGATGTCTTTCCTAGGCTTTGACTGACTTCTTCTTTTAGACTTTGAACGACCCCTGCTACTACCCCTTTCTTTTCCCCTACCTCTTCTTCAGTACTCAACAGAGAACTAGATGATTCACCAGAATTTCTCCTTCTAATGTCTTCCCCAAAAATAAAATCACGAACCCCTTCAAAGGTAAGCTTAGTAGTACCACATGAAGGTCCTTGACCAACTTTCAGGCAACGAAGATAACAATAACAAAGCTAAAACTTCATCATCAAACTTGATCTCAACAGATAACAAGCGAGAAATAATGGTATTGAAATCATTGATATGAGAGGAAACTAAACCACCTTCTTTCAATTTGGTGTTAACTAACTGTCTGATTAGAAATACCTTATTAGATCCAGACGGCTTCTCGTACATATTCGATAAGGCTTTCATCAAACCATGAGTAGTAGTTTCCTTCACAATATTGAACGCAACATTCTTTGGTAGTGAGAGTCTGATAACAACAATTGTTTTTCTGTCCAAAGTCTTCCATCTTTATCTGTCATATCTGCCGGTTTATCCTTATCCAAGGCTGCCATTAAATCCTTTTGACACAACAGATCCTCAATTTGCATCTTCCAAAACCCAAAATCATGTCCATCAAATTTATCAATCTTTGTTCTCCCGTCATCAGCCATCATTCCAAACTAAGTGCTCAACAACCGAGTCAAAACCAGACACACCAAAATCCCGAACAACAGCAGTGGCTGTTTCCGGCGGCAGCAAGCAGATTTCCGGCAGAGACGGCGCCGGAAACCTAATACGGAGGCGGCGGCGACGGCTTAACCCTAGTCGGGGTTAGGCAGCGGCGGCGGCGAAGGCTGCGGCGGTGGCGGTGGCGGCAGCTGCAGCAGTGGCGGCGGCGGTGGCGGCGGCGGCGGTGCCCTAGTTCGTGTGTTGATTTTAACAGTAACCAAGAGCCTGAACTGGCTCTGATACCAGTTGTTAGGATCAAATAGCTCAAACACACGAACACAATCACGAGAACAATAAAAACAATAGAGCAAGACACGAGATTTATAGTGGTTCGGTTACGGTGTGTAACCTACGTCCACTTGGGGCAACTAGGGTTTTCTTTTATTGAGGTGTTAAATGTTTACAAGTACAAGAGATATATTTATACTAACTAAACAATTAGGGTTAACACTCTTTGCCTAAAATAGCAAACTGGGCTTTAGGGCGGCCGTCCCTTAATCTCCTAATTCTGTCTTCAGTTAATACCAGGCCCAACCGAGATGGATAGGAGCCCACAACTTAACACATCACATGTACAGAAAAAATTCTCATTTGCACGAGTATTGTATTCAACAACTAGAACCTAGCCTCATCAATTTGACACTTTCATTTCCGTAAGTAGAAATCATTTCCTTTCTCACATGTCAAAAGGTGCCAGCCTTCTGCAATGAACTATTTTTGTAAATGACCAAGTGAAAATATCAACTTTAAATTTGTCAAATAGTAGATATACACTTGACATACCTTCACATGAGGAAAGGTATTTATACAAAGTAAAATAGAAAAAATAAGAAAAAAGATACCCAATTTGCTTTGCTATATTTTAAAGGAAACAAATGAAACCAAGAGCAATCTATAACAAGTCATACAACCTTATATCTGCCTTTTTTAACTTAGCCATCCCAATTGACCATCTAAAGATAGTAGGTATGTTTGGATCGGCAATGTAGTATTGCAAATACATGTCAACTATGTATTTCCTTAATCCACCTATAGAACCTTCTCTCTCCTTGTTAATTCCACATCTAGATTAACATCAAACAATGAAAGCTAATGAAAGAGAAAACTAGAACAAAACATCACTCATTAAAGATGATCAGCACTCCTTGCATTTAGCCAATCACTACAAATATTTGCAACTATCAGTTACTTGTTTCATAAGTGATATAAGCTGCATTTCTTAAACACGAACCACTAAAAGAAGATATAAGTTTTCGTCTTGACCATAACTTACATCTATAAGGCATGAGGTACAATAGGTGCATGTCAAAAGAAGATGGACATAAGCTGACCGTTTACATAAACATGAAGGTTGTACTTCTTTATCAAACAAAAAATAATCACATTATGAAAACAAAAGAAATAGCAAAGAAAAATTATATCCATTGCTGAACCGTTACCTCTTCACGTGATACTGCTCTCCGATGCTTTATTTCCTCCATAACTTTTTTAGTGTAGTTTATAACTTTCTTAAAACCACTCAGCTGACCACAAACAAAAACAAGAAAGAAAAATAAAAAAAGGTAATGAGTGACATACCAAAACGTTCTTAATTAATATACATGAGGGTGTAAACAAAGAAAGTGAAAACTTACATTTTGTAGTTCAGGAAATGATTTCCATTGACAATGCAAATGTGATTGGCCTTTCCATTTAATAAAGAATTCGGTATCATACCAATCTGGCTCTGAATCAAATAAATGGTTCAACAACATTGGTTCCGTAGACTTGTTGCTCCGCATAGCTTCTTCGGCCATGCCTTTTGGTTGATGCCAAAGCACCTTCTCAATGGAGTCACCATCTTCCTCTTCCATCTCATCCTAACTCACAAATTAGTATACATAATTAATAATATAGACATATGATGTTAGCAAACAAACACAAATAAATATCATGAGAAGACTCTTCAAAAGATAACAATACATGTCAAAAAAGGAAGACAATAAACTTTTAAGCATAGTGAAATTCACCAAATTAATTGCTTCAAATATCCCAACTACGAAGACATGCATGTGTACAAGAATATTATATATATATATAATATGTATATATATATACACATATATATACATATATACATATACATATATATACATATACATATACATATACATATACATATATAGCTATATACATATATACATATATATATATACATATATATATATATGTATATATATATATATGTATATATATATGTATATGTATATATATGTATATGTATATATATATGTATATGTATATATATATAGAGAGAGAGAGAAAGAGAGAGACAAATAAGGGCTTTTAGTTTAGAACATATAATATATTAAGAACCATAAAAAGCACATAATGCATTTGTACCTATTGCTTTAAGTGTGATACACAAGACAGTTGTGTAACAGCCTTTGTTTCTCTCGCTACTTTTGATTATCTTTTATGCACTTAGTAACTACGGTTACATTATGTGGTTCTTAACATATTATTGGTTCTGAAGCGAGGGTCCCATACATACATACATAAAGATAAACCCATATATACATATAGAGATGCATGTGTATATACACGTAAATATGTACGTAGAGATACATACGTAGACATATATGTTTGTACGTGTGTTTATGTATATACATATGTCTTTATGTGTTTACGGATGATGCACACCTTGTGGCTCTTTCTCTTGACATCTTCATCATGCTCTTCACTTTCTTCACTTTCAACATATGATACTTTGCGCACGGATCTTGTTGAAGTTCTAACTTCATTGGTCCTCCCATAAGCTTTTGTAGGTCTTTGCGGGGATGGATACTTCTCTTTGTACTTTTTAAGTCAATTTCTAAATCATCATCAGAATCATTTGTTCTTCATCATCAAATGATGTCTACCTCTTTTCCTCCGACTCAAAGATGTTGATGGTTTAGGTTCTCTATTAGACTTTGAACCACGCTTTCGTCTTTGCATGCCTCTTGTTTTCTTATAAATGTCATCATCTGATATATCTAATTCATCATCCTCAAAGTTATTATCTTCATCTATATCCTCGCCGTCCCAATCTTCATCATGTACCTACATATACAATACGACAAGTGTGGTGTGTACAGAAACTCATTTCATGAATTAAGCATCTTCTATCAAAATGTAAAATCATATGCAAATTTCAATAGAACAAACAATTGTGTTCCCCAAGTCATTCATCATTCTAATAAAGGCAAACACATAAAAAAGAAGCATAGCTAGCAAGGTTGAAAAGCAAGATTAGCAAAATTTTAATACTGCAAACAATTATATGCCATAATTTTTATTCATCTTTCAAGTGACAATAGAGATCAAACCCGTAGTCTATTATATAAGTTAGTCAAGCAACTAAGTGCTCAATCATCGATGCTTACTGATCAAGTTTTCTATAAAATAAGGGGCTGTTTGTTTTCGTCTGATCGGGCCCGGCTAACTCGGTCAGCGGGTCAGCCCGTTTGATACGCAAGTTTTAAGGGCTGACCGGATCATTTCATCTGACCCAGACCTAAAAAAACATTGTTGACCCAAACCTCATCGATCCCCTGTTCCTGTGCAGCTCCACGCAAGCACCCTCCCTCCATGCGCGACCGAGAGCCTCCCCCCCAGAGTCCTCCCTGCGACTACGCATTGCGTTTTGGATTCATGCTTTCGGTTCTGTATGGGTGCTTTTTCCCTTTGATCGGTTTTTGGTTTGTTATGGAACAGTTGAATTGAATTGATGGGGTGTTAGTATGTTAAACATGTATTTGTATCATAATGCGTTTGGATTGGACTGATGCGATTCGGATTCATGTATTTGCTTTTTCCCTTACAGTAAGTAGTTTGTATTCAAATGAAAGAAATTGTATTTTGCTTCTTAAGATCACACTTGGATTTTGAAAACCTTGCAAGTTGATTTGTATGCAAACTCTTGTATGACATTTTGCTAATCAACTGTTTGAAATTTAATGTGTTTGTTTGGATTATGTTTGATTTATGTTAACTTCTATTTTGTATGACATTTTAAATTATTATAATTTGGCTATTTTTATTAATTACACAACACCAGTTAACACAAACTCGTTTAAACAACGGGGTAATAATGTTATTTTTATCATTCAGCAGAGTCAATCAGATACTAAATCAAACAGCCAAGTTTCAGTCAGATGCAGACTCAGTCAGAACCTCTTACTGGGTCAGCTTCTTACCCAGTCAGATCTTACTCAGTCAGCTCAATCAAACAGCCCCTAACTTGCATAGAACCAATATGAGATATGAAATATATTCAAATGATAGTTTCTTAATTTAATCTATATGTAAAAGCTTGCCTACAGATTACAATACATAGGTCAAGCTTTCTTAGAGTTAAAAAATCTATACCAGCTCAAGCTTTCTTAAAAGTTCAACTTTCATTGGACGAGAAAATGAACAATAAATTCATAAGGCTATCTGGGTGAAAGTTTATGTGTATTATAAGATAATATAGGATCCACCACATGCACATACAGCCATAATCAATCTACAAAATCATATTCTTTAATATATTACAAGTATACACGGATTCATATTTAGGGCATACAAATTATAATAATACACTTGTTCCAGTAGAGAAGGTTTAAGCAAAATGCAAGCAGCAAATTATTACATTGATTGTATTCTTAAGCAGTAATATTATATGTGCCTTAACCAGAAGATAAGATCTAAACCTAAAACCATCTACAGTTCAACAACCACCACAGCAATAAACCATAATAACAAGATAAAGCAATGAACGGGAGAAAAATATAGAAGGAACAACCTTTTTCCCTCTTCCAACACTTCCTGTGATTAAGTCAGGATCAAAATCTGCATCTGCAGGGTCATCTTCTGCAGCAAATAAATGAACTAATTTTTAAGAAAAGCGCATACAGTATGAAAATAGATACAATTCCAATGTGAACGACGTAATTTCACAAACATGTATATATGATCAAACAACAACAAAGTTACCATCTTCTTCCTCCTCGTCATCTTCAAAATCAGCATCTTGGATATATTCAATCTCTGAAGAAGCTTTTGACTTGTTTCTAGACATAAAGTTACGGGCAGCAACATGCGGCTGTGGTATTGAATTATAACCAGCTGCACTATTTACCAGCTTGTGGTGCACTGAATCATTTTGGTCATCTACATCCAGCTCGTAGTAATCATCAGACAGCATCTCATCCACGTTTTGACCTTTATTTACTTCTGAGAAATCATTGCCTGATCCATCTTCAATGTTATACCCAGAACTGCTTTTCGATTCTTGCCCTGACTCTGACCCATGTCTATGATGCATGGGTTGACAGTCCTTCCAAAACGTTGATCCCCACTTCCCGGTTGGTTTCCTTGTAGTAGTATTAGCATCCGTTAAATTCAATAAGTTATCATCATCCTCAGTCACCGACTCATTTAGTGACTTAATCTTTGCTGTAAACCCTTTATCCACACTCGAAGTTGCTTCCAAATCATCGTTTCCTACACCGGTCTCGAGTCTTTCTATAGTTCCACCTGGCCTCTTGTCATTAAACTCACCATCTGAAACTGTTGCATTGGTATAGTTCCTAAAAAAGGCCATTCTGACTGTAACCTGAAACCAAAGTATTCAAAAATCAAAAACACACACAAAACGACCAAAAGTAGACTTTATCCTCGAGAAGAAAATCAAATCTTCACGTCAATTACGTAACAAAAAAGGTAGAACCACAACAATAAAAGGACGATCCAGACCCAAAAGGACGAAATTCAATCGGATCGGTCACTCTACGCACACCACAACATCAAAACCACAACAAAACACTTGTAATTCCTAAATCCACAACACAAAACCCTAAACTAACAGTATGAAAACACTATCGACGGATGCTTGAGTGAGCGACTGCTGTAACACACGGTTATTCATTCAAATCAATCAATTGGAGATGACTCACATTTGTTAGGAACAAGGAGCCATACAAACACGCATATACAGAGAGATTACGTTGGCGTGTGCGTATACAGATAGAGAAACACTCGGCGCACGCTAGCAATCGGAGTGACGTCGGAAAAGTGGGCCGTCGGGGGTAAGAAAGACGCCGGCGGAAAAGAGAGCCGATTGAAGAAGAAATAAAAGGATTGAAAGAAGGAGGTTTGATGTGTGTATCGGAAAGTGCAGAGGGAGGGGCGGTGGTGCGACGGCGGTCACCGGCGATGCGACGGAGGGACGGAGAGAGACGATTTGGGAAATTTTGACGAAGGGTTATTTTTGTTTAATTCCTGCAGTTGCCTTCTAATCGATTTTATGTAAAAGCCTTTTAATTGGGGGAGTATGTGCGACCACGAGATGTGGGCATGTGGCGCTGGTTATTTCAATCAACGGTCCAGATTCGTTGGTTGCTTCTTGACTTCCCTTTAAAAGTATGTAAGTTTGGTTTTGGCATTCATTTTTATTTATAACTTGTTTATCATTTACAAACTAAGAATCGGTTAGTAAATAGTCATTAACTTATTATTACCAAGGGCATGTTTGAAAATGCTTATTTTGATTCAAAAATACTTTTGACAAATAATATTTATTACTTTATAAATTTTTTAAAAAGTATTTTGATTATATAATAAATTAAAACGTTATAAAATGATAAAAAAGGAAATACTTTAAAATACTGAGAATTAATAGGAGGTAGCAGAAGGGTATTATAAAAAATTAAATCATAATTAGTTTTTTAAAGGTCCATAAGTAATCATTCCCTTACTTTTTAAAATTTTTTTACCCTATATGATAGATCAGTTTCAAAAGTCATTTCGGATTTGCCAATATTTTTTTAACTTATTAACTTTTCAAAAGTTAATAAGTCAAAAGTAAAAAAGGAAAAAATCGATCCCAAACATGCACTTACTCATTTGTTCGCTCTTAAACATCCGACTGGGTCATTCGTATGGGCCATTCGGTTGAATGGTCCATACTCATGGTCCATTCGGACGAATGGCTCCCATTCGTATGATAAGTCCATACTAATGGTCCATTCGTGCGAATGGGTCAACCTTATGAAATTTTTCTGCATTTCTTACCATTTTACATTTAAACCCTTTTCAAACTCTAGAATCAACATTATACGCATTTGATCATCTCAGACATGATCTTTTTAACTTGAAAAACTTTTGATCACCTCAGACGTGATCATCTCTGACAATTTGTCACCTCAGACGTGACCCTATTAAACTTTGACAAACACATGTGGCCATCTCAGACATGACCCTTTTAGGTGAGTTAATCCCATACCGATTTTCATGATGTAGTCCAACAAACAAACAAACATGACTAACTAACTAGAAACTTAAACTAAATACAAAAATAAAACTTGTTTTTGACTTTTTGTGAGAGATAAATCCTAAGATAGACATCTACTAGATTTGGTTCCAGAATAGGCAGCTTCAATTTCGTTTGACCTCACCTGGACCAATTCAATTTTGGAATCATACAGGCAAGTCAAATCATTTGGGACTTGTTATCAAAACCTTTAGATGCTCACTTCTTGGTTTTCATCCAGAGTCTTTAGCAAATTTAGGAGATCACACTGGTACTATTAGATTCCCACATTGATTTGAACTTTCAAGAATTGCAGCCACAATGATTGTCAGTGTATTTGTCCTCTTAAATCCATACACAGACTTTAGACACAAACTGGTGATAGTTTTAGATTTAATTATTTCAACTAACATTTGTGGATCCCACACTTATATGGTAATCAACATTCCTCAGGAGCTTTTGAGCGGTCTATGGGTATTTTTACAAGAAGAGACTATTCGTAGAGCTTTCAAAGAGAAGCCAATCCTCAGGTTAGTGCCATCGCACAGCAGAGAGGCGGCAAACAACAATGAATTCTAGAATATCTAGGTTATGCTTATCCTCAAGTCAGTGCCATCGCACAGCAGAGAGGCACACAACCTATCTTCTTGTTAGAGCAGCTGCATTTTATTTTGTACAGAATGCACCAACAACATATGTCATTAGCTTGATAGCATTTGTCTTTCATTTTTTTCCGTGCTTTGCTCTATTTATGGTCATCCGCACACATTTGTGGCGTTTACATGCTCATTACCCCTTATTGGAATATTGTTGATTGTGTTAACCAGTGATAAGATGGCAGCCCACAGTCAGTTGAACAACTTAGTTTGATCTTGAAATCACCAGTCAGGTCTACTCATCTATTGTGTTGAATCTACCGACATATCATTTGTGGTCTAGCAACCTCTAGGTCTACTTCTTTGTGTTACCTTAGTAGTTACCAGTTTTTCTATCATCTTCCCTTTTTATATTGCTTAGACTACACAGACTTATACTTTGAATTTTGCATCTTTTCTAAATTAAATTTTAAAGTCCTTTTGATTTGTTCTTGTGTACTATCATTTTCCAAAATGTTTGAATCGGTATCATAGATACGATCTACCTTATATCAGCTATCCACTCCTTCTCACTCGTTTTTTTTGATAATGTTACTAGCTGACCTACTCTCCCCCTAAAATTATAAAATCATACTGGATTTAATTATTTTAGGATTTTAATAGACAACTAAATAACATGAATTCAATTTAAACAGAATAAAATAAATAAAGAAAAATAAACAAGAAAAATATAACTACAATGCATCGGACTACACATGATCATCGTCAGGAATAACATGGTTTATCAAAGGCTTTTGTATAAAGGTCAGCGCGTTGAAAGTCAGTATTAATTTTTACCACATCGATTAAGTTCTTTTCAAAACAGTCTCTTATGAAATGGTATTTAATACCGATGTGTTTGGTCTTTGGATGTTGTATCGGATTTTTAGTTACTGCAATTGCAGCAGAGTTATCAACAAAGATAGGAGTAGAAGAAAACTTTAAACTGTAATCCCGCATTTGCTATTGAATCCAGATGATTTGTGAACAGCAACTTGCAGCAGCAACGTATTCGGCTTCACAGGTTGACAATGCAACCGAGGTCTGCTTCTTACACTGCCAGGTAACTAATCTCCTCCCAAAGAATTGACACCCTGCTGATGTAGACTTGTAGTTCATCTTGCATCCCCCGTAATCCGAGTCACTATACGCCATGAGCTCAAAGTCATCATCATGAGGATACCACAACCCAAGTGTGGGTGTACCCTTCAAATAACGAAATATCCTTTTGACCCCGATCAGATGGTTAACCTTAGGCTTAGCCTGATATCTAGAATATAAACATGTAGCGAATGAGTCCAGTCGTGCGAATGGCTCACTCGTGCGACTGAAGCTGCTGTTTTGCGAAAATTTCTAGGTTAAACGTGTTTTAGCCGTAAAAATTCGAAATTTCGCAAACCCTAATCGCCTAAGGCCGTAGAAACCGAAACTTGATGAGCAGGGAACGTCCAAGACAACTTTTGACTCAAAAGATTGTGTTTTTAGTGTAAAAACACAAACTTTTTATCAATCTTGATTGAATCACACGTAATCAAGAGCCAAAGCTCTGATACCACTTGTTAGGACCTGGTATTTGAACGAAATACCGAATGATTAACGTGTAAACCAAACCAAATAGTGCGGAATCCTATTTGATTGGCGATCCAATCGGTGAGAACGCACGTAGAATCAATAAAGTATTGAATCAAACGTTAAGAATCGATTAGGAATCGATCTACAACGTTCTATGAACTTGGAGTATCAACTTGGAGGCTTCTGGACGGCTAGGGTACGTTTGGAGTCGTAATAGAATGAATGCTTACGTTTTTCCACGAATTGGGTTGTATTTATAGGTTAGTACTGTTCATTCGTGCGACTGAACCATTAGTATGGTTCATTCGTGCGATTGTGTAAGGCCCCGTTCCCGGGACGCTTACCGCTGGGTTCTCATCGCACGTAAATCATATAATTACGTTTGTATTTAATAAATCGCAGCGGAAAACTAAAACAAACTTTCATTTCCATGTAAATGCTTTTGCAAATTAATACAACATTCATTACAAAAATAGTTTGTTCGCATTACAATGCAAAAACATTAATCAAAAGAATGTCATCCCAAAAGAGCTGAGTAGTCGCCCGTGCCATCCTCAGCAATCGTTACCTGCCAACTGGAAACACATCAAAGTCAGCGTTGCTGAGTGAGTTCTAGTTTTATAAATAAAACATACTTTACTTTCATATAAAACCGTTCGTTACTTTTACATGATCACACATCGTACGTACACATAGATAATATCATTATTATCTTCTTGATTCGTTCATTCGTTCTTTCATTACCTTACTTGCGCATCGGACATCATCCATACCAATACCATGTGCTACACCCCGGTTAGTCGTAGCTACCGGCCGAAGTCAACAAATGAACAGCTAAAGTATGCCACGGTACTAGGAGTAACCATCAGTCTTAGCTACTGGGCCGAAGTCAACAAATGAACAGCTAAACGTATGCCACAGTACTAGGGGTGAGCGGTAGAGGTTTTACATTCAGGGTCAATCACCAAGAAGGACCCGTTATCCGATGTGTGCAAGACGTTTCATTCGTTCATTAATACATGCATTCATTCATCATGTTCCTCTTTCTTTATCTTTCACTTTACGTTACATAATACTTCGTTCATTCATCATAACAGGTAAAGCCATAGGAAAGATATTATACATCACACTAAGGAACATTAACATGCATCAACATCACATCATACAGGGCAACATCATACATACATAACAATCCTAAACATGCAACATCATCATCATCATGCCCAACATGCTTTCTAAGACCTCGATCGTCATCTTAAAAACCCTTATGGGAACCTTTACATCAAAACTTACATCTGCACCTTCCCCCGAAAGTCAGAAGTCATTCTACACCTTCCTCGGGTTCAACAGCCCTATTCGGGTGTATGGACACCCTTCAGTCGCATGGCCTCCATGCGACTAAACATCATGCGATTGAACTAATACGGATGAACACCTATGCGAATGAACATCCAGTCGTGCGAATGAACAATGCGGATGAACACCTATGCGACTGGACCTTCAGTCGTGTGAATGAACCTTCAGTCGCATGACCCCCATGCGACTGGCCCTCCAATCGTGCGAATGAACCCCAATCACACCTAATCGGCCGTATGGCCTCCATTCGGCCTCCAGTCGGTCGCCTAGCCCTAACTGATGCAGAATGCAGTTCAACCCAACTGCAGCCGAGGGTTTTCGGCCTCCAAACTCATCTAAACCCATTTTAAGCCTAAATCGACCATCCTAAACCTTAGGGATGCATACCATAACATTATACAAGCACAACCAAGCAAGAAATCAAGCCCCAAACGGGTCCTACGCATACATACGGGTCTTCACCCAAAAACGCGAAAAAGGGTTTTTAGATGTGTTCCAGCCCCAAAATCATTCAAAAACATGTAAAAGAGGGGTCCTAGAACTCACCTAAACGAGCACAATGACAAGAGCTTCGATTCGGCTTGCTTCACAACAATTTTGGCGACCCGAACCGACCCGAACCAACACTTTTTCCTCTTTTTCCCTTCTTTCTCTCTATTCTTCTCTTTGTAAGCTGAAATGTGAGTGTGGGGAGAGTGGGTTGCCCTCTCCCTACATATATCACCACATTTTCCCAACTTTTCTTCGTTGGCGAGTTTGGTCCCTCGAATTTTGGACTTTATTTTCTTTTCTTTCGCCACCGGCTTCAAAATAATAAATATCCGGGTGTTACAGATTGAACCATGCAGTTGATTCATCCGCACGGCTGAGTGTTCAGTCGTGCGCCTGAGTCAGTCGCATGAAGTTGTTCAGGCGTATGAACTATTTAGGCGCATGGACACTCAGTCGCATGGCCAGTCGGACGCATGAGAACTTCACTTCACCAAGTTTGAGTGTATTCAATATTATAACATTATGCATAACACTTCAAACAATCACAACCTAATTAACCAATTCAACATCGACTCATTAATGAAATATTAAACATTATAAATAACAGACAACCAATATCATTTCATTATTCATTCCAAACATCACACTAGAATCAGACAAACAAGATCTATTACATTCATATCATGATCTAGGGACATACATGTACCAACACTACCAGGTGTGCCACCACCGTGAGGTTGAGTTTCAGATTGACTTGATACCAGGTGCCCAACGGTAGCTAAGGCACCGTATCGGTTGGCTCCGACTGAGATGAAAGAGTTAATGGAGCAGTTGCAAGAGCTGCTCGATAAGGGGTTCATTAGACCGAGTATCTCTCCCTAGGGTGCCCCGGTCCTGTTCGTGAAGAAGAAAGACGGTAGTATGAGGATGTGCATTGACTACCGCGAGCTGAACAAGTTGACGGTGAAGAACTGATACCCTTACCGAGAATAGTGTCCATGCGCCTGCATAATGCCCATGCGCCTAAGGACTTAGACTATTTTCTGATTTTGGGGAAAAAGTGTAATGTAGGCTTTGACTTGGGAGATTCCCGGGGGCTATGTAAGTTGAGTTTTTGAAGTCATTTATGTTATGATGATGTGATGTATGATGTGATGCATGATTGTATGATATGTTTATGTTCCTTATATGATGTATGATTATCTTTCCTATGAATTTTCATGTTATGATAAAGAATGAACCGAAAGTATTATGTAACGTAAAGTGAAAGATAAAGAAAAAGAAAAATGATGAATGAATGCATGCATTAACGAACGAATGAACGTAAAAAGTCTTGCAAGCGAACGTATGGAGGTGCACACCCTTTGTAGGTGTTAGCTCAACGGTGTGCGGGTTAGCTACCCTAAAGGATGCACATTGGGGTCCAATCCTTGTGATTGACCAAATGAATGGGATCCTTGCCGCTTGCCCTAGGTACTAGAGTCAGCTTCGTGCACAATGTTCGAGGTCTACGAATGACCTCAGGCCCAGTTACCCGCTTCGTGCACAATGTTCGGGGTATAGCATATGGCATTGATCCGGAATAAAAGAGAAAAGATAAATGGTGATTGTACTTGCCCTAGGTACTGGAGTCAGCTTCATGCACAATGTTCGAGGTCTATGAAAGACCTCAGGCCCAGTTACCCACTTCGTGCATAATGTTCGGGGTAATGTACATGTCACCGGAAGTAATGAGTGAACGAATGTGAACGAACATAATGGAAGATAATAATGATATTATCTGTATGTACGTATAATGTATGATAACGAGTGAATGTAAAGTATAGTATGAATTTGAAAGAAAAGTGTGTTGTATTTATAAAACTAGAATTCACTCAGCAACGCTGACTTTTATACATTTTCAGTTGGCAGGTAAACGTTGCTGGGGATGGCACGAGGCAGCTACTCAGCTCTTTTGGATGACATTCTTTTGTTAATGTTTTTGCATTGTAATGCGAACAAATGATGTTTTGAAATGAACGCTTGTATTAACTTGCAAAAACATTTGTAATGATATGAAAAGTTATATTTTTATGTTTCTGCTGCAATGTTTTCGTAAGGCAAATGCAATTATAATGTTTTATGTGCAATGAATGACCACTGTGAGGTCTCCAGAAACGGGGCCTTACATCACCATACCACCACAATGGCCAATGCCTGACAATCACCTACCACCACCATCACCATTATCTGATCTGCATTGACCACCACCATCGGCTGACGAGAACCAACCACCACTATTCCACCATGACACCATAACCTTTTCTACGCTTAAACCACTTAAAACCTCAAATCCTTTGAGACCTCAAACCACCATGTTCCCATTATTAACTACATCGCCTACCCACTCCTAGGCACCACCATACCGCCACAACACATCCACTAAAACAATCTAATTAGCTAACCTAGGGTCTGGGAGCACATTGCTCACTAGAACCTTAAAACTTAATGTGGTATTTAAAGATATATGAAATTTAAAACTTGCATTTTACATATTGCTAGATGAGTAAGTAACTGATGATTAGAAATATAAAACATCTAGAAGTGCATTTATTATTTTAGGAGACCATTAATAATAATAAAATATAATATATTTGACATTACTTTGTTTTTAACGAAACTTAGGTCGACTTCTAAAAAAAGCTCTTCTTAGTGTGATATTTGAAATTTTATAAAACGTTATATTTTAAAAGTTACGATCAAAAATGAATGAAGCAATTGAATTAATTATAAAAGTAAGCAAGTAGCTACTCACTTCCATCCCATATAGTCGCATGACATTTTTGAGGTTGCCTTCTTATAACTTGAAGCTTATAGGTTTCTTTTGAAATATAAGTTTCTCTTGAGATCGCTCTAGTATAAAAAGAATATTAAGTACTTGATATCCCTTTGGGTGTTGTTATTAGTCGTTTTTGGAGCTTGAGTAGAAGCACAAGTAAGGAGACTCCATAACAACATGCGTATATAGTTTTAAGCTATGTTCTTGTTTATGTTTTATGTCAAGTTAATTTTATTTATGATAGTATTATTATTATGAGTAGTATTAGTGTGGTATTATTTTTTTAGGCATTAGGGTTATTATGAGAAATGAGTATTAGGTTGCTTTGCATTAGTTATACATTTAACTGATCACTTATGCTTAAACAAGATAGTGTTAACCAATATCCAACAATGATAATAATAACAACTAGTTAGTTGTACCAATACCTAACTTCATTTAATCGTATCAGAGCTTTGAGATATTACCATATTATACTGGTAACTGTTACAACTATTAAGCCAAATAGGTGAGTTATCATGTATTTTCAAAGCTATGATAATATAATTGTTGTGTTTGTACTGGTAATAATTATAATCCTTACAAATATGCACGGGTAGGTTAGGGTATATAGGATCTTGATATATTAATGGCGTGTGTCAAACTAGTTGAAAAAGGACTAGGGTGTCCTATATGCATCAAGAGCATACTCATATGTCACACCCTCAAAATTCACATGCGGGGTTTCACCATGAGGCATGTAAACAAACAAGGATCCAAGTCATTAGTTACTTAGAACAACTCTATATGTAATATTTAAAAAAAACTCAGGGTTTAAAACTTTAAAGTATTAAGGAAGCGTTTAGTAAATACTTCAAACCCAAAATATTAAAGTGTAAATTGTGCAAAACACATGCCGAAACCACTATTTAAATGTTTGTATAAAACCAAAATGTAAAGAATGCAAGTTTGAAGAACATATGCTCGACTTGTGTAATGCTCCTGGGGGTTATGGAATCTCGGATGCGTAAAGGGGTTATGGGGGGCTACGGTTTTGATTTTTTAATATTAAGTTTAGTAACAATTACAAATAAACCATCCTTGTTTAAACTTCATAAAAAACTAATCTTTTTTACACTTTTTAAATAGCTTTAACCGCATAAGATATGAATCATTATCAAGTAATAATAATCATATATTCCAGTTGGTAACAATATACATGAATCATATATCACAAGTCATCATGTTATAAATCAAAATTCATAAGTAACATAAACAATCATGCATAACATAATTACATGTTAATAATCAACATTATTAATTAAATTATCATATGTTACCTAAAATTCATTATTATTAGGTCATAAATGTTCAACAACAACTAGTGTGTGCTTACGACACGTGTATGTAAGACCAAATGGAAACTAATGAAGTTTTGGTATTGGGAAATTACCAGATGTCACATCATACCTATTTGTGGATGAGTATTAGGTCCCGATTGTGTTGTCTTTTTGTAAGGCCCTGTTCCCGGACGCTCACAGGTCAGTAATCGCACATAAAACATATAATTACATTAACTTTACTAAAATCGTGCAGCGGAAACACTTTAAACAAACATTTCATTTCCTTTAAATAAACACTTTTGCAAAATAATACATCATTCATTACAAAATATAGTTCGTTCGTATTACATTGCAAAAAAGTTATACAAAAGAACGCCATCCAAAAATGCCAAGTAGCCGCCCCGCGCCATCCTCAGCAATGCTCACTTGCCAACTAGAAAATGCATAAAAAGTTAGTGTTGCTGAGCGAGTTCTAGTTTTATAAAAACTTTGCATTACCTTCCATTCGTTAAAACATTTTCATTACTATCACACGTGATCACACATCGTACATACATCACGGTAATCATTATTATCTTCATCATCGTTCGTTTCGTACATTTCGCACGTTTTGCACATTTCGTACTTATCGCACTTTTCGTACATTATTATCTTTCACTTCTATCTAGGTCCTGTCATGTGCTTAACCCCCCCCCCCCTTTAGAGCACCAAGCTATTCATCTAGGGTTAAGCGACAAGGACCCCATATCGTACGTATGGAGTGGTCACTAGGACAGACTCCCTCTGTGTGTGTGAACTCGTATGGGTTCGCCAACTCGTACGGGCTGAAAATTACGAACAAACCATTTTTGCCCCAAAACTTCAATCTTTTACATCAAAAACCTTGGCTTATCACCCAATAAGCTTTATCTAAGCTTCTTACATGTTTTCCTGCACAAAAACGTGATTTTTGGGTGAATCTTTGCCACTTTTAAAAAACCCAAACCCTAGAATCCGGGTTTACATCAAAAGCAATGATCAAATGATGTTTCTTACCTGGATTCTTGGTGTTTTATTGTTGTTTGGATGCCTACAAACACCGGTCTTCAATCCCGAGATCAACCGAGCCTTGAATCTTCAACTCTCTCTACTTTCTCTCTCTACTCTCTCTCTCTCTAGAACTAGAGTGTTGAGTTGCAAATGAGAGCTGCTCTAGCTAATCCGTTTATATATACTGGGCGTTCTCGGGACCTTAAACTCGCTGAACACATAACCGCGAAGTCTACTCGGTCTATAACCCATATTCATCTTATTTTCATTAAATGATCTCGTCTAAGCCCATTATTATTAATGGCTCGCTTAGACATTATTCTGGGCGTTACAAGTCCACCCCCTTTTATTTAGGTTTCGTCCTTGAAACCTGATAGTCGTTCAACAGTTGAGGGTAATGCTGCCTCATCTCCTCCTCAACTTCCCAAGTGGACTCTGATCCCTTCCTGTGCTTCCACTGTACACGCACCAAGGGAACCACCTAATTCATTAGCCTATTCTCTTTGCGATCGACGATCGCCACTGGTTGCTCCACATAATTGAGCCGTTCATCCACTTCAATATCCTCTAGTGGCACCACCATATCCTCCTCGGCTAAGCATTTTCTCAAGTGAGATACATGGAATGTCAGATGAATTCCACTTAACTCACTGGACAACTCCAACCTATAGGCCACCTCTCCTACTCGAGCAATAATTCGGAAAGGCCCTATGCATCTCGGGCTCAACTTGCCCTGCTTCTTAAACCGAATGATTCCCTTCCAGGGTGAGACTTTCAACATAACTCTGTCACCCACCTAGAATTCAATCGGTCTACGTCGTTTATCGGCGTACGACTTTTGCCTATCTTTAGCTGCCTTCATACAGGCTTTGATCCTTTCTAGCTTCTTAGTCGTAGCCTCAACCACCTCGACACTCCCTAACAAGCAGGTGTCCTACATCTCCTACCATATACCATCTCATAAGGAGGCATGCCAATGCTGGCATGGTAGCTATTATTATAGGAGAACTTGGCTAACGGTAAGTGGTCATCCCAACTTCCTCCAAAATCAATGACGCATGCCCGAAGCATATCTTCTAGCGTCTGAATGGTCCTTTCCGACTGACCATCTGTCTGGGGGTGATAAGCCGTGCTAATATATAAACTCGTCCCCATCACATCATGGAATTTCTTCCAAAATTTAGATGTCAACCGGGGGTCACGATCAGACACAATAGACACCGGCACACCATGAAGAGTCACAATCTCCTTGATGAATAGATCCGCCAACCTCTTAGATGAATATGTCTCACGGATCGGTAGGAAGTGAGCACTCTTCGTCAAACGATCAACTATCACCCATATAGCATCGTACCCTCGCGTGGTGCGCATTAGCTTCATAATAAAGTCCATGGTGATATGCTCCCACTTCCACTCGGGTATGTCCAAAGGTTGGATCTTCCCGTATGGCTTCTGATGCTCTTCCTTCACCTGCAAGCAAGTGAGGCACTTACTCACGTACTCCACTACGTCACGCTTCATACCCGACCATCAATACTCTTTCTTCATATCTTGATACATTTTTGTAGCACCGGGATGAATGGAGTATCGAGTCTTATGAACTCATCCATAATCTTCCCACGTAGATCCCCAAAACGTGGAATCCACATCCGTCTGAATCAGGTCCTAACCCCAAGTGTGTTTTCACCCAACTCCGCGACCAGACCTCTCATTCTTTCAAAGTTAAGATGATCTTCCTTCAGTGCCTCATCTTGAAACTTTTTGACCTGCTTCATCATATCAGAGGTCATGACCAACTGGTAAGCCTTCACCCGAATCAGCTTGGGTCTCTCCTTTCGGCTAAGGGCATCCGCCACCATGTTGGCTTTGCCCGGATGGTAGTGGATCTCGCAATCATAATCCTTTATGAGCTCCAACCATCTCCTTTGCCTCATGTTCAAATCTTTCTGCTCAAAGAAGTACTTCAAGCTCTTGTGGTCAGTGAATATAGTGCACTTCGTCCTATACAGGTAGTGCCTCCAAATCTTTAACGCAAAGACCACAACTGCAAGCTCCAAGTCATGAGTAGGATAATTGGCCTTATGAACTTTCGACTGTCGGGATGCATAGGCTATAACCTTTCCTCTCTTCATCAACACACATCCCAACCTTGAATAGGAAGCATCAAAACAAACCACCAAATCTTTGCTTCCATCGGGTATCGACAAGACAGGAGCTTGAGTCAACCTCGCCTTTAACTCCTCGAACGCCTTCTCTTGAACTTGACCCCATACAAACTTTACATCCTTATGGGTCAACTTAGTCAATGGAGAAGCTATCTTAGAGAATTCTTGAATGAATCTTCTATAATAGCCCACCAAACCTAAGAAACTACGAATCTCGGATGGCGTCTTCGGAGACTTCCATTGCATCATCGCTTCCACCTTTGTCGGGTCCACCATAATCCCCTCAGGATTCACCACGTGACCAAAGAACTGAACCTTGCGCAACCAAAATGCACACTTGGAGAATTTGGCATACAGTTTTCCCCTTCTCAGCGTCTCTAACACTTCCCGAATATGACCGGCATGCTCCTCCTCACTCTTGGAATAAATCAATATATCATTAATAAACACAATCACGGACTTATCCAACATCGTCCGACACACTCAATTCATCAAGTCCATAAAAGCAGCTGGCGCATTGGTCAAACCAAAAGACATAATGAGAAACTCGTAGTGTCTATAATGTGTGCGAAAAGCTGTTTTAGCAATATCCTGCTCCTTTACCCTCAACTGATGATAACCAGATCAAAGGTCTATCCTTGAAAACCAACTGGCTCCCTAGAGCTAATCAAACAAATCATCAATTCTCGGTAAGGGGTACCGATTCTTCACTATCAACTTATTCAGCTCACGGTAGTCGATACACATCCTCATACTACCATCCTTCTTCTTCACAAATAAGACCGGAGCACCCCAAGGAGAGACACTCAGTCGAATGAACCCCTTATCAAGCAACTCTTGAATTTGCTCCATCGATTTTCATCTCAGTTGGAGCCAACCGATACGGCGCCTTAGCAACAGGTTCTGGTATCAGATCAATATGAATCTCGATCTCGCGGTCTGGTGGTAGTCCTTGTAAGTCTTCGAGAAACACATCTGGAAAGCCACACACCACTGGTACATCGGACAATTGTGGTGTTTGCGTATCCACATCCTTGACATAGGCCAAATAGGCGCTACACCCATGCCTCATGAAATTTTCCGCCACCGCCATCGCAATAACCTTTGGGATTGTTGTGACTCGATCACCATAAACTGTCACCGAGATCCCATTAGGCGCCGTCAATAGAATCATCTTCTTGCGACACACAATGTTCGCCTTGTAGTCCGCCAACCAATCCATGCCTAGGACTACATCAACCACCTAAGGTCATCACAAATGGTCTAACAGGAAACTTATGACCTTCTAATTCAATGTCACAGCCTTCTATCATCTCAGAAATCCTGGTAGACTTACCTATGGCAGTTTCTACATCGAAGGGCTCATAAATACTTCTACTATTAATAGGAAACTTAGCACAAAAGGCAGCAGAAATGAAACTCCTACTAGCATCGGATCAAACAACACAGATGCAAGAGTTTGGTTTACTAGAAACGTACCAGACACCACATCGGGGTTAGTCCTAGCCTCCTCCCGAGTCATCGTGAAAGCTCGGGCGCTTGCCTTCTGCCCTTCAGTTCCGGTCTTCCTCCCTGCCCCAAAACTCTCCGCCTTCGGCTTCTTGCAATCCCGGCTCAGATGGCCATTCTCTCCATAGTTATAGCACCTTACAACTCCATAATCTCTAGCCATATGACCAGGATTCCCACATTTGAAGCACATGTTTGACCCCCATTTGCATTCTCCCGAATGCTCCTTCCCATATTTACCATATTTCTTTGACCCTGCACCAGATGTGACCACACGTCGGTCACCCACCTTTGCCACCTTGTTGTTTGGAGCGGCTCCACCACGTCCAAACCGTTTCCCATTCCAGTTTCGATCACCACCACCCTTTTTGTTCACCTTAGCCACCGCCACCTCTCGCTCGTCATACAGTCTTCCCGCCAGATCGACCACTGACCTAAACGTACTTAGTCGAGCGGCGATCATATGCCTGTGAATATCTGCTGGCAAGCCCCGAATATACCTCTTGATCTTTCGCGACAGAGGTGTCACTTGATCCGGCACCAACCGTGCCATTTTGTTGAATTTGGTGGTGTACTGCTGATAGAACTCTCTCTCAACCTTATCCATCTCCCTATGAGGATAGAATTCCTCAATCACCAACTTCTTTAACTCTGCCCACCTCATCCTCCCGATAGCCCTGATACCCTCAGGTTGGACAATATTGTCCCACGAACACAGAGCCAAGTCCACAAACGAGTGGGCGACGAACTTCACCTTCTGATCCTCCCGACACTCATTGATATCAAGAACAACTTCCATCTCTCTCACCCATCGGTGAGCAGCAGTAGCAGTGCCATTTCCATCAAAAGTTGGGGGCTTGCATCTCATAAACGCCCCATAGTTACAGCCTCATGCTGCCTCTTGCACAGGCTCTTCTTCCTCCTCTTCATCATCAGAGAGAACCATCTCAGTTTCCGGTCCCTCACGTCCTCCCGAGGACCTGTTCCTCTCCCTTCTATCTCCTTCCCTTACGACCTTTATCACTTTGGTCACCACAGATGGTAGGATTGTCTGCATGACTTGATGCACTTCCTCCACAATAGCCTCTTTCACTAAGGACCTCAAGTTAGCACTCTCATCTCCGCCCTATGGATGAGGGGTCTTGGGCTCTTCATGAGCCACCTTCTCGGCCCTAGGCCTTCCTCTCGTGACCCGTGGTTCAGCACCACATCCACCATGACCTCCACTACGAGAAGCCTTAGAAGATCTACCGCCAGCCATCTTCTAAGCACACTATAAGATTCAAACACCAACACGGTCATTCAAGGTAATAACTCAGTTTATGTCAAGTATAGTAAGTCCCTAATTACAGTGGCCAGTTGTGATTAGCCACTTACTTTACTCTTCATACCCCAATCATTTCCTCTCCTGACTACATCAGTATCTAAATCTACTAAAGGCACATAAACCACATAACATGCGCACATAATATCGGTCAACATTAAGAAAATACCTGATGGCACGCAGCTACTCGGATTGGCATCCCTTCCCTTTCCGTCCCATTTTCAGTTTAAGTTTAGGTTTCTTTTGAAAATTGACCCGTTTCACTTAAACTTTGGCTCTGATACCAACTTGTAAGGCCCCATTCCTGGGACGCTCATAGCTGGTCAGTCATCGCACATAAAACATATAATTACATTAACTTTACTAAAATCATGCAGCGAAAACACTTTAAACAAACATTTCATTTCCTTTAAATAAACACTTTTGCAAAATAATACATCGTTCATTACAAAATGTAGTGAAGGGTTTGTTAGAAGATAAAATCAAAGTTTAACCTCTTAAACTTTCTGAAAAACGCAGCGGATATATATTTTGAAACATGATTATAAAACTGAAAAATCATGTTCTTTAGGTGACAAATATATGTATAAAACAAACCCATATTCCAAAGGATCATATTATGTGAATAAGCAAGCTATGAAAACATAAAACGAGCATTATGGACAGCCATATAGAGGCTGCCATAAACTACCTTTCAGCAGCTCAAAAGGGTCGAAATCTTTGAAGATGATGATGGTTTTTGAACAGCAATCCTTCAAGGTGGAGGACCTCAAGCTTGTAATACCCACAAGGTCTTCAAACACCTAGATTGTTAGGAAGCTTGACACCAAAGTTCTACACCAAGGAACCTTCAAAACACGAAATTTTCAGCCTCTTTTTGAGCTGGAAAAATCCGAAAATTGTCTAGCCTTGTAGAGAACTTTTGTTGCTTAAGTGTGTGTTAGAGAAGGTGAGATTGTGGAAGAGTGTTCAAGTGAGTAATGTCACTCAAGAACCAAGAGAAAAGATGGGTGTTTTAAGGCCAAGGGCGGCCGAAATTGCCCATTTCAAATGGGTTTCCCACCCATTTCAAGTTTTATAAAATTAACTCTTTCAATCCCTTAAATTTATAAAATTAAAACCTATTTTAATTTTATAACATTAACACAATTTTATTTGTCATTATTTAACCAACTTAAATAATGAAACAAATAAATATCTCACGAACAAATTATCCATATAATGTTGTTCTATCACAAAAGCAATAATTTAGAAAACCTGTTTTCTAAATTGGTGTCAATATTTATTTGTATGATCTTATCAACAAACAAATATTTATTGGTGTATGTTTGGCTTGTTATTGGGTATGACCCGACTTGGATCATAATGTACTAACCACATCAATCTTGTATGTGTCTTGGGCATATGAGGTCCAACATGTAGTTCGTTCGTATTACAATGCAAAAACGTTATACAAAAGATGCCATCCAAAAATGCCAAGTAGCCGCCCCGCTCCATTCGTAACAATGCTCACTTGCCAACTGGAAAATGCATAGAAAGTCAGCATTGCTGAGTGAGTTCTAGTTTTATAAAAACTTTGCATTACCGTCCATTCGTTACAACATTTTCATTACTATCGCACGTGATCACACATCGTACATACATCAAGGTAGTCATTATTATCTTCATCATCGTTCGTTTCGTACATTTCGCACATTTCGTACTTATCGCACTTTTCGTACATTATTATCTTTCACTTCTATCTAGGTCCTGTCATGTGCTTAACCCCCCCTCTAGAGCACCAAGCAATTCATCTAGGGTTAAGCGACAAGGACCCCATATCGCACGTAGGGAGTGGTCACTAGGACAGACTCCCCCTGTGTGTGTGAACTCTTATGGGTTCACCAAGATCGCACGCTGTATAACACACTGTAATTAGGAAATTACACGTATTGGAGCAGTCACCAAGACTGAACTCTTACTGTGTGTATGAACCCTTATGAGTTAGCCAAAATCGCACGCTGTAGACACACACAGTTGAGCTAACAACTCTCAATGAGTTGTGAACCTCTTTTCATTTGCTTACAAGGCTTTTCATTCATTCATTCATTATGTTCCACTTTCATTATCTTAATTCTTTCACTTCGTTAAGATAATACTTTACGTTCATTATCAATATCACACCACGTAAAGTCACGTCATCATACATAATAAGGAACATAAGAAAACATTTCATGCATAACAAACATAGCATACATAATCGACATACATCATCATCATCATACATAGCATCAATCATACATCATCCTAAACATCATGCATCATACATTCACATACATAAACATATGCATATTAAGTATTAATCATCATAAAACTTAACTGACCCACCGCAGGACAATGGGGGTTCGGGGGCAGCAACCCCTGATAGAGGGGTCCTAGGGCAGCAGCCCCTAATGGGGTCCAAGGGGCAACGCCCCTGGCTGGGGCCGTGCTGCCAGGTCAGCGTGAAATTTTTTTATTTTAACACTTTTATATATAGCACATTTCGTCATTGAAAATCGATCTTCCCGTTAAAACCTCTTAAAATCTTGGTCATCTAAAACGTATATTTAGTATGCATTTCCAACCACAAACTAGTTCAAAACCTTTAAAATAGGGAATCTAGAACTCACCTGTACTCGATGAGTAGCTTCTCAATCAAGCTTACAAAGCAAGGGTTGCACTGCACAACCTGCAGATGAGTTAACACTCAAAGCAGTTAATTTCCGCCTAATTTCTCTGCTAATTCCACAGCAATACCAGCAGTTTCGCTGCTAGTTTCGCCTGCTAGTTTAGCCAGCATTTTCGCTGCTAGTTTCGCTGGCATCTTCGCTGCTAGTTTCGCCCAACTTTCGTTGGATAACCATGTTTGCGAAACTACCTGCGAAACTATAGTTTTGCAGGAAGATCCACAGTTTCGCTGGACAAGTACCTAATTTCGCTGGATGAATGCCCAGTTTCGCAGAACGGGCTGAAAATTACGAACAACCCATTTTTGACCCAAAACTTCAATCTTTTACTCCAAAACCTTGGTTTTTCACCCAATAAGCTTTATCTAAGCTTCTTACATGTTTTCTTATACAAAAACATGATTTTTGGGTGAATCTTTGCCACTTTTAAAAAACCCAAACCCTAGAATCCGGGTTGACATCAAAAGCAACGATCAAATGATGTTTCTTACCTGGATTCTTGGTGTTTTCTTGTTGTTTGGATGCCCACGAACACCGATTCAATCCCGAGATCAACCGAGCCTTGAATCTTCAACTCTCTCTACTTTCTCTCTCTACTCTCTCTCTCTCTAGAACTAGAGTGTTGAGTTGCAAATGAGAGCTGCTCAAGCTAATCCGTTTATATATACCAGGCATTCCCGGGACCTTAAACTTGCCGAACACATAACTCGTGAAGTCTACTTGGTCTATAACCCATATCCATCTTATTTTTATTAAATGATCTCGTCTAAGCCCATTATTAGTATTTGGCTCGCTTAGACATTATTCGGGGCGTTACACTATTGGGGTTCAACCTTGACCTCAACTTTAAGTACAACTTGACTTGGTGGAGAATGCAAGTCTTAAAGCTCACCTTTCTTGATCTTCTGCTAGATCATTCTAATGTGCTCATCTATGATGGACAGAGACATGGGACTAAGCCTCCTTTTGGGGAACCCATACAATTTCAATAAGCTAACTATATTTTGTCTATCCTCATATTTCTTCAGGTTGGCCTTGATGGTGGCTCTTGATTTTGCAGCTTCCTCCTTCATATTTCTCTTAGCAGCTTTTTTATCTTTAATAGCTTCTTGTTCCAACGGCTTAAGGTACTCAAATTCTGTGTACTCATAAAATAGAGGGAGTAAAGTTGTTTCCTAGTAGAGTCCTGTGGCACTCAAGTAGGTAATCATGTTGTCTGTCTTGTTCTTTACCTACTTGAATTTCTTCCTCAACAGCCACAAACACTACTTCAGGGCTTTGTTGATTTGGGGAGAGGACATGGGCTTTATATAATCTTCTTTTCTTTCTTTCTTCTTTGATCTTGAGGAGCAAAGCAGCATCCTCAACCTTTTTTCTCTCTCTTGACACCTCTATGTCAGCTAGTTCATTCAATTCTTCCAAGGAAAGAGAGTTTAGTTCATCTTTTGTAGTTCCTAGCTCCCAGATAATTCAATCTGGTTGCCATTAACTTATCTTCTAGAGTGTTTGGCCATGGGTAGCCCTGATGGCAGCTTGCATGAAACTAGGAGCTTCTCTCAGCCTATCTTCCATTGCTTTCCTCTTCCTTTTCTCCTCCTTAATCTCCTTAGAGTTAGAATCTTTTTTCCTTTGTTAAGCACTGGCCTATGTGACTTAAGGAGGAGAGAGCTTTGGCCTTCTTAAGCTTGTTTTGCACTTGAGCTCTAGCTAAGGAGAGGCTGTGAGGCACCTTACCAACTAGTGTCTTACTAAGGGTAATGAATGTTGAAGGAATAATAGTCTCAAGGTTCACAAGTTCTACAACTAGGCCTTCAACTAAGATTTCCCATTCGAAGCTAATCTTTGGGTCAAACTTAGTTCTAATTGACCAATTTTTTTTCCCTGCTAGCCTTTATCTATATAAGCTGGTTCTTCTATTGAACTCCTCAAACACCCTCATCTGTATCCTCTCTGCTAACCTATTATTCGTCTCTTTTGGCTTGGACTGACAAATGGTAGGTCAACAAGAGCAAAGCTTTCATAGAATCTTAGGGTATGGATGTTGAAGACTTCTTATTGACACTAGAATCTAGAAAACACTAGGGCTATTCTATTATTGTCATACCTCCATCCTACTATTGGATTATCATCATGCTGGCATGGAGGTGGCATAGACCTTGGTGCACCCTCCTTATATAAAGTTTTAACTGTGGCATCCATATTGATGTGGGCCTAAAGATATTGTTGAGTCTGGACAATTACAAGTGAGGGTGGTGAATCCTCAATGTCCATACTCTGAATAATGCCCCCATGTTCTATGGTTGTGGTGACTTTCTCCCCCTTTTGGTAGCATCACCTACTTGAATAGGTGAGTTATAGATTAGGTCCACCGTATCCACAGGTTCTTATGGACATGGTTGAGCATGCCTAGCAGGCCTTTTAGCTAACTTGTCCTTAAGATCGGTGATCTCAAGTTGCTGACTAAGCACATGCCTTTGTAAGGTAGCCACCTGAGATTCGAGGTGACTAATCTTAGACACCAAATATGTGCAAGTTTGTGTCAAATTTTGCACCTTTTGTTGTATGCTCACCTCATCTTCATCAGAAGAATCATGAGGAATGAAAGAACATAACCAAAGTCATCCTTCTCACCACCAGATATATTTGCTTGGTCTCTAGATCTTCCTGCTCAATGATAGCTTAATGAGAAATGTCAAGAAGTTGGGTTTCTATGGTTAACGTCTTAAAGATGTAATCACTTACAAAAGTGAGAGCCTTTTCCACATGGATCTCTTGAACTTGTTTAGAGAGGCCCACCTTAGTAGTTGGGGATGTGGGCTAGATATGAGAGAAGAAGAGAGATTCATGGTACTCACTAAATCCCATATCCTCATCATCATAAAATTCTAGGTTTGGGATTGGTTGGTTAAGATTAAAAGACTGGGATGGTAAGTTTCCCCTAAAGGTTGTTCATATGAGTTTTAAAAGTTAGGATGGAGGCTTAAGGTAGGGGTTATGAGCTAATCAGGCTGAGCATGAGGAACCTCAACAATCATTATAGAAGGAATAGGAGTGGTCTGCTCCCTAGGAGAAGTGGGAACTCTTGGTTCCACTTCCTCCTGCATGGATGAGTATATAGGGGGCTGCTCAATCTGAGTAAACCACTATTTGGATTTTCTTTGGTAGGTGATGGTTTTTATGGCTGTATGGGTTAAGGTTTGACCATTTTCTAAAGCTTTTGAAAGATAGATGTGAAGAACAACAAGGGTCGATGGGGAATTTAGGGCTAGAAGAGTGTAGAAGAAAAGGAAGAAGAAAAAGGGAGATCCATTGTAAAGGCTAATTTTATGCTTAGATATGAGAAATAGTTATTGCAAAAAATAAACTTTGAAATCTAGATGTCGGTTCCACCTCTAAAGTTGATGTTCTTTGTCTTTGAGTGTTGCACAAGATTCTTTATGATGGGTATTGTTGTTAATATGGATAGGAGTCTTCTTGAAGTTGAATCCATAATCTAGCATCAGATTATGAATCTAAAGCATTTGAGCACAACTAGCTTACCACAATAATGTATTTAGCTTCAGCAGTTGATACAGATACACATGATTGGTTCTTGCATTTTCATGAGACTATCCTTCCACTAAGGAATTAACATCAACCAGATGTAAACTTTGTAGTCATGTTGCAGTCACCATAGTCACTATCTATATATGCATATAGATTGAAATTAGAATTCTTTGGACACCAAAGTCCTAGTTTGGGAGATCCTTTGAGGTATAAGAATACTCTTGACAACAAATAGGTATGACATCTTAGGGTTGGCTTGATATCTTGCACGTATGCATATGGCAAACATGATATCAAGCCTGTTGGCTATTAGGTACATAATAGACCCAATCATAGCCCTGTATATGTGTTCATTCGCACACTACCCCTCAAGATCAGGTCCTAGGGAGTGGTTTCTAGATATGGTAGTCTTAGCAATGTTACAGTCAGTCAGATGAAATATGGTTAGTAGTCATGTACACACTTTGACTGGTTTATGAAGATGCCATTGTCAATAGGTTTCACTTGAATTTTTAGAAAGAAACTGAGTTCCCCTATGGCACTCATTTCAAACCTATTCTTCATTAGTTTCTCAAACTCTTTGTAAAGCTTTTCATTTGTTGACCCAAAGATGATAACATCAATATAAACTTAATTAACATCAAGTCATTTCATGTTCTTTTGATGAAGAGTATGCTATCAACAGTACCTATTTTCTAACCATGTTGTACTAGGTGCCGTGACAGTGTCTCATACCACTTCCTTGGTGCTTGATGCAGCCCATAAAGAGCTTTCTTTAACTTGTAGATAGAATCAGGATGATCTGGATCTACAAATCCAGGTGGTTGCTTGACATGCACATCTTTATCTATCACCCCCTTTTATAAAAATATACACTTGACATTAAGTTGGTAGAACTTACAATACTTTAATGCAACAAAAGCAAGGAATATCCTTATAGCTTCAAGTCTTGCAACAAGAGCAAAGACATCTGTGTAGTCAAATCCCTTTTTCTTGAATATACACTTAGACTACTAGTCTTGCCTTGTTCTTATTGACATGACCTCTATCATCTTTCTTGTTCCTTAAAACACACTTAGAAACTATTGAAATTTTCATATGAGGAAGAGGAAACAGGTTACAAACACTTTGTCTTTTGATTGAAGTAGTTCCTCCTGCATTACTTTAATCCAGGATTTCCATGTCCTCCTACATTTGAAATCCCTTTATTTGAGTTTCAAAATCTCATATATCCAAGAGTTCTAAAACCAGAATATCTAAGATTAAATAACAACAAAGTTTCAAAACAAAAATCAATATTTCAAGAAACTCCAACCACTATGACTAAAATAAACATCCAAACAGGCTCACTTAACTTAAACAACTAGATTAGGCCTTGAAGCCTTGTAAGTGGTCTTGAGCTTTCTAGTTGGTGGTCTAACCTTCTTGAATACCCATGATAACTTGATCTTGGAGTTGTGGCATTGCTTAGTGGACTCCCTTTTGCAAAGCTTAGCTAGGATGGTGGAGGTTTTGAAGACCTTGATGCAATGGTTGCAGATCCTATGACGAGAAGCCATCTCGGTGTACATTTGTTCAATGGCATCGTTCAAGATGGTGTCTCTGTACTCCTTGTACATGTTGTGGTAACCGGTCCTAGACTGGTATCTCAACCAAATGCCATAGTTCTTGATAGTTATTGGGTTCTTCTCAAAGATCTACAAAAATATTAATAATCAAGTAAAAGACAAGGTGTTTGTAACCATCTCCATGTCCTCAAAGATGTCCACATACATTTGAAATCCCTTATTTGAGTTTTGTGCCTCATTGTTGGAATTGGTTGACACCTTAGATATATCAGCTGAAGAATTTGTCATGGTTGTGCTAATAGGATTTTCACATGCAATGTTTGTTACCATTGGAGTTGAAGGGATTCTATCATTCTCAGTTCAAATCTTGGATCCGTATCCCCTTTAGATGTATTGCTTGTAGTCTTTAAACATATTCACAATATTTGTTAAAATAGTTGGTAACTAAATCAAGATCAAATAGCTAATCAGGACCAGAACCTTTCACACTAGGAGTGTGTTCATTGAAGGTCACATTGGTTGACTAATCAAGTACTCTAGTTCTGAGATTTTATACTCTATAAGCCTTAGCTTGGGAACAATGTTCAACTAAGTGTCATCATATGCTTTCTCAGTAAACTTGGCTATATGATCTTTGGTATTCAAGATGATGCATGGAAATCCTAATGCCCTGAGGAAACCAATGAAAGGTCTTCTTTTATGCCATAGTTCATAAGGAGTCTTACTATGATTTTTGACTAATAATACTCTGTTATGCACATAGAAGGTAGTGTTGACTGCCTTTATTCCAAAGGTGATAGGCAGTTTAGAGTCAAAGAGCATGGTTCTTGTTGCCTTAATAAGTGTCTTATTTCTCCTTTCAGCAACACCAATTTGTTAAGGAGTTCTAGGAGCAATATATTGTCTGGAAATACCCTTTTCATCACAAAATGTGTCAAGGATTTGATTCTTGAATTTAGTTTCTTTATCACATCTTATGATCTTAACCTTGTGATCATGTTGATTCACAATTTTTAGAAAATGAAGGATCTCAAGATTTTAGGGGGTCTCATCCTTACTTCTAAGAAAAAAGATTCAAGTATATCTTGTGAATTCATATACGATCAAAAGGTAGTATGAAGTTTAGTATGAAGCTTTTCCTAAACTCATTACACTTGTAGGCCAATATGATCCATGTATAATAAGTGTATGGGAGTAGTGATAGAGTTCATTTCCTTTGTCTTGTGTGACACTTTATGTTGCTAACCTTTCAGACATGGAACACAATGATCATTACTTGTAAACTCTTTATTTGGTATTCAAGTTACCAAATCATCTTTAATTAATTTATTTATTTTCTTAAAGTTTACATGACATATTATTTTATGCTAACGAGAAGACGGATCACTATTCGCTTTAAATAGAAAGCAAGAAACTTCTCATAATATAGAGGTTTCCTATAAATCCATCTTGTACATGTTCCTTTTTCTAGGGCTCTGAGCAAGATATCTTCTTGAGGAATGATCACCCTAGGCTTAAGAACAAGCACTCATAGTCAGTAAAGAGCATTTTATGTCTCTAGTCACAAAAATAAGATAGACTCAAAAGATTGTACTCAAGCTCTTTGACAAAGTTCATCTTTTCAATGCCGAGCTTACCATTTGTGACCTTGCCCCTACTAATTATGTAACCACCTAATTAACCTCCAAAAGAAAGTTGCCCTCCATCAAATTTCTCAAAGTCTTGAAGCAAAGAACCATTGCAAGTCATGTGCTTGGAACAACCACTACCAATGATCCATTCATTCTTTTCGTCTTCAATTATTCCTGCACATGAAAAGAGATGATTAGTTCCAATTGGAAACCCAAGCCTTACTGGTCTTGGGCTTTCAAATTATAGTTCAATATTTATTGATCCTATATGCAAGATTTAAGGATCCTGGGTTGTTATTGATGAAGAAACTTAAGTCATATAGCCTTCCTTCATCTTCCACACCATATTTGGAAGATTAGACTTGTCTTTCAAAATTCAGAAGTTTTTATGACTTCACTAGTTTTAAAGACTAAACCTTTGGAAGCTTTTGCATCCACTATAGTAGATTTCAGTGCTTCAGAATCATTCATTTCTTCTAAGACCAAACTTGCTTCCAAAGACAATTTTCCACCTATCTTCTTTTGTTCGTCATGGAGGTTCCGAAGGAAAATGATTTTCTTTTCGAAGATATTTTCTTCTTCCTCTTAAAAGTCTTTTTTGGTTCACGTGGATGGTACTCTTAGGGTTGTAGTTACAACCCTTAGCATAATGAGTTGTACCACCACCCATGATGCATTCCACAGGCTTATTTGTAAGAGTCTTGTTCTGAGGAGAAGGTTGTTAGACCCTAAAAGGATCATACATGCCAATTCAAGTAGTAGGTTGATGGTTTTCTGCTAGAAATTCCACAAGTCCAAGTATTAATTTGGATGAAGAATCTGCAAAGAAGACAAGTTTCGGCTAACCGCATTTGTATATGCAGAATACATAGAACAAATGCTAACAAGTGTTTGTTCTTCCGCATTAACAAATGCAAATAGCCAAAAACAAATGCTGACAAGTATTTGTACATCCACATTAACTAATGCGGATGCCCAGCAATAAATGCGCATAAGTGTTTGTTTATCCGCATTTGTCAATGCTGATAACCAAACACTAATGCTGAAGATAAAGATGAAATGTTGATCAAGATCAACATATCCGTATTAGTCAATACGGATGAACAAAAGAAATGCTGATGAAGACTTAGACTAGTTCTCTTATGTATAGGTCATGGGTAGTTTAGTCATTTTGTAAAAGGCATCTTGTCAGCCTATAAATAGAATAGAAAACCTCATATGTGAGGTGACTGTTGATAGACATTATAGACAATCAGAATATTTTGTTTAGTCTTATGTTGCAGGATAGGTTTTGTCACTTAACACTTGGTTTTCTCTCAAACTCACTTATACTACACTCGGATCAGATGAAGCAGAGTCTTTTCTAAGAGTTGATAGTAATATAATAAGTAGCAAAGAACACAAAGAGATAATTTTCAAGGTACTTGCATATATTACTTCTCAACTCAAAGTATTACAAGACTCTTACAAGCATGTTACATGAGTTAAAATGAGAAACTATATATACTATTACCTACAACTGGATATACTTTGATACCAGTTGGGAACCTATGACTAAAGCATATACTACAATGCTAAAGTTAAGGTATCTTAGATAAAGTATTATCTAAGATATGGTAGTCATGACATGTCCATGACTTACCTTTTGTCACCAACTTAAGTTGGCAACTGTACTAATTAATAAAGGTGAACAATGTAGTAAAATATGGTCAACTACATGGCTTTTGAGAAAATGCCATGCAATATCTCAAAGGTCTGCAGCAGAGTGTCACAGACACCATACTTATGTCCACTGGTTCATAGTAGTGTCTTTCGAAGGTTAGTTGGCTTTGGAAGAACAAGTTCTTCCGAAGCCACTTATACTTCGGAAGAGGCTACTTCTTCCAAGGCTTGAGGACTTCTCCTTTTCTTCATACTTCGGAAGTTGACTTTTGATCTTTTCTTCTAAGTCTTGATCTTCGGAAGTGAACACTTTGTCTTCGGAAGTTGATCTTGCACTTTGTCTTCGGAAGAACTCTATTTACTTCGAAAGTTCCATACTTGGCTTCGGAAGTCTTTTATTAGATGCACCAAAATAGTCTAAGTGATTTGGTTTTGGTTGCACATGCTTTCTTCTTGATCTAACAAACTCCCCTAGGCTGATGCTACCAAAACCTCACTTGTTCATGCTTTTCAAAATTTTTAGCACCAGAGAAAACAAATATTTATCTATTTCTTTGTTATTCCCAGAAGTGGTGCTGAGAAGCTTGTACAAATCATTCATTGACAGAAGATCCAGTCTGTCACTCTGAATGATATGCATCCTCTGTTGGGTCCCTCTGAAAAGAGTTAGTTGACGGGAGCTATAGTCATACTCCCATCTAACTATTGGTTCCAACTCAAGGCCTTCCACCATATGTAGAAAGGCTTTGCTTTTGGTGGTTGTCCTTTCCTTGTCTTCATTCTCTCTCAGTTTTAACTCCTCTTCAATCTTTGCTTTTGTGGTTAGCTCAGCAAGATGAAGGCTGCTAAGATGACTTCTGATGTGAGCAGCAGTTTTGGAGTTGGAAGGATTGGAGAATGGTTTCTTTGCTAACTCAGTAATGTCAAATCTGCTAGAGTGTAGCAGAGAGGAGGCATTCAGCCTGTTGCTTTCTCCATTCTCTCTCTCCATAACAAAGTTGTGAGAGGCGTTATCGAACCTCCACTGGATGATTTTCTTTCTAGGCATAAGAGGATGACTAGGAATCCTATCCCATCTTTATGTATTCGGTAGAGTCACCAGCTTTCTTCTTAGCTTCTTTTCTTCATTGTTTAAGAAGTCAGAGTTGAGACCAAGAATTCTTGCAGCATGGTCCAGTATTCCTCTGGGCAGATAAAGAAATCGATTCCTTGTGAGGGAACATGAAGATCTATCAACATAAGTCAGTTAGACAGAGTCTTCCTCACAAGAGATGTCACTCAGGGTTGTTTAGTTGGTGAGCTTTGTCTTGATTGCCTTGAACTCCTCTAAGGAGAGATATTTGGAAGGCTAAGGGGATGGTTTGGAAGGTTGTTGGGTAGGTTATGGTGTTGTGGTTCTGGAGAATGTTTTGGGTTGGTGGATGGGTAGTTTAGGTGGTTGAGATGAGGAAGTAGGTATGGATAATGGTGTAGGTTCAAGTGTGTAAGGTTCCGTTTTGGTGGTGAATCGAGAGCGAATTGGTTCAGGTTGGGGTTGAGTGGTTGGTTTGAAGATCATCCCTGTAACACCCGGTTATTTATCTTTGAAGCCGACAAAAGGAGAAAAAGAAATAAAGTCCAAAGTCGAGGGACCAAACTCGCCAACGAGAGAAAGTTGGGTGAATTGAAGTATTTGAAGGGAGAGGGCAGCCCTTACTCTCTCCCCACACCCAAAATCTCAACAAAGAAAAGCGAGGATAAACAGAAAGGGAGAAAAGAGAGAAAAGGAGTGGATTCAAGAGTGCAAAATCGTCGTGTAGCGGGTCTAAACGAAGCTCCACTTCTTGGTGTCATTTGTGTGAGTTCTAGGACCCCTCTTTTACCCATTTTCAACTGATTTGGGACTGGAACACATAATGAAAATCCGTTTTGAAATGTGTGTGTTTGACCCGTGTGTATGTGTTTGTGTATGATGCGAGTGATGCATGATTTCGGGCTTGTGTGTGCTTGTATGGTGTTATGGTATGCATTCCTAAGGTTTAGGATGGTTGATTTGGGCTTAGAAGAGGTTTGGAAGAGCTTGGAGGTCGAAAATGGCAGATTGGGTTCGGGAGTGAGCTTTATTCTGCACAGTTAGGGCTATGCGACCGCATGGCATGCCAGTCGTGCGACTGGAGTCCACACGCATGCTAGTTATGCGATTGAGGTTCAATTGCATGTGAGATGTACGACTGAGGCCCATATGCCTGCCAGTCGTGTGACTGAGGGTCATTCGCATGGGGAGTCATGCGACTGAGGTCCATACGCCTAGTTCCATCCGCATTAGGTCCATTCGCACAAGTGTTCATAAGTTCCATTCGCATAGGTGTCCATTCGCATTGGTCCATTCGCATGATGTTCAGTCGCCTGAAGGCCATGCGACTGAAGGGTGCCCATACGCCCAAGTAGGGCTTGTGCACTCGGGGAAAACGTAGTTTATCTACTAACTTTCGGAGGAAAGTGCAGACGTAAGTTTTGACGTGAAACATTACCGTATGTTCATGTAAGATGACCGTTGTGGCCTTAGAGGTTATGTTGGGCATGATGTTGATATTGTATGTTATGCATGATGTATGCTATGTATGTATGATGCCCTATATGATGATGATGACTATGTATGATGTTGTTCCTTATTATGTATGTTTATCTTTCCCGTGACTTTACGTTGAATGTTAATGAATGAAGTGAAAGTATTATGTAACATAAAGTGGAAGATAATGAAAAGAGGAACATGATGATGAATGCATGCATTAGTGAATGATGACAGTGATGGAAGTCTTGCAAGCATTGTATGTCGGAACACGCCCCTTTGTAAGGTGTCAGCCCAACGGTGTGCGGGTTCGCTACCCCGGGAGGATGCACATCGGGGTCTTTCTTTGTGATTGACCATTTGTATGGAACCATTGTTTCTTGCCTTAGGTACTGTGGCCAGGAGGTGCTGTGCATCGTAATGGAATGTCTATGATAGGCTTAGGTCCAGTACTAGGAGACTAAAGGGTAAAGTTCATGGTTGATGGAAAGAAAAGATGTAATGAATGAGTGAATGAATGAATGAATGAATGAAAGTAAGAATGTATGAATGAATGGAAGATAACGAGTGAACAATGAAGATAATAATAATATTATTTAAGTGTACGTATGATGTTTGATCGCATGAAAGTAAAGAACGGTTTTAACGAAAGATAAAGTATGTTTTCTTATAAAACTAGAACTCACTCAGCAATGTTGACTTTTATGTTTTTCCTGTTGGCAGGTAATGATTGCTGAGGATGGCACGGGGTGGCTACTCAGCTCTTTTGGGATGGCATCCATTTATAATGCTTTTGTGATGTAATGCAACTTAGGTTTTGAATTGGATAACGATGTATTATTTTGAAAAAGCTATTATATTGAAATGGAATGTTTTGTTTAAATGTTTCTGTTGCAACGTTTTTATGTAATATGATGAAAATATATGTTTTATGTGCAATAATTTACCAGCTGTAAGCGTCTCGGGAACGGGGCCTTACAAGTTGGTATTAGAGCCAAAGTTGAAGTGAAATGGGTAAATTTTCAAAATAAACTTTAACTTAAACTGAGAATGGGACGGAAAGGGAAGGGATGCCAATCTGAGTAGCTGCGTGCCATCAGGTATTTTCGTATTGTTAACCAGTATTATGTGCGCATGTTACGTGGTTATGTGTTGTTTGTAGATTTAAATACTGATGTAGTCAGGATAGGTAATGCTTGGGGTATGAAGAGTAAAGTAAGTGGCTAATCACAACTGGCCACTGTAATTAGGGACATACTATACTTGACATAAACTGAGTTGTTCCTTTGAATGAACATGTTGGTGTTTGAATATTTTAGCGTGCGTGTGAATGGCCGATGGTAGATCTTTGAAAGCCTCTCGTGGAGGTGGTCGTGATGGTCGTGGTGCTGAATCGCGACCCAAGAGGGGAAGACCCAGAGTTGAAAAGGTGGTTCCTGAAGAACCCGAGACCCCTCATTTGGAGGGTGGTGATGAGAGTGCAAACTAAGGGCCTCGGTGAAAGAGGTTGTGGTTGAAGAGGTGCATCAGGTCATGCAGACGATCTTACTGTCTGTAGTGACCGAAGTTATCAAGGCGGTACGAGAAGGGGAAAGGAAAGAGAGGAATAGGTCCTTGGGAGGACGAGAGAAACTGGAGCCTGCAATGGTTCTCTCTGATGATGAAGAAGAGGAAGAAGAGCCTACGCCGGAGGTGGCACGAGGATGTAACTATGGGGCGTTTATGAGATGCAAGCCCCCTACTTTTGATGGTAACGACACTGCTGCTGCTGCTCACCGATGGGTGAGGGAAATAGAGGCTGTTCTTGATATAAGCGAGTGCCGGGAGGACCAGAAAGTGAAGTTTTCTACCCACTCGTTTGTGGACTCGGCTCTGTGTTGGTGGGACAATATTGCCCAAGCTGAGGGTAGCCGACAATAGGAAGGATGAGGTGGGAGGAATTGAAGAAGATGGTGATTGAGGAGTTCTGTCCTCATAGAGAAATGGATAAAGTTGAGAGAGAGTTCCTGCAACTGGAGGCGGGAACCATGACACATCAGCAGTACACCACGAAGTTCAACGAGATGGCACGTCTGGTGCCGAATCAGGTGACACCTATGTCTCGAAAGATCAAGAGGTATATTCAGGACTTGCTGGTGGATATTCGCAGGCACATGATCTCTTCCTGGCCGAGCACGTTTAGGTCGGCGGTTGACTTGGCAGGGAGATTGTATGATGAGAGAACGGTGGTGGTGACTGAAGGTAGCAAGAATGGTGGCAGTGATCGAAGCTGGCGTGGGAAGAGGTTTGGTCGGGGTGATGCGTTGACGGGTAATAAGAAGGCATGGGTGGACGACTGCCGTTTGGTCGCATCGGGTGCGGGTTCGAAGAAGTGTTGTAGGTCTGGAAAGGAGCATACTAGGGAGTGCAGGCTGGGGTCGAACTTATGCTTCAAATGTGGGAAGGTGGGGCACATATCAAGGGACTGTCGTACGGTTCGGTGCTTAATTATGGCGTGGAGGGCCACGTAAGTAGGGATTGTAAGAAGCCGAGGGCTGAGGCTTCCGGGGCGAAGAAGACGGGGAGTGAAGACCGAGGGCGAGCGCCAGAGCTTTCACTATGACATAGGAGGAAGCTAGGACGGACCCTGATGCTATGTTCGGTACGTTTCTAGCGAACCAAACTTTAGCTTCTGTGTTATTTGATTCAGGTGCCAATAAAAGTTTTATTTATGCTGCTTTCTGTGCCAAGCTTCCTATTAGTAGTAGACGTGTTGATGCGCCCTTTGATATAGAAACTGCCATAGGTAAGTCTACCAGGATTTCCGAGATGATAAAGGGTTGTGACGTTAAACTTGAGGGTCATAAGTTTCCTGTTAGACCGTTCCTGATGACCTTAGGTGGTTTTGATTTGGTTCTTGGGATGGATTGGCTAGCGGACTTTGAGGCAAACATTGTGTGTCGCAAGAAGATGATCTGTTTGCCATCGCCTGACGGTAGTTCGGTGACGGTTTATGGTGATCGGGTTGATACGATTCCGAAGGTGATTTCAATGGCGGTGGCGGGAAAGTGCATGAGATGTGGATGTAACGCCTATCTGGCTTATCTAAAGGATGTGGATAGACCAACACCACAACTGTCCAACGTACTAGTTGTGTATGACTTTCCAGACGTATTTCCCAAAGACTTACCAGGAGTGCCACCTGACCGTGAGATCGAGTTCTAGATTGACTTGATACCGGGTGCCCAACCTATTGCTAAGGCACCGTATTGGTTAGCTCCGACAGAGATGCAGGAGTTAATGGAACAACTGAAAGAGTTACTCGACAAAGGGTTTATTAGGCCGAGTATCTCACCTTAGGGTGCTCCGGTCTTGTTTGTGAAGAAGAAGGACGGTTGCATAAGAATGTGTATTGACTACCGTGAGCTGAACAAGTTAACGGTGAAGAACCGATACCCGTTACCAAGGATCGATGATTTTTTTGATCAGCTTCAAGGTGCTAGTTGGTTCTCAAGGATAGACCTTCGATCTGGTTACCATCAGTTGAAGGTGAAGGAGCAGGATATCCCTAAAACAGCTTTCCGCACACGTTATCGTCACTACAAGTTTCTTGTCATGTCTTTTGGCTTGATCAATGCGGCAACAACTTTTATGGATCTGATGAATCAGGTGTGTCGGCCGATGTTGGATAAATCAGTGATTATGTTTATTGAGGATATCCTGATTTATTCGAAGAGCGAGATTGAGCATGTCAGTCACATTCGGGAGGTTATAGAGACGTTGAGAAAGAAGAAGTTGTACGCCAAGTTCTCCAAATGCGCGTTTTGGTTGCGCGAGGTTCAGTTCTTGGGTCATGTGGTGAATCCCGACGGGATCATGGTGGACCCGGCAAAGGTGGGGGCGGTGATGCAATGGAAGTCCCCAAAGACGCCATCCGAGATTCGTAGTTTCTTGGGTTTGGCGGACTACTATTAAAGATTCATCAAAGACTTCTCTAAGATTTCTTCTCAACTAACTAAATTGACCCGGAAGGATGTGAAGTTTGTATGGGGTCAGGCTCAAGAGAAGGCATTCGAAGAATTGAAGGCGAGGTTGACTCAAGCTCCTGTTCTGTCATTACCCGATGGAAGTGAAGATCTGGTGGTTTAATTTGATGCTTCCTTGATGTGTGTTAATGCAAAGAGGGAATAGCCTATGCATCCCGACAGTTGAAGGTTCATGAGGTCAATTATCCTACTCATGACTTGGAGCCAGCAGCTGTGGTCTTTGCACTAAAGATTTGGAGGCACTATCTTTACGGGACGAAGTGCACCATTTGCATCCCGACAGTGAAGATTATGGATGAAGCTCACAAGACTCGATACTCCATTCATCCAGGTGCCACAAAGATGTATCAAGACATGAAGAAGAATTATTGGTGGCTGGGTATGAAGCGTGATGTGGTGGAGTATGTGAGTAAATGCCTTACTTGCTTACAAGTGAAGGCAGAGCATCAGAAGCCGTATGGGAAGATCCAACCTTTGGATATACCGGAATGGAAGTGGGAACACATCACCATGGATTTTATTATGAAGCTGCCGTGTACTCCGAAAGGGTACGATGCTATATGGGTGATTGTTGACCGTTTAATGAAGAGTGCTTACTTCCTACTGATCCGCGAGACATATTCATCTGAGAGGTTGGCAGATCTATTCATAAAAGAGATTGTATCTTGTCATGATGTGCCGGTGTCTATTGTGTCTGATCATGACACCCAATTTACATCTAAATTCTGGAAGAAATTCCACGACGCTATGGAGACGAGGCTACATATTAGCACGACTTATCATCCCTAGACTGATGGTCAGTCAGAAAGGACCATTCAGATATTGGAAGACATGCTTCGGGCATGTGTTATCGATTTTGGAGGAAGTTGGGATGACCATTTACCGTTAGCTGAATTCTCATACAACAATAGTTATCATTCCAGTATTGGTATGCCTCCTTATGAGATGCTATACGATAAGAGATGCAGGACACCCGTCTGTTGGGGTGACGTTGGTCAGAAGGAGTTAGGGAGCGTCGAGGTAATCGAGGCTACGACTGAGAAGCTTGAAAAGATCAAGGCCTTCATGAAGGCAGCCAAAGATAGACAAAAGTCGTATGCTGATAAACGACGCAGACCGAATGAGTTCTAGGTGGGTGACCGGGTTATGTTGAAGGTCTTACCTTGGAAGGGTATCATCCGGTTTTAAAAGCGGGGCAAGTTAAGCCCGAGGTACATAGGCCCTTTCCGAATCATTGCTCGAGTAGGAGAGGTGGCCCATAGACTGGAGTTACCAGATGAGTTAAGTGGAATTCACATGACATTCCATGTATCTCATATGAGAAAGTGCTTGGCAGATGAAGATATGATTGTTCCGCCAGAGGATATTAAAGTGGACGAACGGCTCAATTATGGTAATCATTGATCGAACAGAGAAGAGGCTGAGAAATAAAGTGGTTCCTTTTGTGCATGTGCAGTGAAGCACAAGAAAGGATCCGAGTCAACGTGGGAAACTGAGGAAGAAATGAGGCGCCATTACCCATGTTTGTTCGAGGAATAACAGGTTTCGGGGATGAAACCTATTTAAGGGGGTGGACTTGTAACACTCGGTTATTTATTTTTGAAGCCGACAAAAGGAGAAAAAGAAATAAAGTCCAAAGTCGAGGGACCAAACTCACCAACAAGAGATAGTTGGATGAATTGAAGTATTTGAAGGGAGAGGGCAGCCCTTACCCTCTCCTCACACCCAAAATCTCAGCAAAGAAAAGAGAGGAGAAGAAGAAAGGAAGAAAAGAGAGGGGAAGAAGAAAGGGAGAAAAGAGAGAAAAAGGTTGGTTTGGGTGGATTCAAGAGTGCAAAATCGTCATGTAGCGGGTCAAAATGAAGCTCTACTTCTCGGTGTTGTTTATATGAGTTCTAGGACCCCTCTTTTACCCGTTATCAACTGATTTGGGGCTGGAACACATAGTGAAAACCCGTTTTGAAATGTGTGTGTTTGACCCGTGTGTATGTGTTTGTGTATGATGCGAGTGATGTATGATTTCGGGCTTGTGTGTGTTTGTACATGTAAGATGACCGTTGTGGCCTTAGAGGTTATGTTGGGCATGATGTTGATGTTGTATGTTTATGCATGATGTATGCTATGTATGTATGATGCCCTATATGATGATGATGACTGTGTATGATGTTGTTCCTTATTATGTATGTTTATCTTTCCCGTGACTTTATGTTGATGTTAATGAATGAAATGAAGATTTTATGTAACGTAAAGTGGAAGATAATGAAAAGAGGAACATGATGATGAATGCATGCATTAATGAATGATGAAAGTGATGGAAGTCTTGCAAGCATTGTATGTCGGGACACACCCCTTTGTAAGGTATTAGCCCAATGGTGTGCGGCTTCGCTACCCCGGGAGGATGCACATCGGGGTCTTTCTTTGTGATTGACCATTTGTATGGAACCATTGTTGCTTGCCTTAGGTACTGTGGCCAAGAGGTGCTATGCACCGTAATGGAAGGTCTATGATAGGCTTAGGTCCAGTACTAGGAGACTGAAGGGTAAAGTTCATGGTTGATGGAAAGAAAAGATGTAATGGATGAATGAATGAATGAAAGTAAGAATGTATGAATGAATGGAAGATAACAAGTGAACGATGAAGATAATAATAATATTATCTATGTGTACGTATGATGTTTGATCCCATGAAAGTAAAGAACGGTTTTAACGAAAGATAAAGTATGTTTTTTAATAAAACTAGAACTCACTCAGCAACGCTAACTTTTATGTGTTTCCAGTTGGCAGGTAATGATTACTGAGGATGACACGGGGTGGCTACTCAGCTCTTTTCGGATGACATCCATTTATAATGCTTTTGTGATGTAATGCAACTTGGGTTTTGAATTGGATAACGATGTACTATTTTACAAAAGCTATTATATTGAAATGGAATGTTTTGTTTAAATGTTTCCGCTGCAACGTTTTTATGTAATATGATGAAAATATATGTTTTATGTGCAATGATTTACCAGCTGTAAGCGTCTTGGGAACGGGGCCTTACAATCCCTTGTACCTTATATACATTTATTTCCTTTTCCCAAACGAATGTCAGCCTTGATGTTGTTGACAATTCGTTAAAATGTCTTTTCAGACATAGGTCCCACCTGCCTACTAGAGAATCTGTGAGCCCAAAGATAGTCTTTCATCCAAGCTTTCTCACCTATCTTCTTGGTCATAATGACCCCAACTTCTTCTTCTTTCTTCTTCTTCTCCCTCAACTTCTCCCTTACAGCTCTCTTTTTTTCTTTCTCTAGTTGATCCTACTCTTTGTTGAAGAGCCATAGGTACATATCATTACCATGTGGAGATAGTTTTTGAAGAGAGAAACCTCTGGAGGTTAGGAAAGATATCCTTTCCCTTCGGAGTTGCATATCAGCTTTCTTCTTTTCTCTTTCTCTTTCCTCATCCAAGGCCAACCGTGTTGTTTCCTCCTTTTGTTCAATATATAGCCTGGTTGCCTTTTCTAGCTCTACTAACTCCTCTAATGGTATCAGGAGTATGTCTTCATTGGTAGCGCCAAGCTTGATGAGCCTGTCAATGATATCTACCCTCTTTTTGTTGTTGACTGCCTCCTGGTTGGTTGCAGCTGCTTTGGAACTGGCACCTAACAATTTCCCAGTTTGAAGTCTACCTTTTTAAGCTTTTCAATCCTCTCCTCCTCTTGAAGCTCTTTCGCAGTCATTTTCTTCTTTCCTTTATCATCTTTAGAAGTGCTTGACTTTGGTGGTTCTTGGATGGGGGGTTCAGATTGAGATAGAGGAGAACAATCCTTTCGCAGCTTCCATCTCAGCTTCGGAAGACTCAGCTTGCTCTTCCAAGGCTTTGACTTTAGCTTCAGAAGTTTGAAGGAGTGTAGTATCTGTCCCAACTGTTTTGGTTGCTGGGCCATCAGTCCTCATTTCCACTTCGAAATGAATCTCAGGTTCCATTTCAACCTTATGTTGACCAACTTCTTCCATAGTGGTAGAAGATGCACTTAACCTCTGAAGCTCTTCAGCTCCAAAGTACATCATAGCCGCATAAGGGCTAGGCTGATCTAGAGAAGATCTCAATAGAAACTTAGAAAAGAGCCTATAGAGATCTCTAAGCATCCTTGGGTCTATTTGCAGGACTACTTGGGATGGCTTAGGAAAGATAGGTGCAATAGGAGCTGAGTATCTAGAAGTTGAAGCTTGGCACTGTGGTTCCTTAGTTGTTTGTCTTTGAAAACTCTCCCCCTTTTTGGTAGCATCATCTTGAGAGCTAGATGAGGTAGAGGAAAAGGTCAAGGAGACCTAAATGGGTACATGCCTAACAGATCTCTCAATCTGTTTATTAGCTAGTTAAGCTTGAGACTGTCAATCTCAAGTTGCTGAGTGGTAGACCTATCCTTTAAAGTCGTAACCTTTGATTTGAGGTTTGAGACTTTAGATAGTAGGTCTTTAATGGTGAGTTGCAGTCTTCCCTCATCTTCTTTTGAAGAATCATAGGGAGATGAGGTAACATACCTAGTATGTTCATCCTCACCACCAGATGTGGTTTCTTGGCACCCTGGTTTCCCTTGCTTAATGATGTCTCTTTCAGAGTCATGAAAAGGCATGGTTGCCATAAATTCAGTCTCAGAGATGTTACCACTATCCGGAAGGTCCATTGAGGCACCTTTAGTAGTGGCAGCTGAATCTGCATGAGTCCCCTCCACATCAGTAGGACTCACCTCAGTAAAGGCCTGCTGATGGGGGCTAGAGATAAGAGGTCTCTCTTGGTTTTGTTGTTCTTTGAGAGAGTGTTGTACATCAACTTCATTTCCATGAAGGGACATAATCTCTTCGTCAGTTTTGAAAAAAGGTTAGTAAAGGACGTAGGAGTTATACCTAGTGACCCGGGACCTTGATCAATGCCTACAGGCATTGAGCCTATGATGGAGCTGTCCTTTTGTGGCTGCTCAGAGGAGTGTGAAGACTCACCCTAAGGGTTTTCAGCTCGGGTTTCGAGCTCATGGGTTTGAGACCGGGGAGACTCAAAACCCATATTAAGGTCAATTGTGAGGGATGGTGAGACCTCAGACTGAGTGGGAGCCCATTGTTCCACTCTATTCCTTTTGGATTGAACAGGAGGAGCTTGTTCAATCAGAGAAGATTGAACAAGGGTTCATTTGGAGCATCTTTGATATGTGATGGTGATGGGGTGAGAAGGTAGATTTGGCAATATGAGGACAGTTGCTGGTGTGGTTCATCACTTGTGGTGTTAATAGGGATGTCACCATGAGCTATTTGCTTAGTCATACCTGGAAGTAGAGCAGTATGTCTTCTGGTGAAATTGGTGGACACTTTCTTCAAAGTCTTGAAGATGGTCGGCCTCATTTAAGGGACAGTCAGAGCAGCTGCACAAGCTGACTCTGGTCCAACTCACAATTGATTATATGCTGGAGAAACCTGGATACATGAAGAATGTTTTCCGCTGAAGGTTTCCCATAAGATTGGTCAGCACAAATCTTGAATAGTTAAATCGAAGGCTTCTCACCATTCCATGAACTAGGCACCCTAGTTCATATGGATTTGATCCCATCCCCTAGATTTGTTAGATAGGCAATGAAGAATGACATGCAGCAGGAACTTCCTGTTGTATGAAAAGTTGAACTTGTAGACTGTAGACCTGCTAACATCTCCACCATATTCCATTTGGATGTAGGTGTTGTCAAAATCGGCTTTGGGGAACTCTGTGGGGGCGCCTTCATCATGAAGCTTGAGATGCTCCCTGATGAGTTGTTCAGTAATGACGAACTCCCGGCCACAAATGCTAGTTCTTATTACCCGCACCCCATTTAGGGTTTCATTCTGACCGTTTACCCAAAATTCATCCATATGATTTGAATAAACTATAGGCTTAACAGTCATAGCTGTGTAATAAGATGATTGGGTACGAAAGGAAATAATATAAGAGAAGTCAACATCTCTTGAAGAATCAAGAAGTGCAACTTGATTGTGCTAAGGGTTAAGTGCCATTTGAGAAAGTTGTAGGTAGATGAGTTTGGATTGGGTAAATTGGAGATGAAGGAAGCTTTTAGGGCAGTAAAATTTGGTAAGAAGATAAAAGTGAATAGTTAGGATTATTTAAAAAGGTGAAATGTTGGTTAAGGGGGTTAGGATAAGATGATGTGATGTTTTAGTGGGTGATGTGACGAGGGCGGTAAGGTTTAGTTCAGTTAAATAATCCGACATCATTAACAAAATCTTTATTTTCTATAGAGTGGGGCCCAAAAGATTTATGTTACACAGTAAAGTCTTTCTTCCGAGTATAAAGTATTTCCGAAGGTAATTTGTCTTCCGAAGGCAATATTTACTTCCGCAGGTAGAGTCCCATTTCCGAGAGTAAAGATTGCTTTCTGAATAGAGACTTTTATGAGCTTCAGAAGTAGATCTGATATGTAATCAATCGCTTCTTCCGAGACTAAAAACTCTTCCGAGAAGAAAATTATCCTGGGAGGAATTTGCTTCGGAAGATATGTAAAACATCTTTCGAGGGTTAATTCCTCTTCGGAAGAATTTATACTTAGTGAAAATTTCAGAGAGAGACCTTTTGTAACAGGGCTTAGATTGTACTGACACAAGACATTACATATTTAAAACGGTTTTCAAAAGAGGTGGACTAATCAATGTTTATCATCCCAATGGCTGTAATGAGATACTTAAATCTCTGTTCATCAAAAGCTTTGGTGAACAAGTCAGCATATTGTTCATTTGAGTCAACTTTGATTAGCTTAATTAGATTTTTCTCATGAATATCTCTAATGAAATGATACCTGATATCAATATGCTTTGTCTTGGAGTGCTTCACAAGATTTTAAGTAATGGAGATAGCAGTGTTGTTGTCAATATGGATAGGAGTGCTCATGAAGTTGAATCCATAGTCTATCACCTGGTTTTGAATCCACAATAGCTGAGCATAGCAACTCATAGCAACAATGTATTATGTAGAGACACACGATTGCTTCTTGCATTGCCATGAGATGATCCTTCCACCAAGAAATTGACATCCACCTGATGTTGATTTCTTGTTGATGTTACAGCCACCATAGTCACTGTTAGAGTAGCTATAGAGATTGAAAATGTTGTTCCTTGGATACTAGAGACCTAATTTAGGTGCTCCTTTGAGGTATCTGAGGATTCTTTTGGCAGCAAATAGGTGAGACATTATTGGAGCAGCATGATATCTTGCACAAATGTATGTTGCATAGGTCTACTTGCTATGCGATACATCAGAGAACCAATAATTTCCCTATACTAATGTTGATCAGTATCCTCCTCCTCAGAATCATGATAGAGACTATAGTTTCTGGGTATGGGTGTCTTGGCTAACTTACAATCTTCCATGTCAAATATTTCTAAGATGTCATTGGCATACTTAGATTGATTGGTGAAAAACCCTTCCTTCATTTGCTTTACCTGAATTCCAAGGAAAAAGTCCATTTTCCCATAGAACTCATCTCAAACTTTTTCTTCATGATGCTCTCAAAGTCTTTACACATTTAGTCATTTGAGGAACCAAATATCAAGCATGACAGTTCCCCCACTGGGGAAGCATTGTTCATATCAAGCTTGTACATATCCCTTTTCCTGGGAGATCTAAGAAGCATAAATTCTAGGGGAATTGTCATCCCTGGTTTGAGGTAATGCACTCATGTTTTGTGAAGAGCATTTGATATTTTTGATCACAAAATTGAGAAACACTTAATAGGTTGTGTTCAAGCTGTTTGACAAAGTAAACTTTGTCAAATTTTAATTTTCCGGTGGATATACTTCCTCTGCCAAAAATATATCCTCCGACCTCACCTCCAAACTAGAGCATCCACTATCCACGATCCAAACATTGTTATTCTTGTCATATGGATGTCCCTGCACATAAGATGAGATGATTAGTTTTGATTGGAAACCCAAGCCTTGTTGGTCTTGGGTTCTTCCAATGATAGTGATAGAATTGAACCAAAGGTTAAGCATGGGGGTTCAATGGATGTCATTGAAGAAGAGGTTTGGGCTGCAGTATCTTTCTTGGTCTTCCAATCCATCTTTTGGTTGATCATGAAGGATGAGCTTTTTGAGGCTTTTGCAGCATGGCATTCTTCCGAAGCTTCTTTCTTTTCTGAAGAAGCCTTCACTACCTTTTTTTTCCAAAGTAGTCATCTTTTGGGATGGTTTCAAGGGAATTCTTTTGTTCTTTTGATTCTTGACAGCTTAGCTTCCGAAGCAATTTTCCCTTTGGAAGAAGGACTTTCTTTCGAAAGCAACTTTGCTTTGGAAACCAGCTTTCCCTTTTTCATCACTTGAACCATTTGATAAGGTCCAAATGAGAAACCTTCCCTGACTCCTTCTCTTTTAGCATTATTTGCATAATGTGTGTTAGAAGGATTGTAATAACAATCTTTGGCCATGTGGTTTTGCAAACCACACATTATGCATGCAATGTTGGTTTTCTGGGAACTTGAGGATTGATGTTTCTTGTTCTTTTTCTCTTAATCAACATCCTTTCTCTTTAAATTTTAATCCTTTGGTAGGATAGGAGTGCTAGTACTATACCCATTTTTGAATCAGAGTTACCTACCACATGGAATCTAGATGAGATGAATACACCTTTTTGTTTTGGGTCAATCATCAGCTTAGACTCAACCAATTTCTTGGCAGTTCTTCTTGTTGCTTTAGCTATGTTTCTTCTGGCTTTGGTGGTTAGGATTTGATCATCACCGATAGGAGTGGGTAGATTTACCTGTTCCTTCCCTATGGTGGTCTATATTATTGCATCATTCTTCAACTCAGGTGAAGATGAGTCAGCAGATAGGACCTCTTGCTCTTCAGTACCACTTTGGTTGTCTTATGGACTCATAAGAGTGTGGTGGAGCTTTTTTATTGGTCCCCAATCCTCCTTTTGTTTGATAACAAATTTTGGTGTAGGAGGATGATGCAATAATAGCTTGGAAGTTTTGTTCAGAAATAGTATACTTCCTGGCGTGAGCCTGTCGTGACAAGATGGGCTTGAGCCTTAGACAATTTGGATATTAAATCCTTTATTTGAGTCTTATAATTTGTGTGTTCATATTTTAATAAGGACACGGTTTTCTCTAACTCCTCAATTTTTTTGATAGTCAGATTCAACCCTTTTAAAATCGATTTTAAATCATTTAGAGACTCAATATCGGATTTAATCTCCATATTGTAGTCCTAATACAACTTCACCTTAGCAATACATGTAGGAGTACAGAGATGTTCATATACCTTACTATCATCTGGTCCTGCCATGAGCGCTTGAGCAGGAGTCACATCCTGTACCATGAAGCTCCAGTTGGCAGTTGTCTATGTTGACTCTCCAGTGGGCTTTGTTGTAGAGGGATGTGTGGAAGCCTATGGGGTTCCCGGATTTGACTTGGGAGCCTTGCATTCCCTTGCAAAATGATCAAGTTGGTTACTGTTGTAACATTTGGCCTTAGTTTTGTCAAACCCAAATTTGTTGTTGGTTGGGTTCTAGAAAAATTGCCTTCCAGTTCTCTTGAATAACTTCTTTGCTCTGTAAGGTTAAGAGAGCCATCTATTGGACTATGTCCACATACTCCACATCATCTAGACTAAAGCACTCTAGATCATCAAAGCAATACTAATAATCACTAGAGTGTGCACTTCCTGAGACAAAGGCACAGCTGTCCTGAAAGGAACTATGCTGAGCCTGTTGAGACCTTGGAGTCTCAAGAAATGTAATTGTTGGATCAAGAAAAAGGCTGGTGCAACAAAAACCAAATCACTTAGACTATTTTGGTGTATCTAATAAAAGGTTTCCGAAGCTAAGTTTGAAACTTCCGAAGGAAATAGAGTTCTTCCGAAGACAAAGTGCAAGATCAACTTCCGAAGATAAACTCTACTTCCGAAGTCAAAGTGCTCACTTCCGAAGATTATCAAGTCTGAGAAGAAAAGATTAGAAGACAACTTTCAAAGTATGAAGAAAACAAGAAGTCCTCAAGCCTCGAAAGAAGTAGCCTCTTCCGAAGTATAAGTGGCTTCGGAAGAACTTGTTCTTCCAAAGCCAACTACCCTTTGGAAGACACTGCTATGAGCCAGTGGACATAAGTATGGTGTCTCTGATACTTCACTGCATGACAGTTCCCCCTCTGATATAGTGCATGGCATTTTCTCAAAAGCCATGTAGTTGACCATACTTTATTCCACTGTTTACCTTTATTAGATAGCACAGTTGCCAACTTTAGTTGGTGACAAAAGGTAAGTCATAGACATGTCATGAATACCATGTCTTAGATAAGACATTATCTAAGATGCCTTAAACTATAGCTTTGTAGTATTTGCTTTAGTTAGAGGATTCCAGCTGGTATCAAAGTATATATTCGACTGTAGGTAGTATTATATATAGTTTCTCATTGTAACTCATGTCATATGCTTGTAAGAGTCTTGTAATACTTTGAGTTGAGAAGAAATATATGCAAGTACCTTGAAAATTATCTTTCTATGTTCATTGTTACTTATTATATTACTATCAACTCTTAGAGAGACTCTACTTCACCCGAGTGTAGTTTAAGTGAGTTTGAGAGAAAAACCAAGTGTTTAGTGACATAAACCGATCCTGGAATTGGTATCAGAGCTACTTAGGCTATTGATTGTGAGATCTTACCATCCAAATCAACCGATTTTTCACTCCTTCTTACAACTTACTTAAAAAAGGCCCTTAACAAGTCTGAAGTGGAGATGAGAACCATGACTAAAGCTCCCATCATTACCTATGAAAAGTTCAGGTCATAGAGCAGACGCATGGAAGGCTTCATTAGGTATCAAGACAGCAGAATGTGGACATCCATTGTCAATGGCCCGTATAAACCCAAGGTGGCTACACTTGGTGGAAACGGGGCTATGATAGAAAAGGCTGTTGAAGACTACTCTGATGAGGACCGGAAGAGGATGGACATTGACAGCAATGCTATGACTATTCTTATGACTTTAATACCCAACTCCATCATGGTGGGGTTTTTGCATTGCAAGTCAGCCAAAGAACTGTTTGATGCACTTGCTCAAATGTACTCTAGTTCAAATGACTCGAAGAAGGACTCACTGAAGCAGCAGTTTAAGAACTTCACCTACATTGCTGGAGAGACCCTAAACCAGCAATACTTCAGGTACATGGATCTCATTTCGTCCTTTCAATATGTGGGAATTGCTCCTGAACTTAGAGACCTCACAAGAAAGTTCATGAGTGCACTTTCTAATGAGTGGACGTTCTACTGTGTCTCTATCAAGAGGACAGAAATCTAAACACCCTCACTATCACCGATGTCACACCTCGACCGATGGCGGAATCATCGAGGAGGACGGATGTGAAACGATTGTTCATAGCACATAGAACTAAATAAGTTGTAATAATATAAAATATCATTTTTATTGAACATTACAAGACAATTAAATAGATACAACCCAAACAAGATATACACAAAAACATAAGACTTTCAATTAACTAAGCCCAGGTCCTATATAAGCATGGAGAGATCTTCAAGTATCAAACCTGAAACATGTTAAAAATAAAGGGTCAACTTTAAAAGTTGGTGAGATTTCCATAGTTTTCAATACATAAGTGTATGAAAGATGGCAATTCATGTTATAAGTTAGAGAACAAAGTAACTAGGGATGTAAGACAGAATGAACAATCAAACCGTGACAGATTTTTACAAGTCTTAAACGTTTACAAGTATATATGATTAGCTAAATGTACTTGGATTAACCAAGCAGGCTTGTTAGGCTCATAGATTTATGACGTCGTCAGGCTAGCAATAGTCAATGATTATACATATAATCGACATTACATAGTAGCTACAAAGTTCAACTAACCACAACATACAAGTGAATTGCCATAAGTTTACAAGAATCAACGTTTTACAAGTGCAATGGTTATAATGTAAAATGTTTCACCCCAAAGTGTAAAAATATAAAAAAGGGGTATAGGAATACTCACATGGAAAACTCACAAGTATAGTGATGGTTGTAGAGTACATAAGAAAACTTGAATGTAAAGAGTCAAAGGTGATGTCCTAAATGATAGAAAGAACAATAACTTGAGGTTGGAATTCATTACAAGAAGTTAGGACATTTAGAGAATGCTAAAAAGCGAAAGGTAGATTGAAAAAGGATTATTGCATCAATTTTAGATTTTGGACAGAATGTTTGGTATTTGTTTGATCAGGTTTTAAAAATAGAAAACGGTTTCATAAAATTATAAAAATTTATACTTGATTATTTCAAAGTCTTCCAGACAACTTTCATTCAGAAATAATTTTATGAAAAGATATTTAAATAGGTCAAACAAGCAGCACAAGGCAAAAGGTGCTGAAATGCGCACTTATCTTGTGAAGGCTATTGTTGAATCGTCTGATTGAGTTTGAAGACGTATAAACTGTCTTTGAAAGTTTAATTCAAAGAACTTAACATTGGAGTATGAGTTTACTCAAATTTATTTTTTTATGATCAAGTTATAGTAGGTTGAAGTAAGATTATATTCTGCCAGAATTGTAATAAGGCACTTATGTGCACTTTTAAAATCGTTAAAGCATGAAACGAGTTAGAACATTTTATAATGTCAATATATGTTATATTAGTCTTCATTTGAGTTATAAAAATATTCTAAAAATTTGGCACAACCATCACTTATGGAAATAATCTTGTGGAATAACCGAATGCGGCGGCATAGCCGTCCATATGCAAACGAGATTCTTTGTTTATGTTAGTGTGTTGTTAGCTTAATTTAGTAATATTAGTGATTGTTATAAGGTTAGTGATTATTAAAATGTTAATGATCAAATGATAATGATTAAAATAAAAAGATATTTGGTAGAACAAAGAATAATAGTAAGTGCATAAAGTCATGAGAACAATTGGATGTTAGGATGATTGAAATGTATAATATAAAAACAATAAAATATTACCTTAGTATTAAGAATTCTTGAACTTCTTGTAAAATAAAATTCTTCAAATTGATCATAACCAATGGATGAAAGAAAGATATGAGAGTGAGATTTTTAGAGAATGAACAAATAAAAAGTGAGGCCTTAGCCTTGCTTTTATACTTGAGGTTAGGAGGAGGTTATAAATGGCGTTGATGGTGATTTATAAGTCTTTTAAAAGGGGGTTATGATTGGAATTAAAAAAAATATAAAATTAAATAATTTAAATAAATTAAAGAATAATTATAATTTCAAATTTAAATTTGTGAAGACTCTAATTTTAACAACTTTTTTTATAAAATGTTTATAAACTTTATAAAACCAATTTGAATAATCAATCAAATTATTTATTTGTTAATCTTTATAACTTTTATAAAACTTGTAAACTTTATAATTTGATTATTTATTTTCAATATTTAAACTTCATAATTACTAATAAAACTTTATAAGTTTATTAAAATTCATTTTATAACTTTATAAGTTTTAATAAGTTTTTTTCCATTTAGTTATTTGTTGTAACATGATTAATAATTTTATGAAAAAGAATATAAAACAACAAGTTATTATAAGTTGTTTAAATGATAAATTGAATAAATCAATTCACGATATTGTTTAAACTACACGTCTAATCTATATAATTCATTAATATAAATAAAATAATTTAAATAAAGAAATTCATATCGTAAGAAAGTTCAACTTTAGTTCGGTTCGGGTTTATAACTTGAAAATGACGAATGTTACAGTCTCCCATTCTTTAAGAAATTTCGTCCCGAAATTTAATCACGAGAAAATTAATTTCAAGGTTATTTGAAAACTTAGATTTCATTTTGTGTTTGCAAGGGAACGCTTGGAAGCGTTTAATTTCAATAAGTTTAATTATGATATTTCGCTACGCTTAAGTTGTTTAATTCTCATAATTCATAATTTCAAACGTTTCTTGACAAAGTGAGCAAGATCATTAACTTAGAATTTTAGTTGATAAACTTTTGTATTTTAGATGGTTCAAGACGATTAAGATGGTCTTGTCATGAGGGAAACACCAGGTATTAGTTTGATAAGAGACTCGACTTAAAGAACAGAAGAAATATTTTTAAGACACTTTTGGATGAGATGTAAATTTATAGATGGTTCTCAAGCAAATAACTTTTGTGGGGTTTCTAGATGATCGATTCTTGTTTACTTATGTCTTTGAGATTTCAAAGTTTTATTGGCTTAAAGTTGATACGAGAATCATGTTTGTTATGACTAAGGATTCAATTTAGAATGAGAGCATCATTGTAATAGGTTTTCAGGATAAGTGTGCTTCTAAGGGGAAGGTGTTTAAAAAGGTTTTTAAGGGTCATTTAGAAAAATGGGATAATGAGTTTTAAGATTCAGGAAGACAAGATCAGTGATAAGATGTTTTAAAATAACAAGATGTTTGGAGTGTAACGTTCGGTTTACAAACCAAAACATTACATTGACTTATCAAAGTATTAGGTCAACTACAACCTTAATGAAGACATACGTACCTATAAGCAGACACTCACTCCAAGGGTTCCCAGGTAAGGTCAACAGATCCATTGGTTGATTTGGATTTATATGAATACCTTGCCTAGATAGAACACCTTGAGATACATGCATCATGCTCTTCCAGCATTACATGTTTCAAGTTATAGGACAAAGACTTTGATGAGACTAGAAAACCATGAATAATGATTCAAAACCCATTTTGAAAACCTTTTGAGTTAGGCACCTAATGCCTTAGAATATGATTTAAGGTTCGTGTGTGCATTGATAAGATTCAAAGTATAAGAATAAGCATATAAGGAATATAATCACATAATCAAATATAAACACATAAGGCACATAAAATCCTATCTAAGCATATAAAATACATGAGAGGACTCATGTGTTAAGATACTTAGTTATAGTCTAGGTCATTCCATTTTTAATAACTAAATCCCTATAACCATGGCTCTGATACCAATCTGTCGCACCCCAACCAACGGCGGAATCATCGAGGCGAACGACTGTGAAACGATTGTTCATAGCACATGGAACTAAATAAGTTGTAATAATATTAAATATTATTTTTATTGAACATTACAAGACAATTAAATAGATACAACACAAACAAGATATACACAAAAACATAAGACTTTCAATTAACTATGCCCAGGTCCTATATAAGCATGGAGAGATCTTCAAGTATCAAACCTGAAACATGTTAAAAATAAAGGGTCAACTTTAAAAGTTGGTGAGATTTCCATAGTTTTCAATACATAAGTGTATAAAAGATGGCAATTCATGTTATAAGTTAGAGAACAAAGTAACTAGGGATGTAAGACAGAATGAACAATCAAACCGTGACAGATTTTTACAAGTCTTAAACGTTTACAAGTATATATGATTAGCTAAATGTACTTGGATTAACCAAGCAGGCTTGTTAGGCTCATAGATTTATGACGTCGTCAGGCTAGCAATAGTCAATGATTATACATATAATCGACATTACATAGTAGCTACAAAGTTCAACTAACCACAACATACAAGTGAATTGCCATAAGTTTACAAGAATCAAACGTTTTACAAGTGCAATGGTTATAATGTAAAATGTTTCACCCCAAAGTGTAAAAATATAAAAAAGGGGTATAGGAATACTCACATGGAAAACTCACAAGTATAGTGATGGTTGTAGAGTACATAAGAAAACTTGAATGTAAAGAGTCAAAGGTGATGTCCTAAATGATAGAAAGAACAATAACTTGAGGTTGGAATTCATTACAGGAAGTTAGGACGTTTAGAGAATGCTAAAAAGCGAAAGGTAGATTGAAAAAGGATTATTGCATCAATTTTAGATTTTGAACCGAATGTTTGGTATTTGTTTGATCAGGTTTTAAAAATAGAAAACGGTTTCATAAAATTATAAAATTTATACTTGATTTGCTCAAAGTCTCCCGGACAACTTTCATTCAGAAATAATTTTATAAAAAGATATTTAAATAGGTCAAACAAACAGCACAAGACAGAAGGTGCTGAAATGCGCACTTATCTTGTGAACGCTATTGTTGAGTCATCCAATTGAGTTTGAAGACGTATAAACTATCTTTGAAAAGGTAATTCAAAGAAATTAACATTGGAGTCTGATTTTATGCAAATTTATTTTGTTATGATCAAGTTATAGTCAGTTGAAGTAAGATTATATTCTGCCAGAATTATAATAAGGCACTTATGTGCACTTTTAAAATCGTTAAAGCATGAAACGTGTTAGAACATTTTATTATGTCAATATATGGTATATTAGTCTTCATTTGAGTTATAAAAATATTCTAAAACTTTGGCATAATCATCACTTATGGAAATAATCTTGTGGAATAACCGAATGCGGCGGCATAGCCGTCCATATGCAAACGGGATTCTTTGTTTTTGTTAGTGTGTTATTAGCTTAATTTAGGAATGTTAGTGATTGTTATAAGGTTACTGATTATTAAAATGTTAATGATTTTCAAATGATAATGATTAAAATTAAAAGAGATTTGGTAAAAGAAAGAATAATAGTAAGAGCATAAAGTCATGAGAACAATTGGATGTTAGGATGATTGAAATGTATAATATAAAAACAATAAAAGATTACCTTAGTATTAAGAATTCTTGAATTTCTTGTAAAATAAATTCTTAAAAATGATCATAATCAATGGATGAAAGAAAGATATGAGAGTGAGATTTTTAGAGAATGAACAAATAAAAAGTGAGGCCTTAGCCTTGCTTTTATACTTGAGGTTAGGAGGAGGTTATAAATGGTGTTAATGGTGATTTATAAGTCTTTTAATGGTGATTTATAAGTCTTTTAAAGAAGTTCTTCAAGAGAACTGGAAGGCAGTTTCCCCAGAACCCAACTAACAGCAAATTTGGGTTTGACAAAATCAAGGCAAAATGTTATAACTGTAACCAACTTGGTCATTTTGCAAGGGAATGCAAGGCTCCCAAGTCAAATTCAGGAAGCCCATAGGCCTCCACACATCCTCTACATCAAAGCCCTCTTGAAAGTCAACAGATCCATTGGTTGATTTGGATTGATTCGGATTTATATGAATACCTTGCCTAGACAGAACACCTCGAGATACATGCATCACGCTCTTCCAGCATTACATGTTTCAAGTTATAGGACATAGACTTTGATGAGACTTGAAAACCACAAATAATGCCAAGAAAGTGGCTGAGTCCAAACTGATGATTGACCTAAAACAAAAGAACGTATTCATCTCTGCTGGATTCCAGATGGTAGGTAACTCTGATTTAGGAAAGGAGTGTAGTACGAACACTCTAATCCTACCAAAGGATCAGAAGTTAAACAGAAAGGTTGCCGATGAAGAGAAAAAGAACAAGAAACAGTAATCTTCTAGCTCCCAGAAGACTAATATTACATGCATAATGTGTGGTCTGCAAAACCACATGGCCAAAGATTGTTATTACAATCCTGCTAGCAAACATTATGCAAATAATTTTAAAAGAGAAGGAGTCAGGGAAGGTTTCTTATTTGGACCTTATCAAATGGTCCAAGCGATGAAAAAGGAAAGCTGGTTTTTGAATCAAGGTTGCTTTCGGAAGAAAATTCTTCTTTCGAAGGGAAAATAGCTTCGGAAGCTAAGCAGTTAAGAATCAAAAGAACAAAAAAATTCCCTTGAAACCATCCCAGAAGAAGACTGCTTCGGAAGAAAAGGTGGTAAAGGCTTCTTTTGAAAAGAAAGAAGCTTCGGAAGAATGCCATGCTGCAAAAGCCTCAAAAGGCTCATCCTCAATGATCAACCAAAGGATGGATTGGAAGATCAAGAAAGATGCTACAGCCCAAACATCTTCTTCAAAAACATCCATTGAACCTCTATGCTTAACTTTTGGTTCAATTGTCACTATCATTGGAAGAACCCAAGACCAACAAGGCTTGGGTTCCAATCAAGACTAATCATGTCATATTATGTGCAGGGACATCCATATGACAAGAATAACAATATTTGGATTGCAGAAAGTGAATGCCCTAGGCATATGACATAGAACAGATCTCTCCTTCAACAATTTCAACATTATGATGGAGGTTCTGTCCAGTTTGGAAGTGAGGCCGGAGGATATATTTCTAGCAAAGGAAGTATATCCGGTGGAAAGTTAAAAGTTTACAAAGTCCACTTTGTCAAATAGCTTGAACATAATCTGTTAAGTGTTTCTCAGTTTTGTGATCAAAAGCATAAAATGCTTTTCACAAAACATGAGTGCATTATACTCATGAAACTACTAAAACACTAAAATCTTTTATTCTTAAAATAGAAAATCAAATTGATCGCAAGGTTAAGATAATTAGAAGTGATCAAGGGACTAAGTTTAAGAACTTCGTTCTTGACTCATTCTGTAACTCAAAAAGGATTTCCAGACAATATAGTGCTCCCAGAACTCCTCAACAAAATGGTGTTGCTGAGAGGAGGAACAGGTCACTTATTGAGGCTGCTCGAACTATGTTAGCTGATTCCAAACTACCTCTAACATTCTGGGCAGAGGCAGTTAGCACTACATGCTATGTGCAAAACAGAGTTCTTGTAGTTAAGCCACATGGAAAAACTCCTTATGAGCTATGGAACAAGAGGCCACCGATCATTGGCTTTCTAAGGTCCTTTGGCTGCAGGTGTACAATACTTAACACAAAAGACAATTTGGCAAAATTTGCTGAAAAGTCGAATGATGCTATCTTTGTTGGATACTCCTCTAGCTCTAAAGATTATAGAGTTTATAACATTAAGAATAAAAATTTTGAGGAATCATCCAACATTGTTGTTAATGAGCACACTTCTTGTGTTAGGGGGAATGGACCTGATCATATTTTTGACTTAGAATTATTTCCAAACTATTCTAAACCATCTTGTGAGAATGTTTCACCTGGAACATGTACTCAAGGAAATTCTAAAGATACCCAATTGTTTGAGTTACCCAGACCTATTCCAAGTTCTCCAAGAGCTACATCAAATCAAGCTTCCACTATTGACAGATCCGATAGTATAACCATCACAAGGGATAGTGGAGCTTTAACCAGTGAATCACCTGTTGATCCTCAAAGTTCATTGGTTGACCCTACACAACACCAAGCTGATGGAAGTAGCATCTTGAAGGAACATGCAATTGTTAATGCTGCTTCACAACTAACAAATGATGATGTTTCTCATTCATTCAATTAGTCCTCATTGAATGAGTTTGAAACAACAGGTGGACAAAGTGTTCTAGTTCCTGAGCAAAATATGTCCATTCTGGATTTATCTTTGCAATTGGAAGTGATTCCTCATCTACGAATTCACAACACTAATCCAATTCAGAACATCATTGGGGATGTCTCTGAAGGTGTGATAACAAGAGGACAGACTCATCATGGGAATGTCTGCCTATACTCATGCTTCCTATCTCAGATGGAACCCAAGAAGGTAGAAGATGCCTTGAAAGATAGTAGCTGGGTTGAATCGATGAAGAGGAGCTACTTCAATTCAAAAGACAAAAGGTTTGGAACCTATGTTCGCTACCATCTGGTCAAGTACCTATAGGCACTAAATGGGTTTTCAGAAACAAGAGAGATGACAGAGGCTTGATTATCAAGAACAAGGCAAAACTGGTAGTTCAAGGATACACCCAAGAGGAAGGAATCGATTATACTGATGTCTTTGCACTTGCTGCAAGACCTGAGGCAGTAAGGATCTTCCTTGCTTATGCTGCATCCCAGAATTTCACTGTCTACCAACTTGATGTGAAGTGTGCCTTTCTATATGGGGATATAGATAAAGAAGTCTACGTGTGCTAGCCTCCAGGATTTGAAGACCCACAACACCCCAACTATGTGTGCAAATTGGATATAACTCTGTATGGGTTGCACCAAGCACCTAGGCTGTGGTATGAGACTTTGTCTCAGTTTCTTTTGAAGAATGGTTACACCAGAGGTACCATTGATAAGACTCTTTTGATAAGAAATCCTGGAGAGGACATCTTGCTTGTTCAAGTCTATGTTGATGACATCATATTTGGTTCTTCGAATGACCAAATGTGTAAAGACTTTGGTAGCATCATGAAGAAGAACTTTGAGATGAGTTCCATGGGAAAAGTGGACTTTTTCCTTGGAATTCAGGTGAAGCAAGAAGGAAGGGTTCTTCATCAATCAATCTAAGTATGTCCATGACATCTTAGAGAGATTCGACATGAAAGATTGCAAGTCAGCCAAGACACCCATACCCATAAACCATAATCTCTATTTTGATTCTGAGGGGGAGGATACCGATCAACATCAGTATAGGGCAATTATTGGTTCTCTGATGTATCTCACAACAAGTAGACCTAATATCATGTTTGCTACATGCATTTGTGCAAGATATCAGGCTGCTCCAAAGGTGTCTCACCTAGCTGCTGCCAAGAGAATTCTTAGATACCTCAAAGGAGCACCTAAATTAGGTCTCTGGCATCCAAAGAACAACAAATTTAATCTCTATGGATACTCTGACAGTGACTATGGTGGCTGCAACATTGACAAGAAATCAACATCAGGAGGATGTCAATTTCTTGGTGGAAGGATCATCTCATGGCAATGCACGAAACAATCCTTTGTCTTCACATCAACTACTGAAGCTGAATACATTGTTGCTGCAAGTTGCTGTGCTCAGCTGCTGTGGATTCAAAACTAGATGATAGAATATGGATTCAACTTTATGAGCACTCCTATCCACATTGACAATGACAGTGCTATCTCCATCACTGAAAATCCAGTGAAGAACTCCAAAACAAAGCATATTGATATCAGGTATCATTTCATTAGAGATATTCATGAGAAAAATCTAATCAAGCTAATTAAAGTTGATTCAAATGAACAATATGCTGATTTGTTCACCAAAGCTTTTGATGAACAGAGATTTAAGTATCTCATTACAACCATTGGGATGATAAACATTGATTAGTCTACCTCTTTTGAAAACCTTTTTAAACATGTAATGTCTTATGTCAGTGCAATCTAAGCCTTGTTACTAAAGGTCTTTCTTTGAAATTTTCTCTAAGTATAAATTCTTCTGAAGAGGAATTAACCCTCGGAAGATGTTTTATATATCTTTCGAAGCAAAATTCCTCCAAGGATAATTTTCTTCGGGGAAGAGTTTTTAGTCTCGGAAGAAGCGATTGATAACATATCAGATCTACTTCTGAAGCTTATGAAAACTCTCCATTCAGAAATTAAGCTTTACTCTCGGAAATAGAAATCTATCTTCGAAAGCAAATATTGCCTTCGGAAGACAAATTACCTTCGGAAGTAGTTTACACTCAGAAGAAAGACTTTACTATGTAACGGAAATCTTTTGGGCCCCACACTGTAAAGGAAAAGATTTGTTAATGATGTCGGATTATTTAACTGAACTAAACCCTTAGCGCCCCTGTCATTTCTCCCACTAAAACATCACATCATCCTATCCAAACCACCTCTACCGCCATTTCATCATTCTTTTAAATAATACTGACTATTCACTTTTATCTTCTTACCACACTTTACTGCCCTAAAAGCTTCCTTCATTCTCCGTTCACTCAAGTCCAAACTCATTCACCTTCATCTTTCACAAATGGCACTTAACCCTCAGCATAATCAAGTCACACTTCTTGATTCTTCAAGAGATGCCGACTTCCCTGAAATCATTTCCTTTCTTACCCAATCATCCTATTACACTACCCTGACTGTTAATCCCACTGTGTACTCTAATCACATGGCTGAATTTTGGGAAAACAGTCCGATTGAAACCCTAAATGGGATTCATGTAATTCGATCGAGCATTTGTGGCCAGGAGTTGGTCATTATTGAGCAACTCATCAAGCATTTACCAGAGTTAGCTTGTCTGTGTAGCTGCTCTGACTATCCCTCACATGAGGCCGACTATCTTCAAGATTTTGAAGAAAGTGTCCACCAATTTCACTAGAAGATACACTACTCTGCTTCCAGGTATGACTGAGCAAATTACTACTGTGACATCCCTGTTAACCCCACAGGTGATGAACCCACACCAACAACTGCCATCACACTGCCAAATCGACCTTCTCATCCCATCACCATCACATATCAAAGACGCCCTAAACGAACCCTTGTTCAATCTTCTCTGATTAAACAAGCTCGTCCTATTCAATCTAAACAGACTAGAGTGGAACAATGGGCTCCCACTCAGTCTGAGGTCTCACCATCCTTCACATTTGACCTCATATGGATCTTGAGTCTCCTTAGTCTCAAACCCATGAGCCCGATACCCAAACTGAAAGCCCTCAGGGTGAGTATCTATACTCCCCTGAGTAGCCAAAAAAGGACAGCCCCACCATAGGCTCAATGCCTGTAGACATTGGTCAAGGTCCCGGGTCAATAGGTTTAACCTCTTTATCTTTCACTGACCTTCTCTTCAAAACTGATGAAGAGATTACATCACTCATGGCAATGAAGTTGATCTACAACACTCTCTCAAAGATCAACAGAACCTAGAGAGACCTCTTATCTCTAGCCCCCATCAGCAAACCTTTACTGAGGTGAGTCCCACTGATGTGGAGGGGACTCATGTAGATTCAGCTGCCACTACAGAAGGTGCCTCAATGGACCTTATGGATAGTGGTAACATTTATGAGGCTGAATCTGTGGCAGCCATGCCTTTTGATGACTTTGAAAGAGACATCATTAAGAAAGGGAAACTAGGGTGCCAAGAAACCACATATGGTGGTGAGGATGAATATACAAGGTATGTTACCTTATCTCCCCATGATTTTTCAAAAGAAGATGAGGGAAGAATGCAACTCATCATCAAAGACCTTCTTTCTAAAGTCTCAAATCTTTAATACAAGGTTAGGACTTTAGAGGATAGGTCTTCCACTTAGCAACTTGAGATTGACAGTCTCAAGGCACAACTAGCTGGGAAATAGATTGAGATCTGTTAGGCATGTACCCATTCAGGTCTCCTTGCCCTCTTCCTCCAGCTCATCTAGCTCTTAAGATGATGCTACCAAAAAGGGGGAGAGTGTTGAGAGACAAACATCTGAGGAACCACTGAGCCAAACTTCAACTTTAAAATATTCGGCTCCTATTACAACTACTCTTCCTGAGCCATCCCAAGTTATACTGCAGATAGACCCAAGGATGCTCAGAGATCTCTATAGGCTCTTCTCCAAGTTCCTATTGAGATCCTCTCTAGATCAGCCAAGCCCGGATGCAGCTATGATGTACTTTGGAGCTGAAGATCTTTAGAGGATTAGTGTACCTTCTATCACTGTGGAAGAAGTTGGTCAACCTAAGGTCCAAGTGGAACTTGAGATTAAATTCAAAGGGGAAATGAGGACTGATGGCCCAGCAACCAAAACAGTTTGGATAGATACTGCACTCCCTCAAACTTCCTGAAATCAAAGTCTCGGAAGAACAAACGGAATCTTCCGAAGTTGAAATCAACGTCTCGAAAGAACAACTGAATCTTCCGAAGCTGAGATGGAAGTTGTGGAAGGATTGTTCTCCTTCTCCGAGGATCTAATCATCACAGATGCAATTCTGGAGCTGGCATTTGAGGTGAATAGTGAGGACTTTCAGAATCAACCTCTAGCTCAGACACCTTAACTACCTCTCTTACAATCCGAATCCTCCCTCCAAGAACCACCAAAGTCAAGCACTTCCAAATATGACAAAGGAAAGAAGAAAATGACGGAAGAGCTTCAGGAGGAGGAGAGGATTGCAAAGCTTAAAAGAAAAGGTAGACTTCCAACTAGAAAATTGTTAGCTGCCAGTTCCAAAGCAGCTACAGCCAACTAGGAGGTAGTCAACAATAAGAAGAGGGTAGAGATCATTGACCAACTCATCAAGCTTGGAGCTTCCAATAAAGACATACTCCTGCTACCATTAGAGGAGTTGATAGAGCTGGAAAAAGCAACCAGGTTCAGGATGAACAACATAAGGAAGCAGCATAGTTGGCCTTAGGGAAAGAAAGAGAAAGAGGAAAGAGGGAAGTTGACATGGAGCTCCAAAGGGAAAGGATAGCTTTCCTAAACTCCAGAGGTTTCTCTCTTCAAGAACTATCTACACACAATGATGATACGATCCTATGGCTCTTCAACAAAGAGCAGGATCAACTAGAGAAAGAGAGAAAGAGAGCTGCAAGAGAGAATTTAAGGGAAGAGAAGAAGAAACAAGAAGAAGCTAGGGTCACTATGACCAAGAAGATAGGTGAGAAAGCCTGGATGAAAGACTATTTCAGGGCTCATGGCTTCTCTGGCAGGCAGGTGGGACCCATGTCTGAAAGTCACTTCAATGAATTGTCAATTAAGGCTGACATCCGTATGGGCAAAAGGAAAGAGATGTGTAGAAGCGTATAGGGGATGATCTTCAAACCAACCACCCAACCCTAACCTAAACCAATTCCCTCTCCACTCCCCATCAAAACTAAACCATTCACACCCAAACCTGCACCATTATCCTTACATACTTCCTCACCTCAACCACCCAAACTACCTATCCTCCAACCCATAACACTCTCCAGAACCACTGCACCACAACCTTCCCAACCATCCCCTCAGCCTTCCAAACATCTCTCCTTGGAAGAATTCAAGGAAATCAAGACAAAGCTCACAAACTATACAATATAAGAGATGGATCTGTCAAACTGACTTATGTTGATGGATCTTCATGTTCCCTCATGAGAGATCAATTTCTTGATTTGCCTAGAGGAACACTGGACCATGTTGCTAGACTTCTTGGAATCAACTCTGACTCCTTAAACGATGAAGAGAAGAAAATAAGAAGAAAGTTGGTGACTATACTAGATACAAAGAAAGGGGACAAGATTCCTAATCAGCCCCTTATGCCAAGAAAGAAAATCATCTAGTGGAGGTTTGATGATGCCTCTCACAACTTTGTTTGGGAGAAAGAGAATGGTGAAAGCAACAGGCTGAATGCCTCATCTCTGTTACACTCTAGCAGATTTGATATTGCTGAGTTAGCAGAGAAACCATTCTCCAATCCCTCCAACTCCGAAAATGGTTCTCACATCAGAAGTCATCTTAGCAGCCTTCATCTTGCTGAGTAACCACAAGAGCAAAGATTTAAGGGGAGTTGGAATTAAGAGAGAAGGAAGACAAGGAAATATCAACCACCAAAGGCACAACCTTTCTACAGATGGTGGAAGATCCTGATTTGGAACCCATAGTTAGATGGGAGTATGATTACAACTCCTATCAACTAACTTTTTTCAAAGCGTCCCAATAGAGGGTGCACATCATTCAGAGTGATAGACTGGATCTCCTGTCAACTAATGATCTGTACAAACTTCTTAGCACAATATCTGGGAAGAACAAAGAAACATATAAATATCTACTTTCCTTGGTGTTGAAAGTTTTGAGAAGCAGAAACAAGTGAGGTTTTGGTAGCATCAGCCTAGGGGGAGTTTGTTGGATCAAGAAGAAGACTGGTGCAACCAAAACCAAATCACTTAGACTATTTTGGTGTATCTAATAAAAGGCTTCCGAAGCCAAGTGTGGAACTTCCGAAGGAAATAGAGTTCTTCCGAAGACAAAGTCAAGATCAACTTTCAAAGACAAACTCTACTTCCGAAGTCAAAGTGCTCACTTCCGAAGATCAAGTCTGAGAGGAAAAGATTAGAAGACAACTTCCAAATTATGAAGAAAACAAGAAGTCCTCAAGCCTCGGAAGAAGTAGCCTCTTTCGAAGTATAAGTGGCTTCGGAAGAACTTGTTCTTCCGAAGCCAACTACCCTTGGAAGACACTGCTATGAGCCAGTGGACATAAGTATGGTGTCTCTAATACTTCGCTGCAGACCTCTGATATACTGCATGTCGTTTTCTCAAAAGCCATGTAGTTGACCATACTTTATTCCACTGTTTACCTTATTAGATAGCACAGTTGCCAACTTTAGTTGGTGACAAAAGGTACGTCATGGACAAGTCATGACTACCATATCTTAGATAAGACATTATCTAAGATACCTTAAACTATAGCTTTGTAGTATTTGCTTTAGTTAGAGGATTCCAACTGGCATCAAAGTATATCCGGCTATAGGTAGTATTATATACAGTTTCTCATTGTAACTCATGTCATATGCTTGTAAGAGTTTTGTAATACTTTGAGTTGAGAAGCAATATATGCAAGTACCTTGAAAATTATCTTTCTATGTTCATTGTTACTTATTATATTACTATTAACTCTCAAAGAGACTCTGCTTCATCCGAGTGTAGTTAAGTGAGTTTGAGAGATAAACCAAGTGTTCAGTGACATAAACTGATCCTGCAGTGATGTATGGTCTAGACGAACATGATAGTTGCTGGGTGTATGTCAGGTACTGTTGAGGTTGTGTGGATCCTAAGCCTTTAACAACCATTAAAGCATTGCTAGCCGGAGACTCAAGGGTCTGCTTGTCTGATAGCCTCTCTTGCTTTCCATCTTCAGACGGTATCCATCAAGGATGCCATAGAGTTTGGTCATAATAAGGGTGTTTTGATTTTCTGTCCTCTTGAAAAAGACACAGTAGAACATCCACTCATTAGGGAGTGCATCATGAACTTTCTTATGAGGCTCTAAGTTCAAGAGTAATTCCACAGACTGAAGGGAAGAAATGAGGTCCATGTACCTGAAGTATTGCTGAATAAGAGTCTCCCTAGCAATGTAGGTGAAGTTCTCAAACTGCTACTTCAGTGAGTCCTTCTTGGAGTCATTGGAGCTGGAGTACATCTGAGCTAGTGCATCAAACAGTTCTTTGGCTAACTTGCAATGCTCAAACCCCACCATGATGGAGTTGGATATTGAAGTCATGAGAATAGTCATTGCATTGCTGTCAATGTCCAACTTCTTCTGGTCCTCATCAGAGTAGTCTTCAACGGCTTTCTGTATCATGGTACCGTTTCCACCGGGTGCTGCCACCTTGGGTTTATACGGGCCATTGACAATAGATTACCACATCTTGCTGTGTTGATACCTGATGAAGTCTTCCATGCGTCTGCTTAATGACCTGAAGTTTTTAGGGGTGATGATGGGTGCTTTGGTCATCGTTCCCATCTCTACTTCAGACTTGTTGAGGGCCATTTTGAGTGTGGTGTAAGGAGGAGTGAAAAAAAGATTGATTGGGATGGTAAGATCTCACAATCAAGAGCCTAAGAAGCTCTAATACCAATGGTTGTCATATGTTCTCAAGGTGTATTGCACCTGTTGAATGCTCAAACCCTAGCATTCATTGTAACTGATCATCTTCATTAATACAAAGAGCATTTATGAGTATTTCTTGCATGTAATGTTCCTTGATTGTTTGATTCCGCCATACAATCATTGACTCAATCATCATTTTTGGTCCTTGTGAGAATATCAATCTCCCACCTAGTCAATTGGTATTAGAGCTTTGGCTCTCGATTCTTTTTCAGATCTGCCTAGATCTAAACAGAACTAGATTGATCTGGTGATTGAGTTACTAATAGTGTTCGACTACCTCTACTTAGTAAACTGAAGAAATCTCTTCAATGGTCACTATTCATCGATACTCATCTTCAAGAACAAACCTATGAACAGTTGTTACAACATAAACATATAAACATAAATAGATCTAATTATACATAAGCCTATTTGGACTATTTGGACTAAGTTAAACTTAAGAATTAAACTAAGCATTATTCAATAAGGTTAAACAACAACTTATTAAAAATGGATTCACATAGTTTCTTTGAACTTGGTCATACTCCAAAACCGCCCATGCTTAAACACAAATATGAGTTTAAGCAATGAAAAATCAGATTTATGAACTATATTTTAGGTGTAGATCCGGACTACAGGATTTCAATATGCAAAGGCCCTCACATTCTAGTGACTCTTTCTGCTGATCAAGCTACAATATACAAAATCTTAAGAATTCCTATTGAGGATCTCACACTTGATGATGATGATTACAAGAAGATCAAAGTTTATCTCAAAGCTTATTCTATACTCACTCAAGCAGTGAAAATGGATGTGCTAAATATATTAGAAAAGTATGGAACTACTAAAGCTGTTTGGGATGCACTGCTGATAATGTGTGAAGGTAGTAGTGAAGTTGTTGAAATTAACAAGGACAAGCTTGTTAATCAATATGAAACCTTTCATCACTCGAATGGGGGAGTCAATCTCTAAACAATTTCATAGATTTGTGTAGCTGGTAAATGATTTAGAGATCATGGGTGTAACATACAAAGTCAAAGAACTGAATAAGAAGATGCTTCATAGTCTTCCAGAAAGTTGGAAACAAAATGTTACAATGCTGAAAAACACTCTTGATCTAGAGAGTACCACCTTGGACATCATGATTGCCAAGATAGAAGCTCTTGATCTTGATGAGAGAAACATAATTCTTGGTGGACCTAGAGTTATTGAAGCTTATAAATTTCCAACAGACACTCACTCTGTAGAAAATGCTTTCATCATTGAGGATGATGATCTTTCTTTCCTTAAGAGATCAAGTGAATACAACTGGTTTCATCGCAGCTCCACCAACTAACAAGCCTTCAACACCATCACAACCAACAGGGTTCTCTGCAACTCCCTAAACTACTCCTGAAGACCCAAGATCAGAAGAGCAAAAAGCAACTTACAATGCATTTGTTGCTAGCTTTGAAGCTTACTTGGGAGGCAGACTGTGAAGTCGGTTTTTCTCAGGATCGATAAACATCCGAGCATGTTCTTGACAGAAGGATGAACAACCAAAACCAAAAGTCAAATCAATAACACGAACTATCAAATATTGGTTTCATTTATAAAACCTAACGATTACAAGTTCGTTACAACATAAGAATCAAGACTCTTGGCAAGGGGAGATCGAGCATGATCTCTCCTCTCATCCGGTAGCCCTAGGCTCCAGGGCAGACTCCTATCTCAACCCTTAACCCTTCTACACATTAAAACTGGTATATATAGGCCTCGGCCCATATTAGATGCGACTGGGCCCATTCGTGCGATTGGACCATGCGTATGGTCCAATCGTACGACTGGACCATTCTTATGGTTTAGTCTTACGAATGTCCCAATCGCATCTCTCAGTCGCACAGCTGGTCCATTAGCATGGCTCAGTCGTACGACTGAGTCTCATTCGCATATGCTCCTGCGAATGACCCAGTTTCATGTGTTTACAAAATATCAGGTGTATAACATTAAGCCTAGACTATTCGACAAGCGACGGACACACTATATATGACTATATATGCTCCAACACAGACTCAAGAGGATTTGGAAGAAATGGATCCAGATGATGTGGAAGAAATGGTTTTGCAATAGAAAATGGCAATGATTGCAATGAGAGCCAAGAAGTTTTTCAGAAAAGGAAAAAAGCTTAGCCTTAATGAAAACATCAAACTTGGATATGACAAATCCAAGGTAAAGTGCTTCAACTGTGGCATGACTGGCCACTTCTTTAGAGAATGTAATGCTCCCAGAAGAAACAACAACAATTTCCAAAGGAATTCTCAGGGCCAGTCATCTCCACAACCAAGCACAAGCTTCCACTTCAACAATCAACAACGACAGTATCATCATCAACAACATCAACAAACTTATTAGAATCTAGCACAACCGACTAATCAAGCTCATGGAAGTAGTCAACTATCTTCAAATGCTCTTGTTATCGGACAAGATGGAGTATGTGATTGGAGTCTGCATGCAAAAGAAGTGAAGCCTCAATTTCAGAATCATGCACTCATGGCTCACATTAATGATGGTCCATCTCCTATGCTATTTGAGGTAAAATCCAACCTTTGTAGTGATAAATGCATTACTGAACTGCAAGATTATCAAGAGCACAATCATAAACTAGCTGATAAAATAAAAGAAGAATAGGTCAACTCAGAGATGCTTAAGAGTGAAATAAAAGGCTTTGACATCAAAATTAAATCTCTCATTTATGACATTGAAAAATTGCATGGTGAGAAGTACACTCTTGCAACTAAGAATGAGCAACTAACTGAAAAGTTAGCTCAATCAAAAGCTGAACAAACACTTACTAAAGTAAAACTTGAAAAGTTTTAATTGTCTTTGGTGAAGGTGTAAGAGATTCTAGACTCTCAAAAAGATCCCAAGGATATGTCTGGGATTGAGTATAACTCTTGTCCTCCACCCTATAATGACAACTACACTGTCATGCCTGAATCTGTCACACTCAAAGAGAAAATTGAACCTAATACTATTGAACCAAAAACAATAGTAAAACAAGTCACAAATCCTCAAAACAAGCCAAATGTTTACATTGAAACAAATGAGGAGAAAATTAAATTAGGTCACGCAATTAAAATCAAGGAGTATTCAAACAAGACAGTGAATGTCATTAAACCATCAAGCCCAATAAAGGCCATTTTCCCCTTTGTGAAATTTGTACTTGCAAATTCAAAAGGAAAGAAGAAAACTATGGCTTCAGTGAAACCCTCTGTTGAAAGCAATTCTGATTATGAGATTAAATCTCCAAAAAAATCAAGCAAATCAGACAAGGTTTCACTACCAAAGAAAAACAAGAGTTCACCGATTTCAAAAAGTAAAATTTAGCCAGTCCCCCGATCATCAAAATCAAAACAAGGAGTAGACTTTGACATCTGTAATAAGGAGCATGTTAATTAGTTTGAGCAAGAAGTCAAGAAAGGATTGAGGAAACAAAAACAACCTAAAACAGTCAACAAAAGTAGTGTTGTGAAGCAAACTACTAAAAATACTGAATTTGATTCTTCCCTTAAACCAAAGTTTGTGACTCAGTTGAGAATAGATAAATCAACTAAGACAACAAAAGCAAAATTAGATTCAAGAAACAAACATATGTATTGTGACAAATATGAAATGTCTAATCACAAAACAAAAGAGTGCTCTTTCAATCAATACTGCTCTATCTGTGACATGAACAATCATTCCACCAAAAGTTGCTATTTCAATAAATATTGTTCAGTCTGTGATATGAACAATCACAATACATATAAATGTTACTTCAAACAAAAGGGGTTGAGAATTTATCAAAACAAACCCATCTCACCAATATCATCTGTGAAACCCAAAATCAGAAATCATTTTCATAATAATCAATCAAGGACTTCTAGTACAGATAATGACATGGGTAATATAAAAGAGTTGAAGAAAAGTAAAAAAAACAAATATCATAACATCAAGCAAATATATGATCTTCCCAAACCAAAAATGATGTTTGATAATAAAAAAACAGGTCAAATTTCTTCAAAGAAATAGGGACCAAAGGTTTCATTATTTCTCTGACTCTTTAGTTGATGTTGATGAGATGAAATAATAAAAATATCATTAGAAATCTCCCACAACACCTCTCTCTAAATCATAGTTTAGAGGAAAGTACCAAGAGGTTAGCATCATGAATAGGAACAGGAAACCCAAGACCATTATGGCTTGGGTTCCATATTCTAATTAGTTCTTTTGTGCTTGCAGGGTCATCCATATAGGTCCAATAGCTTATGGTACATGGATAGTGGATGCTCCCGTCACATGACTGGAGATCATTCCCTCCTTCATGACTTCAAGCATATACAAGGAACTACTGTGGCATTCGGAGGAGATTCACAAGGTGGAAGAATTACTGGTGAAGGATTTATGACAAATGGGATGCTGAGCTTTGATAGAGTGAACTACTGTGAACAACTGAATTTCAATGTTCTAAGTGTGTCTCAGATCTCTGATAAGAAATATTCAACTCACTTTACCGACACTCATTGCTACATTTTAAAACCTAGATTTTAGATTCCTGAAAAATGGGTGTCCTAAAGACTCTAAGGAAGAATAATACCTATGTCTTAAACCTGAATTCTACTACACCAAAAAAAGAGACATGTCTTATGTCAAAAGCATCATTTGATGAGTCTCAGCTTTGGCACAGACGCTTGGAGCACACAAACTTTAAAAACGTGAATAAATTGGTCAAAGGAAACCACGCCACTTGTCTTCCCCAAAAAGACTTTCATTTTGTTGATTACTATTCAGCATGCCTCAAAAGGGAAACAACATAAATCTTCCCACAAACCAAAGCTTGTGAACACAAATAATACTCCATTGAAGCTACTTTATATGGACCTGTTTGGACCAACTCATGTTATGAGTATTAGAAATAAATAGTATCGTTTGGTGATCATTGATGACTTTTCAAGATTTACATGGGTTTTCTTCTTACTTCAAAAAAATGATGCATCCCAAATAATAAAGGACTTTATCAAAAAAATTGAAAACAACTTGATCATAAGATCCAAACAATAAGAAGTGATAATGGAATCGAGTTTAAAAATGAAGACATGAGTTCATTTTGTGCAACCAAAGGCATTGCTCATCAATTCAGTGCAGCTAGAACTCCTCAACAAAATGGAGTAGCTGAAAGGAGGAATAGAACGCTGATTAAAGCAACAAGAACAATGCTAGTTGATGCTAAAATGCCAATAACCTTTTGGGTAGAAGTAGTTAACACATTGTGTTTTATGCAAAATAGAACTCTGATTATAAAAGAAAACAACATGACTCCATATGAACTTCTTTTTCACAGAAAACCATTTATTGGATTTTTCAAGTCATTTGGTATCCATGTCTAAATAGTAAATACCCGAGACTATTTCAGAAAATTCTTATCTAAGTCTGATGAAGGATTCTTTGTAGGTTATTTTTCTGTTAGTTTACTTTGGTATTTAGTTCATTTTGTTTAGTTTTGCTTTCCAGCGAAATTGTGAGCGAAATTGTGAGCGAAACAGTCAGCTGTTTTAGTTCACCCGACGAAACTGTTGTTTCTGCCGAGCGAAACTATAGTTTCGGCAACACAGTTTCGCTACTAGCAAAACTGTTTGCGAAACTAAGACTGCTATATATGGACTTGATCATTTCCATTGTTGGGTGATCTTAAAAAAACCTAATCATTTATCATTGTTGCAAGTAACCTTTGTAAGCAGTTATTTCACAGAAATATCATTGTGCTTTGTTATTATTAAGTATATTGATAATCATTGTCTTACTTTGATTCATTTATGGTTGTTCTCAATCTTCTTCATCTTTTTTTTATTTTTTTTTGATATCGAACGATTCAACGTCTTATTTGTACTGCAAATCGATCTAATGGACCAACATGGACCCAGAGTTATTGAAGCTTATAAATTCCCTACAGATACCCACTCAGTAGAAAATGCTTTCATTACTGAGGATCATGATTTTCCTTCCTTAAGAGATCAAGTGAGGACCACAGGATTCATTGCATCTCCACCAACTAACAAACCATCAACATCATCTCAACCAATAGGGTTTTCTGCAACTCCTTCAACTAATCCTGATGATACAAGATCAGAAAAGCAAAAGGCAACTTACAATGACTTTGTTGCTAGTTTTGAAGCTTATCTTGGAGGCAGACTCACTTCTGCTCATCTAATCTAGGAAGACTTGAAATAAATGGCTCCAGATGATGTGGAAGAAATGGACTTGTAGTGGCAAATGGCTATGACTGCAATGAGAGCCAAGAAGTTTTTCAAAAAAGGAAGAAAGCTTAGCCTTAATGAAAACACCAAACGTGGATTTGACAAATCCAAGGTGAAGTGCTTCAAATGTGGCATGACTGGCCACTTCTCTAGAGAATGTAATGCTCCTAGAAGAAGCAAAAATTTTCAAAGGAATTCTTAGAGCCAATCATCTTAACAAATAAGCACAAGCTTTCACTCCAACAATCACCAACAACAGTATCATCATCATCAACAACAACAAACTTATCAGATTCAGCCTCAACTAACTAATCAAGCTCATGGAAGCAGTCAGCCATCTTCAAATGCTCTTGTTATTAAGCAAGATGGAGTATGTGATTGGAGCATGTATACAAAGGAAGTAAAGCCTCAATTCCAGAATCATGCACTCATGGCTCACATCAATGATGGTCCATCTCTCATGCCATCTGAGGTAAAATCTAACCTTTGTAGTGATAAATGCATTACTGAACAACAAGGTTATCAAGAGCATAATCATAAACTGGCTGACAAAATAAAAGAAGAAAGTTCAAGTCAAAGATGCTTAAGAGAGAAATTAAAAGCTTTGAAATCAAAATTAAATCTCCCATCTCTGATACTAAAAAATTTCATGGTGAGAAGTACACTCTTATGAACAACTAACTTAAAAGTTAGCTCAATCAAAAGCTGAACAAACACTTACTAAAGTGAAACTCGAAAAGTTTCAATTATATTCAGTCAAGCTGCAAAAGATGCTTGATTCACAAAAGGTTCCAAGGATATGTCTAGGATTGGGTATAACTCTTGTCCTCCACCCTACAATGACAACTACACTGTCATGCCTGAATCTGTTACACTCAAAGAGCAAATTGAACTTAATACTATTGAACAAAAAACAATAGTAAAACAGTCACAAATCCTCAAAACAAACCAAATGTTTACATTAAACAAATAAGGAGAAAATCAAATTAGGTCACTAATTAAAATCAAGAAGTGTTTAGACAAGACAGTGAATGTTATCAAACCAACCAACCTAATCAAGGCCATTGTTCCTTTTGTAAAATTTATACCTGCAGTTTCAAAAGGAAAGAAGAAAATTGTGAAATCAGTGAAACCTTCTGCTAAAAGCAATTCTGATAATGATATTAAATTTCCAAAAAATTCAAGCAAATCAGACAAGGTTTCACTATGAAAGAAGCACAAGAGCTCATTGATTACTAAATCTAAAATTCAGTAAGACCATCAATCTTCAAAATCAAGACAAGGAGTAGGTTTTGACACATGTAACAAGGAGCATGTTGATCAGTTTGATCAAGAAGTAAAGGATGGGTTGAGGAAACAAAAACAGTCTAAAATAGTCAACAAAAGTAGCGTTGCAAAGCAAACTACTAACAAGGTTGATTTTGATTCCTCCTATAAACCAAAGATAGTGACTCAGTTGAGAACAGGTAAATCAACTAAGCCTACTAAAGCAAAATCAAATTCAAGAAACAACCATATGTATTGTGACATATGTGACATGTTTAATCACAAAACAGAAGAGTGCTTTTTCAATCAATACTGCTTTATCTGTGACATGAACAATCATTCCACTAAAAACTGCTATTTCAATAAATACTATTTAGTCTGTGATAGAACAATCACAATACATCTGATTGTTACTTCAATCAGAAAGGATTGAGAATTCCCCAAAACACACCTATCTTAACAACATCATCTGTGAAACCCACTGTCAGAAGTCATTTTCATAACAATCAATCTAGGATGTCTAGATCAAATAATGATAGGAGTCACATGAAAGAATTGTGGAAGATTCAAAGAAACAAACATCCTAACATTAAGCAAAAGTTTGATCTTCCCAAGCCAAGAATGATGTTTGATAATGAAAAACGGGTTAAATTCTTCAAAGAAACAGAGACCAAAGGTTTCATTACTCCTTTGACTCTTCAGTTGATGTTGATAAGATGACACAATCAAATTACTATCAGAAATCTCCCAAGACACTTCTCTCTAAATCACAATTTAGAAGAAAGTATCAAGAGGTCACCATCATGGATAGGAACAGGAAACCTAAGACCATTATGGCTTGGGTTCCATATTCTAATTAGTTCTTTTGTGCTTTCAGGGTCATCCACATAGCTCTAATAGCTTATGGTACATTGACAGTGAATGATCCCAACACATGACTAGAGATCGTTCCCTCCTTCCTGACTTCAAGCATATACAAGGAACTACTATGACATTTGGAGGAGATTCACAAGGTGGAAGAATTACTATTGAAGGATCTGTGACAAATGGGATGCTATGCTTTGGTAGAGTGAACTACTGTGAACAACTAAACTTCAATCTGCTAAGCGTGTCTCAGATCTATGACAAGAAATATTCAACTCACTTTACCAACACTCATAGCTACATTCTGAAACAAGGATTTCAAATTCCTGAAGAATGGGTTATCCTAAAGACTTCGAGGAAGAATAACACCTATGTCTTAAACATGAATTCTACAACACCAAGAGAAAAAACATGTCTTCTATCTAAAGCATCTTCTGATGAGTCTCAGCTCTGGCACAGACGTTTGGGGCACACAAACTTTAAAAACATGAATAGACTGGTCAAAGAAAACCATGTCATTGGTCTTCCCCAAAAAGAATTTCATTTTGTTGATCACTGTTCAATGTGCCTCAAAGGAAAACAACATAAATCTTCTCACAAACCAAAGCTGGTGAACACAAACAATACTCCATTGAATCTACTTCATGTGGATCTGTTTGGACCAACTCATGTTATGAGTATCGGAAAGAAACAGTATTGTTTGGTGATCATTGATGACTTTTCAAGATTCACATGGGTTTTTTTCTTATTTCATAAAAATGAGGCATCCCAAATAATAAAAGACTGTATCATAAAAATTTAAAACCAACTTGATCATAAGGTCAAAACAATAAGAAGTGATAATGGAACTGAGTTTAAAAACAAAGACATGAGTTCATTTTCTGCAACCAAAGGCATTGCTTATCAATTCAATGTAGCTAGAACTCCTCAAAAAAATGGGGTAGCTGAAAGTAGAAATAGAACACTGATTGAAGGAGCAAGAACAATGCTTGTCGATGCTAAACTACCAATTACCTTCTGGGCAAAGGCAGTTAACACATTGTGCTTTGTGCAAAATCGAACTCTGATTGTAAAAGAAAGTAACATGACTCCATATGAACTATTGTTTCATAGAAACCCATTTATTGGATTTTTTAAGTCATTTGGTAGTCCTGTCTCAATATTAAACACCCAGAGACTATTTGGGAAAATTTTCAAAGGCTTACAGAGAGTTTAACCCTAGATTAAACATTATTGATAAATCAACAAATGTTCAATTCAAGGAACATTCATTGACCAAATCTACAAATGGTCTTGACTGGTTGTTTGATATTGACTTATTTACAATATCTTTTGATCAATTTCACTTGTTTAATGCAGAAAATCTACATTCAGTTGAACCTCCTTCATGTGTAGAAAGAAGAGATGACTTTCCAATGATTCATCCTACCTCTACTAAGCAACAGAATGAAGATGTTCCACTACAAGTTGTTCCTATCAGACAATCATCTCAAGATCAAAGTGTTTCAACTAATGCTGGTCCTAGCTTGTTACCATCACCTTCAAAAGACCTATAAACTGAACTCAGAAATCAAAATCAAGCTACACCTCCAGTTGAAACAGAAAAAACCTCAAATGATGGAAGCAATCAAAGTGTTGGTAATGCTAAAGCAGTCACTAAAACAAATTCTGATTATCTTTATAACTCCTTAACAATACAAGATGAAGGTGCCTCTCACCAAGATGATCTGAATGTCTCCAATCTTGATGTAACCATTGCTGGTAACTCAATTCCAACCACCTGAATACACAAGAATCATCCTATAGAAAGCATTATTGGTGAACTTAATGAAAGGGTGACAAGAAGCAAGTCAAGTATTGCAAATATTTGTTTGTTCTCATGCTTTCTTTGTCAAACAATACCCAAAACCATCAAAGAGGCTCTTCAAGACAACAGTTGGATTGAAGCAATACAGGAAGAATTTCTATAGTTCAAGAAGCAAGAAGTATGGCAACTGGTAGATCTTCCCGAAGGACAATATCCTATCGGTACCAGATGGCTGTACAGAAACAAAACTGATGATAGAGGGATTGCCATCAGAAATAAAGCAAGACCAGTGGCACAATGGTATACACAAGAAGAAGGAATAATTATGACAAAGTGTTTGTACCTGTTGCTAGATTAGAAGCAATAAGAATCTTTCTTGAATATTCAGCATCCATGAAGTTTACTAGTTTATCAAATGGGTGTGAAGTGTGTTTTTTTGTATGGAAAGATGCTGAAGAAGTCTATGTGAGTCAACCACCTAGCTTTGAAGATCCTGATTTCCCTCACAGGGTGTATAAGTTTGACAAAGCCTTGTATGGTCTTCATCAAGCTCCAAGAAAGTGGTATAAGACTCTATCATCTTTCCTTCTTGAACATGGATATGAAAGAGGAAAGATTAATCAGACTCTCTTTAGAAAGAGAAGAGGAAAAGACATGTTGCTGGTCTAGATCTATGTGGATGATATCATTTTTGGCTCAACAAACAGGCAATGGGGGATTTTGAATACTTTATGCATTCAATATTTTCAAATGAGTGCAATGGGGGAACTCATATTCTTCTTAGGAGTGCAAGTCCAATAGATAGTAGATGGAATCTTCATCAATCAATCAAAATATGTAGAAACAATGTTGAAGAAATTCCACATTGCTGACTGTCAGTCTATCAGAACCCCTGTTGATACTAAAGTGATGATAGGTCCAGATCCAGAAGGCAAATCAGTGGATCAGACTCATTACCGATCAATGATGGGTTCACTTATGTATCTAACAGCCAGTAGGCCTGACATTATGTTTGGTGTTTGTGTGTGTGCCAGATATCAAGCTGATCCTAAGGAATCTCATATGAATATTGCCAAGAGGATATTCAGATATCTTAAGGGCAAGCCAGCTCTTCGGTTATCGTATCCAAAGGAAGGAGATTTCAATCTCTATGCCTACACTGACAGTGATTATGGGGGATGCAACTTCAATAGGAAGTCCACTTCTAGCGGTTGTCAGTTTCATGGGCCCAGACTGGTCTCCTGACAGTGTAAGTAGCAGACAAACATATCTGTTTCAACAGAAGAAGCTAAGTACATTGCAGTATTAGCTTGTTGCTCACAAGTTCTCTGGATTCAAAACCAGATGCTTAATTATAGTTTTAACTTCTTGCACACTCCAATTCACATTGACAACACAAGAGCTATTTTCATTACAAATAACCCAGTTCAGCACTTAAAAACAAAACATATTGAAATTAGATATCACTTTTTGAGAGATTGTGTTGAAAAAAGGTTAATCAAATTGATTCAAGTTCCAACTAAAAATCAATTAGTTGACTTATTCACCAAGGCATTTGAACCTAGTAGGTTTGAATACCTAGTTCAATCAATTGGCATGATTAACCTTGAATAAAATAAAAAACATCATAAACAATTTAAAAGTTTAGGAAATCACAAAAAGAAGTCATTTTTTATGAAGAAAAAGATATATACAATGGGAAATAATATAATTACAGTCATTATATCATTCACTGTGCTTAATTCAAAATTTGAAATACCATTATGACTTACCTCATATGTTGGTAGGCTCAACTCAGAAGAGAAGATATATGCTGTGATGAATTAAAATCTTATTCAATGTGTCCAACACCTCTCGAATATGACCAGCATGCTCCTCCTCACTCTTCGAATAAATCAAGATATCATCGATAAACACAATCGCTGATTTATCCAACATCGGTCGAATACTCGATTAATCAAGTCCATAAAAGCAGCTAGTGCGTTGGTCAAACCAAAAGACATAACAAGAAACTAGTAGTGTCCATATCGCGTGCGAAAAGCTGTTTTAGGAATATCCTTCTCCTTCACCTTCAACTGATGTTAACCAGATCAAAGATCTATCCTCGAGAACCAACCGGCACCTTATAGTTGATCAAATAAATCATCAATTTTTGGTAAGGGGTACCGAATTTTCACTGTCAGCTTATTCAACTCACGGTATTCTATACACATTCGCATGCTACCGTCTTTCTTCTTTACAAATAAGACCGAAGCACCTCAAGGAGAAATAATTGGTCTAATGAACCCCTTACCAAACAGCTCTTGCAATTGCTCCATCAACTCCTTCATCTCGGTCGGAGCCAACTGATACGGTGCTTTAGCAACAGGTTGGGCACCCGGTATCAGGTCAATCTGGAACTCGATCTCACGGTCAGGTGGCACTCCAAGTAAGTCTTTGGGAAACACTTCTGGAAAGTCACACACCACTAGTACATCGATCGGTTATGGTGTTGGCGCATCCACATCCTTTACGTAGGCCAAGTAGGCACTACATCCACACCTCATGCACTTTCCCACCACCGCCATCGAAATTACTTTCGGGATCGTCGGGACTTGATCACCATAAACATTCACCATATTCCCATCAGGCGCTGTTAATCAGATCATCTACTTGCGACACATAATGTTCGCCTCGTAGTCCGCCAACCAATCCATTCCTAGGACTACATCGAACCCGCCTAAGGTCATCACGAATGGTCTAACAGAAAACTTTTGACCTTCTAATTCTACGTCACAACCCTCTATTATCTCAGATATCCTGGTAGACTTACCTATGGCAGTTTCAACATCAAAAGGCGCATCTATGCTCCTGTTACTAACAGGTAATTTAGCACCAAAAGTAGTGGAAATAAAACTTTTACTAGCACCAGAATCAAATAACACAAAAGATAGGGTTTGGTTTACTAGAAACGTACCTGACACAACATCAGAGTCCATCCTAGCCTCCTCATGCGTCATTGTGAATGCTCTGTTGCTCACCCTCTGCCCTTCTCCTCTAGCCTTCTTAAGTCCCTAACCTTTAGCCCTCGGCTTCTTGCAGTCCCTGCTCATGTAGCCCTCCCCGCCACAGTTAAAACACCTCCCTGCCTTGCATTCCCTTGCCATATGACTAGGCTTCCCACATTTGAAGCACACGTTCAGTCCCCACCTACACTCTCCAGTGTGCTCCTTTACACATTTGCCACATCTCTTTATCCCCGCACCGGATGTGACCACACGTCGATCATCCACCCGTGCACCTTTGTTGCTTAGAGTGGCCTTGCCACGTCCAATCCGCTTCCTATTCGAATTCCGGTCACCACCACTCTTCTTGCTGACTTCAGCCACCACCTGTCCGTTCATCATACAACCTCCCCGCCAAGTCAACTGCCGACCTAAACGTGCTTGGCCAGGCAGTGATCATGTGCCTATGGATATCTACCGGCAGCCCTTGGATGTATCGCTTAATCTTTTGTGATAGAGGCATCACTTGATTCGACACTAGTCGTGCCATCTTATTGAACTTGGTGGTGTATTGCTGATGTGTCATTGTTCCTGCCTCTAGGTCTTGTTAGGATCAGTGATCTACGTTTGATTGATTAGAGAGTATCGCAGCGGAATTCTAACAATGAATTAGCCAATTCACAAGAACGAAACGATATTCAATGAAGAACAAAAACGGTTATAGATAGAGAGAATTCTACAAATATATTTCATTCAATATTCGCTTTCGTGGTAACGGAATGTCACACTTACAATTAGGTCGACACCTCTTATATAAGAGATGTGACGTCTGCTGATGTCACTTGATAGTGACATCTAACAGAATTATTCCAACTGAAACACAACTACTGAAGATGTCAAAACAGCTGACATCTTCTTACAAAAATACTAAGTGTTATCAGTTACTACAACTACTGAAAAACATAAAACTACTGAAACTACAACGACTGAAGAAAAGCTCTTCAGTTGTTTTACAAAACTACTGAAACTAAAAACATAAAAACTGATATCACAACTACTGAAGAAGTACTCTTCAGCTGTTGTGACAAACTACTGAAACTTCAGTACTTGATCTTCAGACTTGAACTTCAGACGTTTCATCAGCTGATGACTTCAGTAGATGTCATCAGCTGATGTCTTCAGTCTTTGTCTTCAGACTTTGTACACCAGTTGTTGATCTTCAGCACTTGTAGACTCTTCGGCTGTTGTACTTCAGTACTTTGGTCTTCAGCTTCAGCACTTGTGTTCTTCAGCTGTTCAGCTTCAGCACTTGTGTTCTTCAGCTGTTGAACTTCAGCACTTTAGTCTTCAGCTATTGAAGTCTTCAGTACTTGATCTTCAGCTGTTGGAGTTTTCAGCACTTGTCGAACTGCTGATGAAGCCTTCAGCAGTTGTTGTGATATCATGTGGGACTTAGAGGTTTTCTGATCTTGGCTCATTGGTTCTTTTGGTCCAACAAACTCCCCCTGAACCAATGCAGCCAAAACCTCTAATTTATTTATTTTCCCATTTATTGTTGGCAAACGGTTGGTCTTTTTCCTTCTTGATCAGTAGAGAAGATGACCCATATAAGCTCCGGCCTGGGAAGAAATCTCAGAGATCTGTTTGGCAAGGTATGAATGGGAACTCTGTTTTGGGGAACTGGACACAGAGTTGTTATCCCATTCATGAGATTTACTTCCCTATAATGAGTTTGTATGACTCTCGAACATAGGCTTCAAGGAGAACAACTTGTTCCTCCTTGGAGAGTTCTTCTACTCCTCCTTCAAAGAAGAACTCTGGACCATAGTACTCAGATAAGTACTTCACAGTCCTGCCATTTTTCAACTCCACAGTAGTTACCTCCCTATAAACAAATTCATCAGGATGAGTGCCTTCAAGGAGTAACTGGAGCTCATTCTTCTTGATGTCTTCAAGCTTTTTATATAATAACCCCTTTTTGATCATCTTGTTTTCCAGTAAAGCTTGAGGGGTCATTTTTGATTGATGAGCCTTCTTGAATTCATCAATTATTTCCCATGGTGAGACTACAATGGCCAACATGATGGTAGAATCTATTGTTTTTCTAACCTGGCCATTGTATCTGTGGGGAATAGATCTTTTATGGATTCTAGAACTCACCTTGGGGTCTGGCCATACTCTCACTCTCTCCTTCTGATACTGAAATGTGTGTCTGAGAGTGTACAACCTCTGAGCATGCCCTTTCATGGCTTGTATAGATGATGACTGAGGAAATTCCTTGTCAACCATCTTCAGTAGTTGCTCATCGTGCTGCTTCTGCTGTTCTTCATCCTCTATCTTGACTCTAACCATTTCCCTTTGAGAGTCAGGTGTGATCATGGGTTGACTCCTGGGTTCTGGTAGCTTTAGAACAGCAGAGAGTGGCAGACTATCATCTTCATCCTCTCTTCTTCATCTTCTTCTATCCTCAGCACCTTCTCCTCCTTCTAGGTGCATCACTGGATGATGGTTGGGTTGGTAAAGGAATTGGTTTTGAAGATTGAGGATGTTTGGATTTGGGCTTAGAGATTGGTTTGGAGATTTGAGGGGTAGGCTGTTTTTGAGTGGGTGATAGGGAAGGTTGTTCAAGCATTTTGGTTGTGAGTTTGGCCTTTGTAAGTCTTGCCATTTCAAACCTTTTTCCAGCCCCAGCCTCATCAAGTGCTTCAATGATAATCCCCTTATGAATTGCTCAGACAAACAGATTCTTGTGGCTATAGCCAGAATACTGTCTCTGGTCCATGAACGAATCTCCATCAAAGATCTTCCTAAGTATTTGGCAATGAAACGAATCATGATCTCCAATCTCTCTTTCTCCAGTACATCATACCCAGCCCATCTGGTTTGAATTTCCTCCACTTCCAACTTCTTGATCTCACTATCTAATGTGGCTGTATCAAAACCTTGCTTGAAGAGTTGCTCAATGATTTTGTCCATGGATCGGCTGTGTGTGTCATCTGCATCTTTTACCAGCTCTTCCAAGGATTTTTCTTCAGCATTAGTTTGATCACCAGCACTTTTCTTTCTTTTGTAGGTGATCAGTTGTTGTTGCTTTTCTTTTTCCAACTCCTGGGCTTTCTCTTGTGCCTTCTCATCCTCAGTTCTTTTCCTCTTCTTTTCTTTCACTGCAGTACTCTCCCCCTTTTTGGATGCATTGGAAGCAGGGGTTTGTACCGCAGAAAGTTTCTTGTGCACAGTATCATCAATAAGTGGTTGTAGACTTGAGGAAAGCCTCTCATCAATGGCTTTAGTAACAATTTCATTGATGATGGGAATGATGAGAGGGAGGGATTGTTGGAATACAGCAACCATCTGCTCTGGGGGGTTCTGTCCTGGAGAGATAGTGCCAAAAGTAGAAGCTGGAGGCTCAGTGAAATGAGAGGGTAAAGTGTTTGGGGAACCTTCAACTGAAGGTGCCATCTGTGGGTTGTTGGGGGCAGATGGACTTTCATCCTGAGACTTCTTGGCAAGCAGGTCTTGTAGTCTACTTACCTCAGCCTCCAGGATGGTGTTGTGGGCTAGAACGTCATAGAAAAAGCCCAGGTCATCATCAGCAGAAGCTGAATCACCTGACCTCCTGCTGGTAGCAGGATTTACATGCACTGGGTGTAGACCAGTTGTAGCATGTGCCCCTTTTTCTTGGAACTGGGGACTTCCAGCCTCAGGACTATGTCCTTCATCAGCTGTTGCCTCTAGTGAGGTCTTAGCAATGTTACCAGCGTCATTCTGATCATTTGCTGATGCAAAAGAGGTGGCAGCCTCACTAGATATTCTAATCTCCCTATCTACACCAGGAGATAGAATTTGTAAACCCCGGTGCTGTGGGTTGTCAGAAACATGTTGATCCTCTTCCTCAATGTCTGTGGTTCTCCCCTTTGTTGGTGGTTTTTGGGGAGGAGGAGAGGCATGCAACTGAGTCAGCACATTTGCAATAATTATTGTTGGACTTTGGGGGGCGGTTGCATGGGGTGATGGGGTAGAAGCAGTGTGCACCTGGGGAGGAAGATGCTCTTCAATGGCAATCTCCTCAAGTGAGGAAGATCCCAGATGTGTGGGTACCCCTTGTGTGGTGGCTGCAGGCTCCTTTTGAGAGGAAACCTGAGCGGCTATGGCAGGTAGAGTCTCTGATACTGCTGGGGGGTTTAAGCCAGCAAGTATAGCCTACGTTGGTGGTGCAGGAGAATCTTCAGGGGACTCATCTCCTGAATAGCTGTTTTGGGTGTTTTGGTTTTGGTTTAGTGGGGACTTTGGTTTTGATGGAGGAAGCTGTGGGTTCCCTGTGCTTGGGCTTTAGCATTCGGGCAGCTTCTTTGAGTGTAAGGTCTGAGTTATGCCTGGAGTATACCTCAGCCAAAACAGCTGGTGCAGGGACTCCAAGGCCAACAAGGCCATCAGATTTTAATTCATCCAAAATAATGGCCATCAGAAACCTGGGATATAATGGCCATCGGTTTGCCACAGTTTTCTGAGCCAAGTTCTTTATTTTTAGGAACACAATTTCAGAAAAATTTAACGGTTGGTGTTCTAGAATAGAATACAATACCTGTTGCCATTGGGATGACATTTGATCCCAAGAAGATGTCTTGGAGGCTAAGCAGACATTTACCATGTGAAAAATGAGTTTCTCAGCATCATGGAAATGTTTCTTGAGAACGGTTGTAGCTCGAAGATCACCTTCATACCCATGATTGATAAAGGACATATCTGTTATGCCCTTTGGGTATGCAGTCACAGCGGTGGAATCGTGTAGATGTAATGCCTGACGAATGATGTCGGCTGTAACGACCACTGGTTTCTGGTTGATAAGGGACCGAACAGAGATCTGACCGGTAGACTCATCAGTATGAACAGAAGCATTTGACCAGAATTGACTGAGGGATTCAGGGTAAATGGTTGGATTCAAGAGAAAGGCTGTGCGATATGGGGAATCCACCATTAAGTCAATGGCATTATCATATTTGTTCCAGAAAGCCGACTTTGTAAGGTAAGCAACGCAGTTGTGTCATGGTTTCAGACTCATGGTCGCCATGTTTGTGAGAGAGAAGTTCAAAAAATAACGGCTAATGAAACATTAGAGAAGAGGACAGGTATTTATAGGGTAGGGGTGAAAATGACTGAAGGGTGTGGTGGTATTCATCAGTAGTTTTAAACCGACTGTTGACATGGTATTACCCTTTCAGACGTTAAAACAGCTGAAATCGTGATTTTAGGCATCAGTAGTTAGAAAAATACTGAAGACCATGGTTTTGACTTCAGATGATGAAACAACTGAGGACTTGGTGTTTGTCATCAGTAGTTGTGAAAACTACTGAAGACAGTGGTTTTGTCATCAGTTGTTGTAAACAGCTGAAGACTTGGTATTAGTCATCAGTAGTTATAAAACTACTGAAGACATGGTTTTGCTTCAGTTGTTTAGAATGAAACAGCAGTTGTAGAAACAACTGAAGAGAAAGTTCTCTTCAGTAGTTTTCGTCAATTCATAGCCTTTCAGCTGTTTCATACTGTCCTCAACACTACTCATCAGACTTTGCATCTGCTTTTCAGGTGTTTCATAGGACGTCAGTACTTATCTGTTTGTACTGATTTCAGTAGTTGTAACTACATCAGTAGTTGTAACTACATCAGTAGTTTGGAACAGATAAAGTACTTCAGTACTTGTGAGGCATTTAGCCGTCAGTAGTTATAAAAAACTACTGAAGGTGAAAGGACTCATCAGTACTTATGTGTGACATGGTTACCAATGATCACCAGTAATTATTACTGAAATCATCAGTAGTTGTCACTTATTCTAGCTGCAGCATACCAAGCCTTAACACAAGGTTTTGGAAAGTAGAACTATCCAAAGGCTTAGTAAAAATATCTACAAGCTCATCAGCACTAGGCACAAACTTAGGATCAATCAGACCTTTTTCAAAACAATCCCGAATAAAGTGATGTCTGATCTCTATATGTTTGGTCCTAGAGTGCTGGACTGGATTTTTGACAATACACAGAGCTGAAGCACTATCCATTAATAATGGAGTCTTAGTCTCTGTAATGCCATAATCCAGAAGTTGGTTCTGAAGCCAGAGTACCTGAGAAGTGCAACTTGCAGCAGCAATGTACTTGGCCTCAGCAGTTGATGTAGCAACAGATGTTTGTTTCTTACTCTGCCAAGAAATCAAACAGTTGCCTAGGAATTGACAACCACCAGAAGTTGACTTCTAGTTAACTTGCACCCTGCATAGTCACTATCTGAAAAAGCAACTAATTTGCAAGAGTGTCCAGTGGAATACCATAAACCAGAGATTGTGTACCTTGCAAATATCTAAAATTCTCTTGACCGCAATCAAATGAGACTCTTTAGGAGCAGCCTGAAATCTAGCACAAACACATATAGAAAACATAATATCTGGTCTAGAAGCTGTTAAATACATCAAGGACCCAATCATACATTTGTAAAGTGTTTCATCAACAGCGTTACCTTTCTGATCAGCATCCAGTTGTGTGGTGTTGCACATGGGAGTAGAACAGGGCTTACAGTTTTGTAAATCAAACTTATTCAAAAGATCTTTTGTATATTTTGACTGATGAATAAAGGTTCCATCAGCCTTTTGTTTAATTGCAAGCCTAGAAAGAACTGTAATTCTCCCATTGCACTCATTTCAAACCTTTTTTCATTAAAGTTGTAAAATCATCACACAACTGGGGATCAGAGGATGCAAAAATGATATCATCAACATAAATCTGAACAAGTAGCTTATGCTGATCCACCTTCTTAATAAACAAAGTTTTATCAATGGAGCCTCTAGTGAAAATTCTTAAGAAGAAAAGTAGAAAGTGTCTCATACAGGCTCTAGGAGCTTGTTTCAACCCATAAAGAGCCTTATCAAGTTTATACACCCATTCAGGATGTTTATTATCCTCAAAACCTGGTGGTTGACACACCTAAACTTCTTCCTTTATTTTACCATATAAAAAGGCACTTTTGACATCCATTTGAAAAACTTTAAGATTGTGGAATGCAGCATAGGCTAAAAACAATCTGATTGCCTCTAGTCTGGCTACAGGGGCAAAGGTTTCATCATAGTCAATACCTTCTTCTTGTGAAAACCCCTGTACAACCAGTCTAGCCTTGTTCTTAACAGTAAGCCCATTTCATCAGTTTTATTCCTAAACACCCATTTAGTGCCTATTGCACACTTACCTGGGGGAAGAGGAACTAGTTCCCACACTTGTTGTTTCTTGAACTGAAGTAGCTCAAGCTGCATAGCTTCAACCCATCCATTGTCTCTCAAAGCAACATGGTAGTTCTTTGGCTCTAGCTGACTGATGAAGAGAGCATAGAAGCAAAAGTTAGACAATTGACTTCTTGTTGAACACTAGCATTGATATCACCAATAATCTGAGACATGGGGTGATTCTTCAGTCTTGATAAACAATGAGATCCGTGCAAGTGTTTGTAGGACCTTAGCAGCAGCAGATGTTGATGCAGACTCTTGAAACCAAGAATTAGATGGTAACTCAAAAGATGTAGAGGAATCAGAGATCTATCAGCATTTGTTGTGGAGAACTGCTGAAGCTACAGGAACATCAAATTTAGCAGACACAGGCAGTTGGTCACTAAACTTGAAGAGGTGAGTATTGATATTATCATCATCATCATCAATACCACCAGGTGGAAGACATGCTGCAGAAGATGATTTATCCACAGGATCTGCAACAGCTGGAGGGTGATAAGGAACATATTGCAGTATGTCCAAATCAAACAACTCCACAAGATTTTGTGGAATCTTGTCCCAAGGAGATTCATTAAACTTCACATGCAAAGTCTCTTCAACTATCTTTGTTCTGCAGTTGAAGACTCTGTATTCCTTGCAAGTAGATGAATAACCAACAAAATACCCTGCATCCACCTTAGGATCAAATTTTGGAGTTGATCCTTTGTGTTGAGAATAAAACAGGGACACCCCAATGCTTTAAAAAATGAAATTAGAGGAGCCAAGTGATGGAGACTTCATATGGAGTCTTCATCAACCTCTAATTTACTAAGACTCTATTCTGCACATAGCAAGCTGTGTTAACAGCTTCAGCCCAAAAGGTCAGTGGCAAACCAGAGTCAGCAGCCAGCATGGACCTTGCAGCTTCAATTAGGGTCCTGTTCTTTCTCTCCACTACTCCATTTTGTCTGGAGTCCTTGGTATGCTAAACTGCCTTTTGATTCCCTTTGAAAGATAGAAGTCATCAAGTGTATGGTTTCTGAATTCAATTCCATTGTCACTCCTAATACACTTGACTGGAAGGGAATACTGCTTCTCAATATACAACACAAAGTGATAAATCTCTGAGCAACCTCATCCTTTGAATGTAGAAAGAAAGTCCATACAAATCTGGAGTAATCATCCACAATTACGAGATAGTATTTCTTCTTTGCCATGCTCATTACTCTCACAGGACCAAATAGATCCATATGCAGTAATTGCAAGGGCGGTGGACTTAGGCTCTTCAATAGGAGGAATGAGACTTGTGCTGTTTTCCTTTTAAACAAGCAGTGCAGGTTTCATCACAGTGGAACTCCTTTATTGGTAAGCCTCTAACTAAACTATTGTGGATAAGCTGATTCATGTTTTGAAATTAACATGACCCAGCCTTCTGTGCCACAGTTTAGATTCTTGAGAAGAGGCTTTGGAAATAGGCAAGGATTGCCTCTGAGATCTATTTTATTGGAAAGATCTAAGGCACACACTCTTCCTGTCCTGTTGGCTCTCAGGAGAGTGGTTCATCCAACCCTTATCAATCAAATGCAGAACTTTGGATGACAGAATCCTACAGTTCTGACTGGTGAAAAGAGCAACATGGCCTTTATCACACATTTGACTAACACTCAAGAGATTGTACTTGAATTTTCCACATGATTAACATCATCAAACTTGATTTCTCCATTGGAGACAAAGCCATTCCAATGATGTAACCCTAGCATCATTGCCAAAAGAAACAAACCCCTTCTTTCCTTGAGAGTAGTCATGAAGAAGAGAGCTGTTCCGAGTCATGTGCATAGATCCCCACTGTCTACATACCAGATGCTACTTTGGCATGTTGGAGAACCCTGCAATAATAAACAATCAGTTAGTTTTGGAGACCCAAACCTTTTTGGTTTTGGTCTGGTCTCATCAACAGATGGTAAACTAACAGGTTTATTAGAAACAACAGCCTGAGAAGAAGAAGATGGTGAAGAAGAGGAATCCTTTGGCTTGGACCTCCTTTTCTGTGGTTTCAACATAGGAGCATCTAATTTGTTAACTCTTCCCAATAGATGTTGAACCATCATAACCAACTGTGTCTGATTTTGTGATAAAGCTTTAAGCTCATCAGACACATTGCCAGTGGAGTTTGATAAGTTCCTATGTTGTACCTTCTTCTTCTAAGCAATCTCAGCTGTTACCTGTTTAACCCCTTCCTTTTTGGATTTCTTTGAGGACTTAAGGGTTACAGGATTTGATGTTGCTGATACAAATGTGGTCTCAAACTCAGTTTTCATTTTTACCATTTTCTCTTTAATTTCATCTTTATGTTTGAGTTTGGAACCTCTTTTGTACAGCAATCATCTGTGAGATGATTAAACAAATCACATACTTCACATGGTTTCTTCTTCATCTTGGTTGATCATCAACTAAAGAGGGTGAAGCAACTGAAGACTTGCTCTTCAGTACTTTGGAAGCATTGTTTGCTTTCTTGACTTCCTCTTTAGTAGTCTTCAAACTCTTTCTACTGACAGTTTTCTTCTTTTCAGTACTGGCAGTAGTTGGAGTTTGAACTTCAGGTGTTAAATCCTGCTCTCTAGTCCTTTCAGGACTTTCAGAATTAACTCCTGAGTTGATCAACTCACTGATCATGTGAGTGTCAGCAGTGGAACCATCAACATCAGCTGATAGGTTCTGAGAGGGCTTGGTGCTGACTTCTACTTCGATGTGCTGTATCAGAAAGTAGATCACATGATGAGATGGATTGGTTATTACTCTCACCATCAGATTCTACCTCTGCTCTGGGAGTAAAATCTGTAGGTGGAGCAGTGTGATTGTAACCAATGCCAAACTTCACATTGGAAGCAGATTGCTTACTAAGAAGCATTTCAAAACCTTGCATGATTGTACCCATCTATCACACTCAACCTGGGTAACTGCAAGGGTTTCTTTGAGATCTTTATACTTCTCTAGAAGTATCTCTTCCCTAGCCTTATCATCAGTTATTTGGCATTTAAGTTGTAAATCTCATCATTCTATCATGAAGCACAGACTCAAATTCAGCTTTTCTTTTGGAAATTATTTGTTCTAGCTCAATGTTCTTGTTGATTAAAGCTACTTTGCTTCTCTAATGGATGCAAATGCTGCTATACATGTTTCAGAACACAATTTGGCTTTTGCCTCAGAGGATACCTGTGATACCTTTGGTGTAGAGGCATTAGTGATGAAGTATCAGTAGAATCCAAAGCCATAAGAGCTAGATTTCCAAAGGACTTTCATCACCATGTTGACCAGCACCTGAGAACAGTTGTTCATCAGTCATCTGGTAAACTGCTCCAGTCAACAACTCCTGGGGTGAAGAAGCTGTGTTGTTGAGGTTGAGTTTTGATGAGAAATGGGAGGTTGTGGTTCAGGCAATGCTTGTGGTTGTTGTGCAATTGGAGCTTGAACAGGATTTGGTTGAGGCATATAATAGCAGGGATAAGGATAGGACATTTGACCCTGGGGACAAAATATGCAGGAGATCTAGGATGTGAATGATGACCAGAAACCAGCAGATGTTGCCCTCTGTTTTGTGGACTAGTACTAGGAAAAGTCACAAAGGGTGCAGAAGAGTTAGATCCAGTTGATCTACACTCCCTTGCAAAGTGTCCCAGCCTTTGGCATTGGACACCTCAACTACTCTTGTCAAAACCAACTTTGGTTTTGCCAGAGAGTCCAGGAAATTTCCTTTCAGTTCTCTTATAGAACTTCTGAGATCTGATATTAATCAGTGCCATTTGGCTCAGAATATCCATCTCTTCTAGATCATCATCAGCTATTCCTTTCAAATCATCCATGATGAAGCATAGATTGTCACTATTACTGCCAGAATGACTCTCAATACCAACAAATGCATGATCAGAACTATTTGAAGAGAAATCAATATGCTCATCATAATTGCTTTCAGATGCAGCATATTCTGACTCATGACCAACCAAGGCATATTCCCTGGTACAAAGTCATCAGTGAGCTTTCCTGATGAGGACAGTTTCCTTTCTGCTCTATCTCTCTTTCGAATGTAAGCAGTTTCCCATGAAGTTGGGTGAGAGATAGGCTATCCAGATTTGCACTGGAGCGTAGGACAATAGTGTATGTGTCCCATCTCTCAGGTAGTGATCTGAGGAACCTGTTGTTCATCTGGCTATTGGTGTATTCCTGTTTCACCATTTTCAGCTCAGATATCAAGCAGAAAAAACACTCAAACTGTTGAGTCAGTGTCTCACCCTTTCTATGAGAGAATGTCTCATATTGTTGGGCAAGGATTTCTCTGTTGTTTGCTAAGACCTCATCTGTGCCACGAATTGTTCCTTCAGGGCATTCCAGAGATCATGAGCAGTTTCATGATGCATAAGCCCTGAATAGATTTCATTAGGTAGTGCCATGACCAGAATTCCATGGGCTTTAGCATCAATCTCAAACAGTTTCCGATCTTCATCAGAGTATTGTTCCTTCTTCTTCGGAACCATTTGATTGGTTTCCGGATTGTTCACCATAGGCTTATGTGGTCCATGTACCACAGATGTCCAACAACCTGAACTGTTAACAGACAGGTGATGAAGCATTCTTCGTTGCCATATGTTATACTCGGTCCTAACCAGCATCGGGGGCTTGGTTGAGGAACGGTATTGTGAGGATCATTAGAAGGAGTAGTCATCTCAGATTCAATCAAATTCAATTAAGCTAAAACAATTTAGAACAAAACACAACAACCAATTGAACCAAGAGAGATCTCAAAATAAATGAACGAAAGCGACAGAAATTCAATAATCTATAACCAGTTCTTGCGAATATCTAATTCAATCAAACATAGATATCAATTAGCAGTTTCAATGATCAATTGTTAGATCGATCAATGATTAACCAGCTCTGATACCACTTGTTAGGATCAGTGATCTACGTTTGATGATTAGAGAGTATAGCAGCGGAATTCTAACAATGAATTAGCCAATTCACAAGAACGAAACAATATTCAATGAAGAACAAAAATGGTTATAGATAGAGAGAATTCTGCAAATATATTTCATTCAATATTCGCTTTCGTGGTAACGGAATGTCACACTTACAATTAGGTCGACACCTCTTATATAAGAGATGTGACGTCTGCTGATGTCACTTGATAGTGACATCTAACAGAATTATTCCAACTGAAACACAACTACTGAAGATGTCAAAACAGCTGACATCTTCTTACAAAAATACTAAGTGTTATCAGTTACTACAACTACTGAAAAACATAAAACTACTAAAACTACAACGACTGAAGAACAAGCTCTTCAGTCATTTTACAAAACTACTGAAACTAAAAACATAAAACTATGATATCACAACTACTGAAGAAGTACTCTTCAGCTGTTGTGACAAACTACTGAAACTTCAGTACTTGATCTTCAGACTTGAACTTCAGACGTTTCATCAGCTGATGACTTCAGTAGATGTCATCAGCTGATGCCTTCAGTCTTTGTCTTCAGATTGTACACAGTTGTGACCCTTGTTGATCTTCAGCACTTGTAGACTCTTCAGCTGTTGTACTTCAGTACTTTGGTCTTCAGCTTCAGCACTTGTGTTCTTAGCTGTTCAGCTTCAGCACTTGTGTTCTTCAGCTATTGAACTTCAGCACTTTAGTCTTCAGCTGTTGAAGTCTTCAGTACTTGATCTTCAGCTGTTGGAGTTTTCAGCACTTGTCGAACTGCTGATGAAGCCTTCAGCAGTTGTTGTGATATCATGTGGGGCTTAGAGGTTTTCTGATCTTGGCTCATGGTTCTTTTGGTCCAACATCCAGGACCTCTCTTTCAACCTTATCCATCTCTCTATAAGAACAAAACTCCTCAATCACCAGCTTCTTCAGCTCAGACCATCTCATTCTTCCGATGCTCGACTGCCCTAGCTTGGACAATATTATCCCACCAACAAAGAGCTGAGTCCATAAACAAGTGGGCAACAAAATTCACCTTCTGGTCCTCTTAGCACTCGCTGATATCAAGTACAACCTCCATCTCTCTCACCCATCGGTGAGCAGCAACAACAGTGCCATTACCATCAAAGGTAGGGGGCTTGCACCTTTGAAATGCCCTGTAGTTGCAGCCTCATGCCGCCTCTTGCACAGGATCTCTTCTTCCTCCTCATCATTAAAGAGAAACTATCTTAGTCTCGGTCACTCCCATCCTCCCGAGGACATGTTCCTCTCTCTCCATTATCCTTCCCGTACAACTTTTATCACTTCGGTTACCACAGACGGTAGGATCGTTTGCATGACCTGATGTACTTCCTCAACCATAGTCTCCTTCACTGAGGCTCTTAAGTTAGCGCTCTCATCCCCAACCTCTGAACGAGGGGTCTCTGGTTCCTCATGAACTACTTCTTCAACTCTAGGCCTCCCTCTCGTGAACCGTGAGTCAGCACCACGTCCACCACAACCTCCACCACGTGAAGCTTTTGATGATCTACCACCAGCCATCCTCAACACACACTATAAGATTCAAACACTAACACGGTCATTTAAGGAATAGCTTAGTATATGTCAAGTATAGTAAGTCCCTAATTACAATGGCCAGTTGTGATTAGCCACTTACTTTACTCTTCATACCCCAAGCATTTCCTATTTTGACTACATTAGTATCTAAATCTACAAACAACACATAAACCAAGTAACATGCACACATAATGCTGGTTAACATTAAAGAAAATACCTGATGGCATGCAGTTACTCGGATTGTCATCCCTTTCCTTTCTGTCCATTTTTAGTTTAAGTTTAGGTTTCTTTTAAAAATTTACCCGTTACACTTAAACTTTGGCTCTAGTACCAACTTGTAAGACCCCGTTCCTGGGACGCTCACGGCTGGTCAATCACTGCACAGAAAACATACGTTACAGTAACTTTAATAAAACATTGCAGCGAAAACATTAAAACAAACATTTCATTATAAATGCTTTTGCAAAATAATACAACATTCATGACAAAATATCATTTGTGAGCATTTGTAACACCCGGTTATTTAAAAAAAAAGACAAGACGTGAAGAATAAATGAAAGAAAAGCAATAAAGTCCAAGTGGAGGGACCTAAACGTGTCCAAAAGGACAAATCTTTCAAAAGTTGGTGTAAAGGTGGGCATGGCCACCACCCTCATTTCAAATCATCATTTTCCTTTGGATTTAGAGAGAGAGAGAGAGCAGAGGAACTCTCGGTTGAAGAAATGAAGAGAATAAAGAATCAAATTCAAGGTAAGAATTCGTGGTTTTTAAGTGTTTATGACGGGTTTATCCGGTTATATGCTTATGTGCTTATGTGTTTGTGTATGTGCTCGGGTGTGTGTGTTTGGTGTTGTTTTTAGGCGTTTGAACTCAATTGCAAGCGGGTTAGAAGGAAGAAACACCCAAGTTGCATCAGGTGAGTTCTAGACCCTGGTTTCTACTTGTTTTTAAACATCTTTGCGGCTGAAAATGTATTTAAATGATTTTTACAATGTTTGAGTATGTATGCCCGTACGTACTATGCATGTTGGATGATGATTCTTAGATGCTTATAGGTTATTCATGTTTAGAATAGCCATATTAAGCTTAGAACAGATGGGTTTGATGATTGGGTTTGAAGACATCCTAGAAACATGTATTACAGAACGCTCATGCGCCTAGATAAGGCTGATACACCTGAAAATGCCTTAGAAGGATTTAAGTGTAATCCAAGCACCTGAACAGTAGCTCATGCGCCTAAAATTGCCTTAGAAATGTTTAAGTACAGCCCATGCAAGTTGATATGATGAATGAAATGATATTAGTAGACTGTGATTTGTAATGATTAATATTTTCAGTAATAAGTTGATACAAAATTGTTTAATTAGGTTAGTTATTGTCTGAATGTTTACATATAATGTTTATTAATCAATACATTCAAACTTAACATAATGATTTGTCATGCGAATGGCCCATGCGAATGGACCATTAGCATGAACACTTCATACGAATGACTCAGTCGCACGACTGAACTGGGTGACTGGATTAGTCGTATGATTGACACATAAGATTGGCTCAGTCGCACGACTGAACACTCAGTCGTGCGGATGAATCAACCGCATGGTTCAATCGCACGACTGAAACATACTAATGGTTCAGTCGCACGATTGAATAATACCAACCTATAATACAACTCAATTCGTGAAAATAATGAGTCTCAATTAATTACGATTCCAGACGTACCCTAGCCGTCCAGAAGCCTCCCAATTCGTTCTCCAAGTTCATAGAACACATTAGATCGATTCCCAATCGATTTCTAACGTTAGGTTCAATTCTTGATTTTCTTCGTGTGTTCTCACTGATGGATCGCCAATCAAATAGGATTCCACACTGTTTGATCTGGTTTACACGCTAATCACTAGGTATTTCGTTCAATACCAGGTCCTAACAAGTGGTATCAGAGCATTGGCTCTTGATTACGTGTGATTCAATCAAGATTGATAAAAAGTTTGGGTTTTTGCACTAAAAACGCAATCTTTTGTGTCAAAAGTGATCTTGGACGTTCCCTGCTCATCAAAGTTTGGTTTCTACGGACTAAGCGATTAGACCTTGCGAAATTTCAAATTTTTACGGCTAAAACACGTTTAACCTAGAAATTTTCGCAAACAGCAGCAGCTTCAGTCGCATGAGTGAGCCATTCGCACGACTGGACCTCATTCGCATTGCTCATACGCACGATTGGACATAGTCGGATCTCCATTCGTACGAATACCCTTTCGAACATACTGTTCACGCATCAGATTCATTCGCACGACTGAGCTAATCACTTAGTTCAGCCGCTTGATTGAACCAGTCGTAGAGTTCAACGCACGATTAGCCCATTCGCACTCTTCAGTCGTCCCAGTGAAAAATTGTTTATTAAACTTAAAGTTATTTCAATGGAAGATCAAATGTCAGCCTTTTACTGCTGGAAGGACTCTAGGATCTAGAACCTGCTGTTACTTGAGAGTGAGGTGGGTAATCATAATAACCCACCAAAGCTTTTAACGGTAGATGAGTTTCCCCACTGGAAACAACATTTTGAGATCTACCTCAATGGAGTGGATCCGAATCTGTGGGAAGCCATCGAGATTGGATACAGTACGCCGTGGGAGCCGATGGAGTAAAGCTAACCTTAGGAGGGATGACAAACGCGCAGAAAGTCAAATATAATGCAGAGAAGAGAGTTTATGCATTGATTAACAGTCTATCCCTAAAGCATATTCCACCAGTACTCAGAAATAAGCAGTCCAAGAAACTATTGGATGAGCTAGAAAAGAGGTACGACGGGAATGCTTCGTTGAAGGCAATAAGGCTAAGGAGTTAAAGAAGGAATTCGATAACTTCTCATCGATGGGAAACGAGAGTTTGGACGATGTTATAGATAGATTCTACCATCTGATGAGTGAACTGCATACACATGGGGTGGCTACTACCATGGAAGAGAAAGTTACTAATTTTGCCGACGGATGCCCTGAAAAGTGGCTTCATTCGTGTCTAATCTTAGACGAATGGAAATGCTAGCAAAACTGGATATTAATGACTTCATTCTTAAGTTGAGAGAAGAATCACTTAGGAATGAAGTACAGAGCTCAGAAGTCTACGTACAATCAAAATCCAGCCTTATACAATGCCACGCCTCAACTAAGACATCTGGAGCACCTCTCCAGACTGCATTTGTGTCTAGCTCATCGGGTCCTACACATGCACCTCCTTCGGATCAGACAGTCGGTACTTTCTTGTTCCCACTATATTGGATCCGAAGCAAGTGCTACTAAACTGAAGACCGAGAATCTCAGAATGTGACTGTGGAAGTAGCTCGAGAACACATGGATCTATTGGCAGCAATGGTCCATTATTATGATGAACTTGTTGCTGGAAAGATTGGAAACTGCCATCTGGCAGACGAGGACTACGAGCAGGTGGACGAAATGGAGCTTGAGAGAATGGATATAATGTGGGCCTTAGCTAGTGCTGTCCGGAGGGCGAAGAAGTTTTGAAAAAGACTGCAGAACTTGGTTGCTACTAAGATACCACCTTTGCTTCGACAAGAGTAAAGTGACCTGCTTTAACTGTGGTGAAAAGGGGCACTTCAAGAGAGAATGTGTGAAGCCAAAGAAACTGGAACGGGAACCCGTTCTCATCCTTCACTCGTCTAGACAAGCAAACTACCAGTTCTACTTCCTCAAACAAGGACTTAAAAGCCTTGACTACTCATGATGATGAAGGACAGATTGGAGCTTTAGGTTTGTCTTACCAGGGGAATCAAACATTGCAAGTGTAGAAGATATTGACAGTGATTCCGCTAGTGAAGGAGATCTAGCAGTTAAGATAGCAATGTCACATAGTGAAGAAGCAACTGCAACCGAGGTCATTACAAGCCAAAAGCGGAGACTACCATGTCAGAGACAGAAAAGACAAAGCAACAAATCAGAATCATTTGATACTGCATTGATGGCAAACGCTTCTGAATCAACTCAGGTAGTACTACTGACACAATGTTTAATAATCATGCTTGTTCTGATTGTGATGCCTTTAGGAATAGCATAGATGCTAAATTTGCTAGGTTATTAGATCATAATGATAACTTGATAAAAGATTTGCATCTATGCACTGAGGCTAGTAGGGTATTAAACAAAATGAGCACAGTTATAAGAAAAGATAGACCTTTTGACTAAACAGCTTAGGGAAACCGAAGTAGTTGCCTTTAATCCAGCTAATGACATTAGGTATATCTAAACTCCCTAGAAACACTAAGAAAAAAAGGCAGTTCTAGAAGTAGAAGTAAATTCACTAAAACAGAAACTGCATAGTTGGACTAGTTCTTCGCACATAGTCCAACACTTAGTGGAAAGAAGGACAACGGGGAGGGACTGGGTTATAAAGTGGTTCCGCCACCACCTGAGACTTTAATGAACACTAAGACTAGACCTATAAATAGTAATCCCATCAAGGATCATGTAGTGTCTACTCCTCTTGTTAGTGATCCAGATTCCTTATGTTCATCTATTGACACTGGAAACAAACAAAAGGAACCACTTCAAAGGCAAAGGGTAAATTGCCTTGTTTAATCTGGAAAAGGAATTTGAAAAGGTAACTTAAAGTCGGGTTCAAACAAAGTCAAATCAGAACCTAAAAGGCTTCTAAGGATAATCTTTCGCATACGTCAAGTCAAAACCACTTAACCAAAAAGAAAGGATGTTAAACAGGTTAAAACAGTTAACTTTGATAAACCAGTAAAAACAACCAAAGAACCAGAGTCAAAACCTAAGTGAGTTATGTTACTAGAGTGTCACATACTTCTCCACATAGAAAGTTTAATCATAAAGTTGATAGTAGGGCGTGCTACAACTGTGGAGAATGTGGACACATTGCTTCCTACTGTCCTTATTATCAGACACCTAGGAGAAGATTGCACTTCAGGACTCAAAACCTAGGGCTTCTAAGAGGAGCTCTTTAACTCCACCTAGAAGAACTAGTGAACAGAAAGTTCAAACCGTTAGCCAGTCACTGTTTTATCACAAACAGGCATTGCACAAATCTGGCTTATGAAAGAGAAGTCAACCTCTGTGGCTGATATGAATGACAAGAAGGACCTTGAGATACCCTCCCTTCTAGGGTCAATGGGTTGAATTTCTGATGTGTGATACCTCTGGAAATCCCAAGCCAGTGAAGGCTTGGGTTCCTAACCCAAACTAATCCTTTACTTGGTGCGTGCAGGGTGTTCGATACAGTGCTGAAACTAACACGTGGATCGTAGACAGCGGAACATCCAGGCACATGACAGGAAACAAAGCTCTCTTATCAAACGTAAGCATAAAAGGAGGGCATGTTTCGTTGCTAGAAACAAGGGTGGATATATCACCGCACAGGGAGAAGTGGGAATCAGAAAGTTAAGTTTGATAAAGTGAACTACGTTCAACAACTACAAAATAACTTACTTTCTGTTTCCCAAATATGTGATAAGGGATTTAAAGTCATCTTCTGACAACAAGAAGTGTTACGTCTAAAAAAAGACTACATGATCCCAGAGCACCAAGTTTTGATGACTGCTTCAAGATATAAAGATCTTTATGTCTTGGATCTGTCAACAGCTTCTACAATGGATCATGAGGTTCAGTGTTTTCTATCCAAAGCTACTGAAGAAGACTCCATCTCCTAGCATAGGAGAATGGGACACATCAGTCAAAGGAGATGAATCACTTGATTCAGAAGGATCTGGTGAGAGGTGTTAATGTGAAGAACTTTCAGCTTCTTGATTTTTGTATAGCTTGCAAGAAAGGTAAACAGACAAAGAAGTCTCATATGGAAAAGAAAGTTAATTCAATAGAACTTCCTCTTGAACTTCTTCACATGGATCTGTTCGGTCCAGTCAGTACAAAGAGCATTGCAGGCGACTTGTACTGTTTGTGGTCACCGATGACTACTCAAGGTTCACTTGGGTAATGCTTCTGAAATCCAAATCAGAAACATTTGAATCATTCAAGGAGTTGGTAACCACACTGGAATCTCTCTACAAGCTGAAAGTTAGACAAGTACGCTTAGACAACGGAACGGAATTCAAGAACCAGTGGATGGAGGAATACTGCAAGGAAAAGGGGATTGTGCATCAATTCACTTCTGCTTACACACCTCAGATGAATGGCGTTGCTAAGAGAAAGAACAAGAGCTTGACAGAGATAGCACGGACTATGCTGGCAGACTCGAAACTGCCTATCCAATTCTGGAATGAGGCAGTGGCAAATGCTTGTTATACACTGAATCGAGTCCTGATAGTCAAGCGCCACGGAAAAACATGTTACGAGCTACTACAAAGACGCAAACCGAACTTGGAGTATCTCGAACCATTTGGGGCGCCGTGCACACTTCTAAAGAAGACACAAGAGGGTAAATTCAGTGAGAAGGAAGATGAAGGCATCTTTCTAGGATACAACATACCTAACAAGCGAGTTTACAACAACTCAACAGGTCTAGTAGAAGTTTGGTGTAATGTTGATGTTCACGATTCACCACACCACCTACTGGCAAAGGACCCGCCTACTTCTTTGACTATGATGGATTCTTCAAGTCATTCAACATTCCTCTCTCTCCCTCGGATGACGAATTAGCTACACGAATGATGTATGATAGCTTGAATCCACCAACATCTAGCTCACAGGGAGAATCATCTACTCAGTCAGGGGGAGTAATCGACGACAGTGACACCTCCTCTGAAAATGAAGCTGAAGAAGATAACCAGAATAGTCAGGAGGAACAGGTTCCAGTTCCTGAAAGTCCACAAGCATCTACCAGTGGTGCACCTTCGACTTCAGAGCCTCAAACTCCAACTACCCAGATGAAGAACCAAATGTTCATCATCTTGGCTCTGAGGTAGCTGTTCCTACTACTCCAGGATCACGACTAAACGTCTATCATCAATAGACAATGTCACTTGGAGATGTCAGATCAGGAGTAGAAACCTGAAATCAGTTATACTCAGCCGATTACGCCTCAGTTATGGAGAAGGGTTATATTCATGATGGTGCCTATCGGTGTTTTGTCTCACAGTTTGAGCCAAAATATGTCAGTGAAGCACTAAATGATGAGGCGTAGGTGAGTGCAATGCAAGAAGAACTTCTTCAGTTCAAGAAGTTAGGTGTATGGACTCTGGTTGATAGACCTAAAGGTGCTAAGGTCATTGGCACCAAATGGGTTTTAAAATGCAAGAAAGATGACCAAGGGGTCATTATCAGGAATAAAGCTCGACTGGTGGTTCAGGGTTTTCGCCAAGTCGAGGGAATTGATTACAATGAGGTGTTTGCACCCGTGGCAAGGATGGAAGCCATTCGTATCTTCCTTGCCTATGCATCGTACATGAAGATTAAAGTCTATCAATTAGATGTGAAGAGTGCATTTCTTCATGGGGAAATTAGAGAAACAGTCTATGTCAGTCAACCCGAGGGATTTGAAGATCCTTATCATCGGGATAGAGTCTACAAGCTCGACAAGGCTTTATACGGGCTTCATCAAGCTCCAAGAGCTTGGTATGAGAAACTCTCGACTCATCTTGTGAAACACGGCTTTCGCAGGGGAGTCATTGACTGCACGCTGTTCATTAAAGAAAAAGATGGCGACCTACTGCTCGTACAAATCTATGTTGATGACATAATTTTCGGTTCAAAGAACGAAGAGTTATGCAAAGAATTTGAAGCAGTTATGCAGAAAGAGTTTGAGATGAGTGCTATGGGGGAGATGAAGTTCTTTCTCGGGCTACAGGTGGATCAAACACCAAATGGGATCTTTCTACATCAGACAAGTACGTAAGAGACATTCTCAATCGTTTTGACATGGAGAATGCGACTGCTGCCGGAACTCCACTTGCTATGAATCACGACATTGCACCTGATGAAAATGGAGATCTTGTGGATGCCACGATGTACCGAGGAATGATTGGATCCCTCATGTATCTCACTGCCTCTAGACCAGATATCATGTATGCGACATGTTTATGTTCTAGATATTAGGCTAAACCTAAGGTCAATCATCTGATCGGGGTCAAAAGGATTTTTCGCTATCTAAAGGGTACACCCACACTTGGGGCTGTGGTATCCTCATGATGATGATTTTGAGCTCACGGCGTATAGTGACTCGGACTACGGAGGCTGCAAGATGAACTACAAGTCTACATCAGCAGGGTGTCAATTCTTTGGGAGAAGATAATTACCTGGCAGTGTAAGAAGCAGACATCGGTTGCATTGTCAACCTGTGAAGCCAAATATGTTGCTGCTGCAAGTTGCTGTTCACAAATCATCTGGATTCAACAGCAAATGCGGGATTACAGTTTAACGTTCTATTCTACTCCTATTTTTGTAGATAACTCTGCTGTAATTGCAGTAACTAAAAATCCGGTCCAACATCCTAAGACCAAACATATCGGTATTAAATATCATTTCATAAGAGATTGTTTTGAAAAGAACTTAATTGATATGGTAAAAATTAATACTGATTTTCAACGCGCTGACCTCTATACTAAAGCCTTTGATAAACCACGTTTTCAAATTTGCTAGAGGTCAATGGCGTTAAAAAGGAAGTGAGGTTATTCCTGATGATGATCATGTGTAGTTGATGTAGCTTAGCTAATTCTCATTTTGTTGAGCTCTTGGTTAAATTAGTCTGGTTAACGTTAAACTTATGTTATCTGCTGTTTTATTAAAATCCTAAAATAATAATACGGTTATGGATTTTAGTATTTTAGGGGGAGAATAAGTCAGCAAGCAACTTTAAAAAAAAAAGAGAGGGAGAAGAAGGGAAAGCTGATATAAGGTAGTAGTATCTATGATACCGGTTCAAACCCTTTGGAATATGATAGTATACAGGAACAAGTCAAGAGGGACTTAAAATCCTAATTTAGAAAAGGTGCAAAAATTCAAAAGTAAAGTCTGTGTAGTCTAAGGCCATATGAAAGGGAAGATGATAGAAAAACGGGTAACTCCTAAGGTAAAACAATGAGAGTAGACCTAGAGGTTGCTAGACCACAATTGATATGTCGGTAGATTCAACACAATAGATGATTAGACCTGACTGGTGATCTCAAGATCAAACTAAGTGTTCAACTGACTGTGGGTTCCATCTTATCACTGTAAACACAGTCAACAATATTCCATAAGGGGTACTGAGCATGTAAACGCCACAAATGTGTGCGGATGACCATAAATAGAGCAAAGCACGGAAAAAGAAAGAAAAATGCTATCAAGCTAATGACCTATGTTGTTGGTGCATTTGGTGCAAAATAAAATTAAGCTGCTCTAACAAGGAGATAGGTTGTGTGCCTTCTTGCTGTGCGATGGCACTTACCTGAGGATAAGCATAACCTAGATATTATAGAATTCATTGTTGTTTGCCGCCTCTTGTTGTGTGATGGCACTGACATGAGGACGGTCTCTATGAAAGCTCTAAGAATAGTCTCTTCTTGTAACAATACCATAGACCGCTCAAAAGCTCCTGAGGGATGTTGATACCATATAAGTGTGGGATCCATAAACGTTAGTTGAAATAATTAAACTTAAAACAATCACCAGTATGTGTCAAAAGTCTGTGTATGGATTTAAGTGGACAAACATATTGACATCATTGTGGCTGCAAATCTTGAAAGTCAAAATCAAGGTGGTAATCTAAGAGTTCCAGTATGATCCTAAAGTTGCTAACGACTCTGATGATGACAACAAGAATTGAGATCAAAAGATTTGATAACAAGTCCCAAATGATTTGAGGGCCTGTATAATTCCAAAATGGAATTGGTCCAGGTGTGGTCAATCTAAGTTGAAGCTTTCTATTCGGAACCAAATCCAATAGATTTCCACCTTAGTTTTATCTCTCACAAAAGGCCAAAACACAAGTCTTAAGTTTAGTCTTTAGTTTAAGTTTCTAATTTAGCGAGTGTTTTAGCTAGTTTGTTTGCCTGACTACATAATGATAATCGATAAGTGATCAACTCACGAATGGGTCATGTCTAAGATGACCACATGAACTTTCAAGTTTAAAGCAGTCACGTCTGAGGTGACTCAATTGGTTAAAAATGATCATGTCTGAGATGATCAAAACGTTAGAAGTCTATTTCAAAAGGTTTAAAATGTTCAAAATGCAGAAAATCTACCAATGTGGGACCCATTCGCACGATTGGACATGAATATGGACCAACCATGCGAATGGATCCCATTCGCACGATTGGACCATGAATATGGACCAACCAAGCGATGGATCCCATTCGCACGGCTGGGCATGAAATTTAGTCATTCACCATGAATGGCGTTTAAGAATGATCCTTTCAACCGAATGACAGGGTGCGAATGAGTCAGTCAACCGACTGAGACTCAGTCGGTAATTGAGAAAGCAATGAAAGGGCGCGAATGAGTCAGTCAACCGACTGAGACTCAGTCGGTTAATTGAGAAAGCAATGAAAGGGCACGAATGAGTCAGTCGCCGACTGAGACTCAGTCGGCCAACTGAAAGCGACCGATGGACCAATCGCACGACTGAACCTCAGTCGCCCGAATGAACTGAGCGAATGAGGCCAGTCGGCAATTGAAATTAGGGCGGTATTTAAAGGGCCTCAGTCGATCGCATTTCACTCATCACTCCCAATCGCACCCAAAACTCTTTCTTTCCGTACTCTGCCAAAATTTCTAGAAATAATTTTTCACATTGCTATGATCTTCTGACATCGATTGACAAGTATACAGGTACATTGCAGTTAAACCTTATAGAAATCAGAAGATCTTGAGTCAAATTTGGGTTATTCGAATGAAACATTGATCGGATTGAAAAAATGCCCTAATAACCTACATAACTAAGCTAAATGTTAAAATTAAGTTTAATAGGTCATTAGTGACAAGATGGCGAGTCCAATGAATAGATATAGAGGTTTAAAACAAAAAAAAATTGGTGAAACATAAAAATTGAACGAACAGTTGGTCTTCATGCGAATGGACAGCATGATGAACTTCAGTCGCACGATGAGGGCTCAAACTGCCCACGCATGGATGAACCATGCGTATGAAGTTCAGTCGCATGACTGATGTAACCGCATGAAGGTATATGTGTAGGAGCCCAATCGCACACTCCGAGATAAGTATGGGGTCAATCGCACGAATGAATCCCATTCGTACCAATCATCGTACGACTGAACCCCTTTCGCACGGTTCAATCGCAATTTGAACTAAGTCGCACAATTTCAATCGCATGACAGAAAGATGTTCTCAAGCTAATGAGTTCATGATTCTTAGTAAATGGTACTAATGTTTACTATCTTTGTAACAGATGGCGAGTAGATGGATTATGGCACAAAGCATAATATATGTGCTCATCTGGACTTTAACATCCAGAAATGCTGCAGAATTCTCTGGATTATCACATTCCTATTGAGATCACGGATTGCGCATGCCATCTCTACCCCTTGCACCCATATCGATCCATTCAACAAGCCTTTAGGAAGGCGCTACAGTTGATAGATCATCTGAACCTACTGCATAAGAAGTACCATATTTGGCAAGGATATTACCGTTTTGAGGAGGATCTAAGGATTGTACTTCAATTGGGGGATGACGCTGACTGCCCAACCCGTTTACACACCTCACTGTCAGAGGATGTTTTCTCAGAGCCAAAATACTCTGGGGAATAAATTAGGGTAAACTCTGACGGGGTTGCAAGAACACAAAATCCATGTTTAACCATTTAAACTTTCAGAAAAACGCAGCGGACATAATATAGCTTTAAAAACCATTTATAAGCTGAATATTTCATGTTCTTAGTGTCCATTTAATGTAGAAAAGCAAACCCAAACAAAAGGATCATGTATGTGAATGAAACAAGCTATGACAATACATAAACGTACATAAAATCACAGCTTGAACAAGCTGTGACAACTACCTTGTTCCAGCAGCAAATGTCGACAAAATGAGGTGTTGATGCTTGTTCTTTTGGCCAAGACTTCAAGGAGGAGTCCTCAAGTGCTTATACCCCAAGCCTTGTGAAGCACACACCACTTTGCTAGGAATAGTTCACCAAAATCAAACCAAAAACTCCAAATTCTGCAGCCTCAAATCCGGAGAGAAGAGAGAGAGGAGAGAGTCTTTTGATTTTGTTTGCATGAATGGATGTGTGTTAGAGGTGGATTGAATTGCTAGTTAAGAGTTGCAAGTCTCAAAACACAAAGGTCAATGAGAATGCAACAAGGGGGCCAGCCATGTGTTTAAATTTTAAGAGATTCCCTCTTAAAATAAACACATAATACAAGTTACTAGTCTTTTAACTAGACACATATACAAGTAACCATTTGATTGTATAATCTAGTCACTCCATTATAAGTTTTGCAATATTATTTAACTAATTTAAATAAAATTACAAATAACTCATTGAACAAAATATCCTAATAAATTGTTCCATCTCATATGCAACTCTTTTAGAAAACCTATTTTCTAAATTGGTGTAAATATTAATTGCATGATCATATCATCAATTAAATATTAATTGGTGTTGCTAAGCTTGTTATTGGGTATAACCCGACTTGGATCATAACGTACTAACCACATCAATATTCTAAGTGTCTGGGCACACAGAATCCTACAATCTCCCACTTGCCCAAGATTCATAGAAGATTGATGCAAGCAGTAAATACCGCCTAACAACGGTTTACTACCCTTAATACGTATGACTTATAGCCTTCAATAACATCATCCTTTCAAGTACCCTACTTGAAATAATTTAGGTGAACGATCATCATCCTTTGTTACAGAATCCAAGGACACAGAATGATCATTCTTGTTGATTTAACTTAATCAGGCCTTAGACATCTTACTCTCAACGAATAAGAGGAACAAATTCCATCTTGATACATACGTTTCTCACGAACACCTCGTGTTATACCTGAACATATCCTTATGTACTGTCCACTATTTCAGGACAGTGAAGAATATGCTCAAGGTGTGATACTTGGTGAATATCAAAACCCAATATGTATCTCAGGTCGGAGGACCAAATGATATTCGCCTTTACTCAAATTCACTTATGATCAATCAATAAGATTCCATGTAGTAAAATTTGAGATGCGGGTAGTCCAATGTTTGTATCCACAAATATCTATGAACCCTGGCAGCAACCCATTGCTCTATATTCATCCTTATGAATATCAACCAATCCAAGTTCATAATAGTCTTCCTTCAAACTTGTTCCCACAAGTATGAACGACTACGGACATTTAGAGTAAAAATTTTACTCATGGATTAAACATGCTAAATTGGATATTATTTGAAACATTATAACCAAATAACTTTATTCAAATAATAGAAAGTTCCAATATCCAAATACAAAATTTACAGATCAAATCCAATCACTAGAATATCGAAGTCCCATGGCACAAGTATGACCTTCATGCTTTGCCTTTCAAGGAGCTTCGTGAGAGGATCCGCAACGTTTTGATCCGTGTGAACTTTGCGAATACATATCTTTCCCTTTTCAACTTCATCTGTATGTAGTTGAATCTCCGCTCAATGTGCCTAGTCTTTGATGAGCACGAGTTCCTTGATTTGAGCAATCGCACCTCGTTGTCACAAAAGATCTCTAGGGGTTCCTGAATGGAAGGGACAACCCCCAGATCGGCAATGAATTTCTTCAACCATGCAGCTTCTGAGATGCCAATGAGGCGGCGACATATTCTGATTCTGTAGTTGATAGAGCCACCACATCTTGTTTGGAGCTCTTCCAAGAGACAGCTCCTCCATTCAGAATGAAATGTATCCCGATTGAGACCGTGAATCATCACAATCGGTTTGGAAACTCGCATCCGTGTAACCTTTACAACGAGTTCCCGTCACCAGATCCATAGATTAGGAACATATCTTGTCTCCTTAGGTACTTAAGTATGTTCTTAACAGCCATCCAATGACTGTTTCCAGGATTTTGTTGGTAACGGCTTGTCATACTTAAGGCGCATGACACGTCCGGTCGAGTGCATATCATTGCATACATGATGGATCCAATAGCAGATGCGTATGGGATGGCCTTCATTTTATCTTGCTCTTCCTTTGAGCTTGGACATTGAGTTGTACTCAACATCGTTCCTCTTTGAATAGGTACGGACCTTTCTTAGAGTTCTCCATCTTGAATCTCTTCAAGATTTTATCAATATATGCACTTTGATTCACACAATCAACCGCCTTGATCTATCCCTATAGATCTTTATTCCCAGAATATAGGCGGCTTCACCAAGATCCTTAATGGAAAACAACTTCCAAGCCAGGTTTTTACACTTCCAGGTTGGAATGTCATTTCCAAATAGCAGTATGTCAAACATACAATACTAGGAAAGTTATTGTGCTCCCACTAGCCTTCTTTACACCACATGCTTCATCAGCGTTTTTGATGAAGCCAAATTTCTTGACCTCCTCATCAAACGATGATTCCAGCTTCTCGATGCTTGTTTCAATCCATAGATTGATTTCTTTAACTTGCATACTTTATTAGGATGTTTTGGATCGACAAAACCTTCAGGCTGAACCATATAGACATCTCCTCAAGATATCCATTTAGGAAAGCGGTTTTGACATCCATTGCCAAATCTCATAATCAAATGAGCAGCTATGGGCAAACATATCCTTATAGACTTAGCATCGCAACAGGTGAGAAGGTTTCATCATAATCAACCCCTTGAGTTTGAGTGAAACCTTTGCTACAAGTCTAGCTTATAAGTATCCAAGTTTCCATGCATATCCGTTTTCTTCTTAAAAACCCACTTACTTCCAACTATTTTGGAGTTAAGAGGTGGTAAACCAAGTCCCATACTTGATTGTCATACATGGATTGCATCTCAACGTTCATGGCTTCAAGCCATTTGTCACATCCGTATTGGACACTGCATCATGGTATGTGGTGGTTCATCAGAATCTATCACATAGCATCCATCCATGAAAAATCCGTATCTTTCAGGCGGATTACTAACTAGCACTTCTTGCGAACGTTGTGTGTCTTGATCAACCCCTTGATCATCCTCAACATCCTCATGTTGAGTGCTACTTTCAACCAACGTATATCGGGTTGTGGTTCTTGATCCTCTTCAAGATCCACTGTTCTACTGCCAGCTCCTTCCATAAGGAACTTGCTTCTAAGAACTCACCCTTTCTGGCAACAAACACCTTTTGTTCCAGGGATCACAGAAATAATATCCCATAGAATCTCTAGGATATCCAATAAAGATACACTTGGTGGATCGGACTTCCAATTGTTTGGGGGTGGGAGTTTTAACATAAGCCCACAACCCCACCCTAAGTATGATAGGGATGGAACCCTTCCATGCCATATCTCAAAAGGTGTCCTTTCCACCTTTTGGTTGGGGCCATATTTAGAATACGGGCCGCGTAGAGCAGAGCGAAACCCCAAAATGATAGAGGTAATGTGCTTCTAGCCATCATAGATCGGCCATATCCAATAAGGTTCGATTCCTCCTCTCAGACACACCATTATGTTGTGGTGTTCCAGGTGGAGTGAGATGTGAGACAATCCCACAACTCCTAAGATGATTTTGAAAGGCATCACTTAGGTATTCACCTCCTCTATCGGTACGAAGAATTTAATTGACTGTTGAGTTGATTTTCTACTTCATTTTTGAAGATTTTGAACATTTCAAAAGCTTCGTTTTGTGCCTTAACAAGTACACATACCCATAGCGACTATAATCGTCGGTAAAGGTAATGAAGTATCTTTCACCATTCCTAGTCATTCGCTTAAAAGGACCACATACATCCGAATGTATGATTCCTAATAAATCTTTTGCCCTTTCGGTAGTTCCACTAAAGGGTGCCTTAGTCATCTTACCTTGTAAACAAGACTCACAACATCAATGAATCACATTCATTTGTTTTTAAAGACCATTCTTTTGAAGTGTTTGTAAACGTTTCTTGTTTATATGACCAAGACGACAATGCCAAAGATAGGTATCACTTAAGTCCAACTTGAGTTTTTGGTGTTAGTTTGGTACAATGAACTATTTAAAGTATTTTCATGAACCAATTCATAAATACCATTAATTGGAATAGCTTTAAAATAGAACATACCATTTAAAGAAACATGAATATCATTTTCAATAAAAGATAATACATAATCATAATGTCTTAATTGGGATACAGAAATAATGTTCCTAGTTCAAACTAGGAGCATACAAAACATTCTTCAAAATAACTTCCAAACCACTTGGAAGTTTAGGATGTAGTCTCCACGACCTTCAACTAAGACTTTAGTTCCATTTCCATGAAGAGGCAACATCCCCTTGTTTGAAGTCCCTACTTCTTGTGAACCCCTGCAACAAATTGCAAATATGAGTTCCACATCCGGTATCCAATACCATGTGTTAGAAGATGCAACATTAAGATCAATATGAATCATGTATATTGTACCTGAGGTCTGCCCGGCATCCCTCTTGGCTTTCAACTCTTGGAGATGGACAGGACAATCCTTGCCCAATGTCCAATCTCCCACACTTGAAGCATGGTCATTTGTAGCAACCTTTTGCTTCTTCTCTTGTGGTTGGGTGGCACCCTTGCCACCCCTTTCCCTTTTCCCCAGCGGGTCCTTACCCTTGGCAACCTTTGCCTTGGTGCGGGACGAGGCCTTTGTTGTTCCCACCTTCATTAATGGTGAGAATGGGTAAAACCCTTTTACCCATGGCCGCCTCGGCCGTTTTGAGCATTGAGTGAAGCTCACCAATGCTTTTATCCCAAGCATTCATGTTGTAGTTCAACACGAATGTCTCGAACCTTTTGGTAAGGCCATTGAGGATCAAATCCGTGGCCAATTCCTTCGAGACGGACAAATAAGCCTCTCGAGGCGGTCAATATGACTTTTCATCTTAAGTACATAAGATGAAACAGATTGGTTGTCGTCCATACGACATGCATGGAGTGCTCGAACCGTTTCGAAACGCTCAACCCTCGCTTGCTGTTGGAACGTTTCCTTCAGCTGGGTTATCATGTCATAAGCCCCGTGGTGTTCATACTCCTTTTGGAGATCCGGAGTCATGCTCGCTAGCATGAGACAAGACACTTGGACAGAGTCCTCAGTGTACTTTAGCCAATCATTGAAGGCCTCCTCATCATCCTCGCTAGGTTGATCAGGGATAGGGTCGTCTAAAACGTACGATCTTCTCTCTTGCTTGAGAACGATTCTCAAGTTTTGATACCAATCGATGAAGTTTTTGTGATTTAGACGTTCCTTTTGGAGGATCGCTCGTAAGATTGGTTGGACGCGGATGAGTTATCGGAATTATCATTATTAGAGGCCATCTACAAAATTTAACAAAGTTTTATTTAGTATTTTCGATATTATCATTTTAATAATTAATGCCTATTAAGGTCAATATATATTAAAATCTAGAACCCAACATTACATTTAAATTGTGGTTAGGTGACCTTTATCCCACGATTTAAATTAATAAGGTGGTCAACGATTGACGGTTGCAACCATTTGCAACTTCTAGAGGTATGGGATCGACTCTTGAACATCATATGTAAAGTCGGCATGTAAATCCCATCAACACCATTTGGAAACCACATTGTAGGTGATCCATTTAACATGGTTTGCAAATCAAGACATCCTACTTACACCCACGTGTGAGTTTGCCAAAACAAATGGTTAGGTGACCTTTATCCCATAAGTAAGGCATTCTCACCTCAAATCACAAGTTCCCTCAAAATGGTTAGGTGACCTTTATCCCACTAAGAGTTCCCAAGTGACTCAAGTGTTGTGTAAAAGGACGGTGTTGATCTCGTTTTTAAAATTTTAAAGATTTCTTAATTCTAGTTTAGAAAACTCTATGTACTTGTATTTGTATGCTTTCAAATACAAGGTACCCTATGGTTCTTAGATTAAAACCAATTTTAATCTTTAAAATCATTAAACCATTTTAATAACTTTTATTAACTTTAAAGAACCAACATTTTCAGCTTGTTAAGTTTGTTAATGAGTTTGTTATGAATATTCAAATACAAACCAAACAATCAAACAAGCATATATATACAAACATGAGTGCATAACCATAGCTACTAAGCTGACAACACTTGTTTGCCATCACAAGTGTTGTCATAAGGTCTTTTCTAAGGTTGAAAACAATCACAAAATGCAGGTCATCTTGGACCCCACTTGAACTTGCATCCATATGCTTCAAGTTCCATGTCTTTGATGTCCATCTTCGGGTCTTGAACTTGTGCATCTTCCTTTTACAAAATTGTATCCTAATACATTTTTCTAATAAAAGAAATGCACCTAATCTATTACAAACCCAAATGAATGAATAATTACAACCCAAATAATGAAACAAAATTACAACCAATTGAATGAATGAATACAACCAACACAAGCATCCAAACATCACAAGGTCAATGGCTAGGTTATGCACTTTATCATCCAATGATCATAACATCAAAACATCTAATGAACCCATTTTAAAACCACCAAATTTCAGCCAACATAAACTGAAATTTTTGGTTTTAAATATTGTCCAAACAATCAACACATCAAGATATGTATCTTTCAAGATCTAATCACTAGCATGTGTGATATGACCTTGAAAGTTGGGGAATCATTCAACCAAACAATAACAGCCCAAAAACAGCCTAAAATATGTCTATAAACATCCTTTAAAACCAATTTTAAAGAACAACACAAGCAAGTCATCCACATAACCGGCTCTAGATGCCATTGACGGGTTTGCAAGAACACAAAATCCATGTTTAACCATTTAAACTTTCAGAAAACCAGCGGACATATATATAGCTTTAAAACCCATTTATAAGCTGAATATTTCATGTTCTTAGTGTCCATTTAATGTAGAAAAGCAAACCCAAACAAAAGGATCATGTATGTGAATGAAACAAGCTATGACAATACATAAACGTACATAAAATCACAGCTTGAACAAGCTGTGACAACTACCTTGTTCCAGCAGCAAATGTCGACCAAAATGAGGTGTTTGATGCTTGTTCTTTTGGCCAAGACTTCAAGGAGGAGTCCTCAAGTGCTTATACCCCAAGCCTTGTGAAGCACACACCACTTTTGCTAGGAATAGTTCACCAAAATCAAACCAAAAACTCCAAATTCTGCAGCCTCAAATCCGAGAGAGAAGAGAGAGAGGAGAGAGTCTTTTGATTTTTGTTTGCATGAATGGATGTGATGTTAGAGGTGGAGTGAATTGCTAGTTAAGAGTTGCAAGTCTCAAAACACAAAGGTCCAATGAGAATGCAACAAGGGGGCAGCCATGTGTTTAAATTTTAAGAGATTCCCTCTTAAAATTATAACACATAATACAAGTTAACTAGTCCTTTTAACTAGACACATATACAAGTAACCATTTGATTGTATAATCTAGTCACTCCATTATAGTTTTGCAATATTATTTAACTAATTTAAATAAAATTACAAATAACTCATTGAACAAAATATCCTAATAAATTGTTCCATCTCATATGCAACTCTTTTAGAAAACCTATTTTCTAAATTGGTGTAAATATTTATTGCATGATCATATCATCAATTAAATATTTTGGTGTTTGCTAAGCTTGTTATTGGGTATAACCCGACTTGGATCATAACGTACTAACCACATCAATATTCTAAGTGTCTTGGGCACACGGAATCCTACATACTCAACAGAGTAACCTCTGTCCCCAGTTTAAATACCTTGCACACGTGCTGCTCAAATGCATGGCTTCAAGAAAAGTGGTTTTGATGAGCTGTCGGACCAGATGCAAAACGCATACGTTGCGTTGGTGCTGAACCATCCGTTCAGCTTCTCTAAGATGATCTTCACTTATCTGGTGGAGAACATCGAGGGGAAAGGGAAGGAAGCCTTCTGTATGTACCCACGGTTTATGCAAATGATAATAGATCAGAAGCTTCCTTCCCTGCCAAAAGAACAGGAGGATTCGGTAGTCTTGGAGGTAATGGATGACACCACCCTGGGAAGGATGAAAGTATACCGGGGAAAGCAAGTGAAGCCTCTGGTCAGGAGGTTGTTTGGTCATCTTGCCAGAGAGGACTATGTTGTGCTGGAAAAGAGAAAGTGGCGTCACGAGGACAGTGACTCTGATGTGGAACAGATAGCCCTACCCACTCATGACTTAGATGAGGATGACAGTGGGGATGCTGCTATTCCACTCAGAGGCACTGTGTCTGATTCTGTACCTCCTGTGTCCGTCACATCTACAGAAGTAACTGAGTCAGCGGGATTTCATCAAGATTTTGTTCTTGACGAGGAGGATGAGGCTGAATCGGATGAGGAGCCACTTACCCGAACTATGGGAAGGAAAGTTGTTCCCACAGAACATGGGTTAAGGGTTGTTGGTGAACAATCGAGAGGCTCCGGAGATACAAAAACTGACCCAACCTATGCTCCGGGGTCCTCAGGCAGGATTGTAGGGGGAGCTTCCTCCTCAACTGGAACAAGGAGGAAGAGAATGGCCAAACCCCATGGCCAGAAAAAGAAGAAGCGTAGGGTGACCTTTATCACCACCACATCCACCACATCCACCACATCTACCACAGCCCCCACCATACCTTCCACCACTTCCACCACTTCCACCACATCCACCACATCCACCACATCTATCACAGCCCCCACCATACCTTCCACCACAGCACCGTTTCCCTCCACCACCACATCCTTTACTCCCTCATCACCTCCACCACTATACAGACCTATCTTCACTACCGCCACCTCCACCACCACGTCACACCAATCAATGCCCTCAGCCCATCCCTCACACACCTATAGATCTCCTCTACCTCCAATCGGGGTAGAGGAACAGTTGTCAGCGCTAAACAGAATGGTGCTGCGATTGCTGGCGGCTGATGAGGAAAAGACAACTCAGATCCGCAGGCTTACTGACCTGACTGCTGCACAATCTCATAAAATTGCAGAGCAGGATCGAGTAATTAAGGAGTAGGCCCAGCAGTTGGCTGCTTAGAGCACCAAGATGGACCAACTCCAAGCTCAAAGTGTCGCAGCAAGTAAGCAAATAGAGGAGCTGGAGAAGGCAAGGAAGTTGATCCTGTTGAAACTGAAAGGGTCTAAAGAGGAGCCATTAAAGATCAGGGAAGGAGACAGAGATGAAGATGATGAAGATAGTGATGAGGATGATGAGAGTGACACTGAGGATGATAGAGAAGGAGAAGTAGGGGATGCACCTGCATCGGCCACTGCTACAGGTCAGGAGAAAAGGACTAAGAATAGACAAGATCAATCAGCTTCTACCTCTACTCCTCCAAGTGATGAAACCATGATCCAAGATAAAAGTAACGATTAGATGTTTATGTATTTATCTTCTTTTGTATTTGAATCATGTAATTGAACACAATGTATTTAATGTGCATATTACTTTAATGCTTTTCTGGTTGATCAACTACTAATGATTTATGTGTGGAATGTTTAAACCAAACAGATCAATCTTACCAAAGAGATGAGTTTGATGTTGCTCCCCTTCAGCAGGTTAAGTCTCAGCTAACGATGATACTTGACCTGCAAGGGATTGTCAGGAGGTCAGTGAATTACACCCTGAAAAAGGGGAAATAATTCATGATCTAACAAATGAGCAACTCGCCGAGCTTTCGCGCTAAATCCAGATGAAATAGTAAAAGATGCTCCGACATGCGATTCGACTAGTGACGAAGAGTTCAACGATGTTGATGATGTAGAGATCGAAGATGTCACTGCCGAGGAGTACCCTCAGTATGCAGACAATGAGGGTAATGTGGTCCCAAATCTGGGTGAATCCCTGGTCAGAAATACTATTGAGGTGTTGAACAATATGGAGCAAGAAACAGAGAAAGCAGAAGACACAGCCCAACTTTCAAATGATGCTGTTGACGTTCGAAAGGCTGAGTGGGCTGCATGTTTTGAAGAAGTTAGAGACCAACGTACTGCACCAAAGAAGGATTCCTACATGAAACTCTATAGAGTCAAGAACATAACAGGGTGTCAGGAAGGATCATAGCATGGGCGTACTTTGAAGATCTAAATGCGTATGCAGTTAAGAGAGAACAGGGCATAGAGTACTTCAGATTCCCACATGATCTGAAGACCCTACCAGGTTTTGAGCTCAACCAGCTGGCCAAACTAAGGATTTTGTATGCTGACCCGAGGAAGATGTCAGGCTGGTTTGAGACTGCCCTAAAGAAGGAGTACCACACTAGATGGGTTAACTTCAGACCTCAACAGCCTACTAGGTATATCAGAAGGTCTGAGGTTGATGTCATTACTGGCAAGCCTAAGATAGTGTTGAAGTGGAATCCTCCTCGCACAATGTCGAGAATCCCACTCAGGGAAATGCCACAGGATTTCACTCCACATTTTAAGTGGTGGTATTATGATTGGAGAATAGCTGAAGCGGTCATAGTCTTAAGTAAAGAGGGACAAATGGATACTATCAGGGTATTCGACCCGATGTGGCTTACAAATTTGTCTGAAAGTGATGTCTATACGCTATACAAGTGGCCACTATTCTATGATACGCAAGATATTGTACAAGCTCTTCAGTTCCAGAAAGTTATACGACTCTGCTTCGCGTTTAAGATTCACGCGGGAGTCACAAAAGAGGAGAAGTACGAGAAATACAAAGAGGTTATGCAGAAAACAGAGATTAGAGAGATCTAGGTCCAAGGGGGAGTTTGTTGATACATGTATGTCCCTAGATCATGATATGATTGTATTAGATCTTGTTTGTCTGATTCTGGTGTAAGTTGATATGATGAATGAAATGATATTAGTAGACTGTGATTTGTAATGATTAATATTTCAGTAATAAGTTGATATAAAATTGGTTAATTAGGTTAGTTATTGTCTGAATGTTTACATATAATGTTTATTAATCAATACATTCAAACTTAACATAATGAATTTCTCATGTGAATGGCCCATGCGAATGGACCATTAGCATGAACAACTTCATACGAATGACTCAGTCGCACGACTGAACTGGGTGACTGGATTAGTCGTATGATTGACACATACGATTGGTTCAGTCGCACGACTGAACACTCAGTCGTGCGGATGAATCAACCGCATGGTTCAATCGCACGACTGAAACATACTAATGGTTCAGTCGCACGATTGAATAATACCAACCTATAAATACAACTCAATTCGTGAAAAATAATGACTCTCGATTAATTACAATTCCAGACGTACCCTAGCCGTCCAGAAGCCTCCCAAATTCGTTCTCCAAGTTCATAGAACACATTAGATAGATACCCAATCGATTTCTAACGTTAGGTTCAATTCTTGATTGATTCTTCGTGTGTTCTCACTGATTGGATCGCCAATCAAATAGGATTCCGCACTATTTGATCTGGTTTACACACTAATCACTAGGTATTTCGTTCAAATACCAGGTCCTAACAGCGGTCCATGCGCCTAGAATTATTAGTCTGACGACTAAGTGTAGGGCCATGCGCCTAAGTGATCATACGCCTGAATAGTACGCCTGGAATTGGGCTAGAATTGACTAAGTGTCTAGACGTCTAGGATTCTCATGCGCCTAGGCAGTCATGCGGCTGCATAGTGCCCATGCGCCTGAAAGTTGCCCATGTGCCTAAGGACTTAAAATATTTTCTAATTTTTGGGGGAAAAGTGTAATGTAGGCTATGACTTGGGAGGTTCCCGGGGGCTATGTAAGTTGATTTTTGAAGTCATTTAAGTTTTATGATGTGATGTATGATTGTATGGTGTGTTCCTTATGATGAATGTTTATTTTTCCTATGGCTTTATGTGTTATGTTATGAATGAACAAAGTATTATGTACGTAAAGTGAAAGATAATAAAAGAGGAACACGAAGTAAGAATGCATGCATTATTGAATGACGAATGAATGAAGGAAAGGTTTGCAAGCACATATTTGAGGTGAGCAACCTAGTTGTTGCAATAGACTCGGACAGCGTGCTATCGTGAAGTTGCCATGAGGTGAGCAACCATATGGTTTCAACAGACTCGAATAGCATGCTATCATTGAAAGTGGCAATTGGGGTGAGTGACCCTATGGGTGCAACAGACTCGGATATCGAGCTATTGTGAAGTTGCCATGAGGTGAGCGACCCTATGGTTGCAACAGACTCGGATAGCGTGCTATTATTGAAAGTGACAATTGCGGTGAGCAAGCCTATGGTTGCAACAGATTCGGATAGCATGCAAATAGCTGTGATTGTTAATGAGGTGAGCGACCCTATTGTCGCAACAGACTCGAAAGGACGAACGTATAAAATGGATGAAGTTAACAAATGTAATGGAAGATAATAATGATGTTATCTGTATGTATGTATGATGCATGATCCCGAACGAATGAAAAGTAAAAAGCAGTTTTAACGATTGAAATGTATGTTTTATTATAAAACTAGAACTCACTCAGCAACGCTGACTTTTATACATTTTTAGTTGGCAGGTAAACGTTGCTGAGGATGGCACGAGGCGGCTACTCAGCTCTTTTGGACGACATTCTTTTGTTAATGTTTTTGGATTGTAATGCGAAAGAATGATGTTTTGAAATGAACGCTTGTATTAAGTTGCAAAAACAATTGTAATGATATGAAAAGTTATTTTTTATGTTTCCGCTGCAATGTTTTCGTAAGCAAATGTAATTATAATGTTTTATGTGTAATGAATGACCAACTGTGAGGTTTCCGGGAACATGGCCTTACAACATTATAATGCAAAAACATTATGCAAAAGAATGCCATCCAAAATGAGCTCAGTAGCTGCCCCGTGCCATCCTCAGCAACAATTACCTGCCAATGGGAAACACATAAAAGTCAGTGTTGCTGAGTGAGTTCTAGTTTTAAAACAAAATATACTTTACTTTCATTCAAAACCGGTCTATACTTTCGTACATGATCACACATCATACGTACACTTAGATGACATATACGTACACATCATTATCATCTTCATTATTTTTTTGTTAACTTTTGTTCATTTAGCGTACATCATTATCATTAACTTTCATTATAAACTTCCTTACTTATCTTTCGTACGTTCATTACTTTCGATGACATGTACATTACCCCGAACATTGTGCATGAAGCTTATTACTGGGCCTAAGGTCTTTCGTAGATCTTGAACATTGTGCACGAAGCTGACTCCAGTACCTAAGGCAAGTACACTCATCACTATCTTTTCTCTTTCATTCTGGATCAATGCCATATGCTATACCCCAAACATTATGCACAAAGCTGGTTACTGGGCCTCAGGTCTTTCATAGAACTCGAACATTGTGCACGAAGCTGACTCCAGTACTTAGGGCAAGCGGCAAGGATCCCATACGTATGGTCAATCACAAAGATTAGACCCCAGTGTGCATCCTTCTAGGGTAGCTAATCCGCACACAGTTGAGCTAACACCCTTCATTGGGTGTGAACCTCCATACATTGCTTGCAAGACATTCTTACTTTCATTCATTCATTAATGCATGCATTCTTTCATTATGTTCCTCTTTTCATTATCATCCACTTTACATTACATAATACTTCGCATTTCATTCATAAACATCCAATATAAAGCCATGGAAAATAAACATACATACTAGGGAACATCAACAAGATCATACAAAACACCACCATACGAGGCACCATCATACATACATAGCATTCATCATACATAATATAACATAGCCCATACATCATCAAAAGTCAACTTACTTCACCCCCGGGTACATCCCAAGTCAAAGCCTACATTTCATTTTTCCCCAATAATTAGAAAAAAATATTCTAAGTCTTAGGCGCATGGGCACTATGCAGGCGCATGTGCACTATGGACACTATTACAACGCATGGGCAACACTTAATCATTCTGGGCAAATTCTAGGCGCATGGGCACTATTACAACGCATGGGCAACACTTAATCATTCTGGGCAAATTCTAGGCGCATGGGCACTATGCAGGCGCATGAGTGCCTAGGCGCATGGGTTTTTTGGGTGCATGGGGTTTTGGGTGCATGGGAACACTTAGGCAATTTATACTGTTGGGCGCATGGGCCACTGTTTAGGCGTATGGGCAGTCTATATCACACTTAAACAACATAATTCAGTCCCCAAGAATCTACTATCATGTTCTAAGCTTAAATAATACATCCTAAGCCTTAGAATCACATTCATAATAACATCATAAAGATAAACATACCCAAAATCACACCCTACCCGTAAACACCTACACATATACAATCGGGTAAAAACCCATTTCTATAAAAAAATAATCACACATGTATTTCCAGCCCCAAATCATGTAAAATCAATAAAAAGAGGGTTCTAGGACTCACCTTATGCAATTTTCGTGTAAGCTCTTTGCACCCGAATACAACTTGAGTTTGACTGCCTAGAAACCCACCAAACACACACAACCGAACACACAAACATGCATTAGCATGCAACCGAGGCAAAGGCTGGTTAAGAACATCATAACTCATGAATTCTTACCTTGAATTTGATCTTTTCTGGTTCTTCTCTCTAAAACCAAGAGTTTTCAGCTTCTGCTCTTCTTTCTCTCTTACTAAAGAATGAAATGATGTGTGAAGAGAGTTTGGGCGGCCATGCCACCTTTATCACCAACTTTTAAAAGTTTTGTCCTTTTGACATTTTTAACCCCTCAACTTGGGTTTTATTATGTTTCTCTCTTTTTCTTCTCTTTATTCTTTCTTTCTTGACTTTTTTAAAAAATAACCGGGTGTTACACAATCCTTGCTGGTTCTAATAAAACTTTTGCATGCAAGGATGAAGTAATTATGTTCTTGAAGTTTTTGTCTTCAAGAGCACATTTTTTTCCTTGGCTTTTGTTGGACCAAAAAAACCAATGAGCCAGATCAGAAAAACCTTTAAGTCCCACAGACATCAAAACAACTGAAGTGGTCTACAACAGCTGAAGACAAAGTCTGAAGACAAAGTCTGAAGACAAAGTCTGAAGACAAAGTCTGAAGACAAAGTCTGAAGACAACAGCTGAAGACAAAGTCTGAAGACAAAGTCTGAAGATAACTGCTGAAGACAAGTCTGAAGACCAAGTTCTCAGAAGTTGTCACAACAGCTGAAGTAGTTCTCTTCAGTAGTTGTGATGGGTTACTTTTTAGTAGTTTGTCATCAGTAGTTTTATATTATGTAAAACATTTAAAGTTCTTACACTTCAGATGTTATAACTTCAGTAGTTGTAATGTTAGCTTGTACTTAGCTTTTTGTGAAGGTGTCCTTAGTTGTTGTGGACATCTTCAGTAGTTTAGTTTACTTTCAGTTGTTTGTATAAATCAATTAGCTATCATTATCAAGTGACGTCAGCTGATGTCATATTCATCTATAAAAGGAATGTTGACCTAATTTCCTTGTAACCAAAACATGTGCGTGAATGAAAACATTCTCTTTGCAGAAAACTTTCTCTATAACCGTCACTGTTTGATTGAATATTCATATTATTCTTGCTTAAATTTCATCTAATTCTTGTTCTATTCCGCTGCAAATCTTAATCTAATTGATCAAGCTAGATCCCGATCTTACAAATGGTATCAGAGCAGGTTAATCATTGATCAATTTAACAATTGATCATTGAAACTGCTCTTTTGATATCTAAGTTTGATCGAATTAGCAAATTTGCAAGAATTGGTTATAGAGTTTGATTTTC